>CM061137.1:88643277-88803279 GCA_030789695.1 Scilla litardierei
TTCCAGTACTTGTCCTTTACTTGTTTAATTGCCATGCCATGTCATTTGTCATTTTATATCCATGTCATACTTTACTTTAGAACTGTTAGGTTGCTTTACTTTTATAGTTTCCTTGCACAAGTCTTTTTAGACTTGCTGACATGTGCCCCTTCTCTTTGGGTGACGCATGTTAGTTGCTGAGCCAGAGACAGTTGCGGAGGGTGACGAGTTCGTGGAGTTCGTGCCCGAACCTGTTGGTGACGTGGAGTACGAAGATACCGGTGATCAATCTTAGAGATCTTCCGTACTTTCTTGTTAGCTGTGGTTGTCGGTGAGTAGCACCGTTTTGTTAGTTTCTTTTGGCCATGCCGGGCCTTGTACTTTTGACTCTTTTGGTTTGCCTGGTGGCATTTTTGGTTGTTGGACTTTTGTTGGACTATGAGCTGGAATAATGTTATATTATTTGTCTCTCTTTTCCTATTATTGTTATTGTTATTCTGATTCACATTACAGGGACCTGCTACTTCGTTTTATTTGACGCTTATCGGACTTGTGGCTTTACAGCTTATAGTCCGTGCGGACCTTCTCACGGTTCGCCTCCATGTTTTTGGGAAGCGGGGCGTGACATTGGTAAAGTGGGTAACCCATCTAAACCCTTAATTAGTGATGTTTATCTTGTTAATGGCTTAAATCATAATCTTATTTCAATAAGCCAACTTTGTGACAAAGGTTACAAAGTTAGCTTTGCGAAAGGATTGTGTCATATTTTAAGAAAAGATAATGATAAATTATTATTTTCCGGCACTCGTCATAAAGATATTTATATTTTGGATCTTCCTAAGTCTTATGAACAATGTCTCGTTGCCAACACAAGTGAACAACACTTATGGCATCGACGCTTTGGACATGTGAACTTTGGAACACTTTATAAGCTTTCAAAATTAAATTCCATTAAAGGTTTTCCGAAGCTCGTTTTTGAAAAGAAAAGTTTTTGTGATTGTTGTCAACGTGGAAAGCTTCCTAAATCTTCGTTTAAACCTAAGAAAAGCATTTCTACTAAACAGCCACTAGAGCTATTACATCTAGACTTATTTGGGCCAACTAGAGTTGCTTCCTTAGGAAATGCAAGATATGGACTTGTCATCGTAGATGATTATTCGAGATTTACATGGGTGTTTTCATTGTGTAATAAAAATGAAGCTTTTGAAAACTTCACAATTTTTGTTAAGAAAGTACAAAATCTCTTAGGAACCACCATTGTCACTATTCGTAGTGATCATGGAGCTGAATTTGAGAATGAGTCTTTTGAGACATTTTGTGATGAAGTTGGTATTACATACACCTTCTCTTTCCCTCGTGCACCTCCTCAAAATGGTGTAGTTGAGAGAAAGAATAGGACGCTAGTGGAGTGTGCTCGCACTATGCTTGATGATAGCCAACTTGGCCATCAATTTTGGGCGGAAGCGCTACACACCGCTTGCTATGTGTTTAATAGAATACTTTTGAGGCCCGACACTAAACAAACTTGTTATGAATTGTTGTTTGGTAGGTTGCCTCAAGTTAAACATTTTCGTGTTTTTGGTTCGAAATGTTTTATTAAGAACACGTATGGTAGTTTGGACAAATTCGATCCAAGATCTAATGAGGGGATTTTTGTTGGATATTCTTCGCGTAGCAAAGCCTACCGGATATTCAACAAACGAACCTCAACGATCGAGGAGTCGCTTCATGTCTCATTTAATGAAGGATTTGTTCCAACTAGAATTTCAAATGATAATGATTCGATGGATGTTTTATGTGATTCGTTTGATAATTCTAAGTCTAATGATTCTATTGATTCTATTGAGACTAACCCATCTAATGAAGTTGTTGAGAATGTTCCTAGTGATCAAGGTATTCCCAAACGGCTTCATACCGTTCGTGACCATCCTCTTGAGCAAGTCATTGGCAATATCTATGATAGTGTCAAGACGAGATCGCAAGTGAACTACTTCGCTCATTGTGCCTTTGCCTCCTCGGTAGAGCCAAAGAATGTTAATGAAGCATGTGAAGATAGCGCTTGGATCTTAGCCATGGAGGAGGAACTCATTCAATTCGAGAGGAATGAAGTTTGGGAGCTTGTTCCATTGCCATCGAAGAACCACACCGTCATAGGGACAAAGTGGATCTTCAAGAACAAAACCGACGAAAACCAAGTCGTCGTCCGGAACAAAGCTCAGTTAGTTGCTCAAGGCTATCGACAAGAAGAAGGTATTGATTTCGAAGAATCCTTCGCTCCGGTAGCTAGATTAGAATCAATTAGATTATTATTGTCTTTTGCATGCCATAAGGATTTTAAATTATTTCAAATGGATGTTAAAAGTGCATTTTTAAATGGAGATGTTGTTGAGGAAGTTTACGTTTCTCAACCTCCGGGTTTCATAAATGAAAAATTTCCAAATCATGTTTTTAAACTAAAGAAAGCTCTTTACGGTTTGAGACAAGCTCCTCGAGCTTGGTATGATCGCCTAAAGAATTTTCTTTTGGATTTGAATTTTGAAATGGGAGAAGCCGATTCTACACTTTTTGTTAAGCATTCGAATAATGATATAATTTTAGTTCAAATATATGTTGATGATATCATTTTCGGTGCTACTAACTTCGCTCTTTGCGAAGAGTTTTCTAATGTTATGAAGGAACAATTTGAGATGAGCCACATGGGTGAGCTCAAATATTTCTTAGGTCTCCAAATTCGCCAAATGGACGATGCAATCTTCATCCACCAAACGAAGTATACGGTGGAGTTGCTTAAGCGATTTGGAATGGAGAGTGCCTCCGGGAAAAAGACTCCAATGAGCACGACTACGCATCTTGACAAAGATACGGGCGGAAAAGATGTAGACATTCGTCTATATCGAGGTATGATAGGTAGTTTACTTTATCTTACTGCAAGTAGGCCCGATATTATGTTTGCCGTATGCGTATGTGCTCGTTATCAGTCTCAACCTAATGAGTCTCACTTAGTAGCGGTAAAACGTATTTTCCGTTATCTAAGTTATACACTTGATTTTGGATTACTTTATCCAAAATCTAGCACGTATGTGTTAATCTCATATAGTGATGCCGATTATGCGGGATGCAAATCCGACAGGAAAAGTACTAGTGGCACTTGCCATTTTATAGGAAATTCCCTTGTCTCTTGGTTTTCCAAGAAGCAAAATTCCGTATCACTTTCAACCACCGAGGCGGAATATATTGCCGCCGGTGCCGCGTGTGCTCAAGTTCTTTGGATGAGACACACACTTAAAGACTTTGGTATAAATTGTGATACTTGCCCTATCATGGTTGACAACCAAAGTGCAATATGTCTTTCCAAGAACCCGGTACACCATTCCCGTTCGAAACACATAGATGTCCGACACCACTTTTTAGATGATCATGTTGCTAAAAAGGACATCATTTTAGTGTACGTTGAAACCCAAAAGCAAATCACCGATATTTTCACGAAACCCCTAAAGGAGGACTCCTTTGTGCGGTTGCGTCAAGAATTGGGGATTATGGGTGAATCCGAGATATAGGATTCATGTTTCATTCAATAATCTTGCATGCTATTATATTTCGAAATATTTCGTTCATGCTAGACTTATTGGATTTTTCGGGAATTTATGTGATATTTTGAATTTTTGCTCGAATTCATGTTTTGAATGTCGTATTTAAGATTTCGATGTTTAATGGGGTAGTTTAGATGATTATTGAGAGTTTTGCGATATATCGTCCAAGTGTATTGAGGAGAGAACTTGATTATCAACTTTTGGACTCTTTTAGTCGGTTTCAATTCAACCACCAACCGACTAGATCTCAATCTAGTCGGTTAGTAGAAGAACTTAGACAGACTAAGTCAAGCTTTTTGAGTTTCCTCTCCATTTTAAGTCTTTAGTCGGTTCATGTTCAGTGACCGACCGACTAGATTGAGATCTAGTCGGTCAGTAAATGAACGCAGACCGACTAAATCTTGTCAGTAAATCTTGGATTCAGCCACTGTTTGCAACTAGTCGGTTCAAGCTCATTGACCGACCGATTAGATCGTGATCTAGTCGGTCAGTGCTTGAACTGTGACCGACTAGTTGTGCCAGGGACTGTTTGGTCTTTTGAGCTCTCGACCGACTTAAACCAAGTTTAGTCGGTTTGTTTTCATTCTAATCGATCGAAACCTCTTCTCTCCCTCAGCAAAACCCCCGACCCTTCGAATTCCGATCGTCTTCCGGCCACCTTTCCGACCTCCTCCGCCGTCGCCGGCCGCCGTTCTTCCTCCTAGGGTAACCCTCTCTCCTCCCTCTCCTATCTAGGGTTAGTTTTCCATTCCTAGGGCTAGGGTTAGTTCGGTTTCTAGGGTATCTAGGGCTTCTAGGGTTTCATTCTCATTTCGGCTAGGGTTCTTTTATTCGATCTCTTGTGTCGTGTTGTGCCGAGATTATGGCCCGAACACGTATCCCGATCACTCCATCTAGCCACTCGCCAATGAACATAGAACCAAACCCTACGGATCCCGAGCATCCAACCCCTCCGAAACGCCGAGCTAAGACCACCCAACGTTCGTCGTCTTCGCCTCCTCTCAAGAAGAAGAGGACGACGACCGCCAAGCCTAGAGGTCAACCCAAGCCCAAGCCTAAGCCCAAGACCAAAGATCTTGCCTCTCGTTCTTCTTTCCATACTCCTACCGATTCCGATACGGAGTATAACCGCGAGACAGAGACTCATAGGGAACCGTCTCCTCCTACCCATCCTGAGTCTAGCACCCACCCTCGTACGTCTACCCGTAAGCCTAAGGGAAAGGCTCCGATGCCGGTGGGCGGTGTCGATATTTCGTTGTGTCGCGACGACCCGTTGTGTCTCACGGCATACAACCGTATCGAACATTGCCCGCTGCTTCTGGAGCATTTCGTCCAGTTCAGTGACTTCATAGGGTTAGCTGATCTTCTTTCGTCGTCGGGTCTTCTCGATTATCTTCGATATGATCCGAAGGCGAACCCTCATCCGTTCCCTCGATTAGTGAAGCTTTTCTATGCGAATAGGATCCGGGGTCAGTACGATCAGACCCACTCTGTTGAAACGACTGTTTTGGGGACTCCTATAGTCCTCACGGCAAAGATCTTAGGAGAGATTTTGGGTATCTCTTCGTCTGGCCTCCTCCCCTTTGATATCTCTGTTGACGATATTTCTTCCCTTGATCAGACCATCCTTTCAGAGATTTTCCATCAGATCCCTCCTACCATGATTGGCGTGCCTTCAAAATCTTTCAAGCCGAATGCATGGGTCCTAAACTTGATTCTGAAGTCGTGCTTGCTTCCCAAGTACGGCTCCTCATCTTTACCATCCCAGCCCTTTCTGAAGCTGATCTATGCTATCTTCATGGGGAGCTCGATTAATTGGGCTCGCATTATACTCGATAAGATTGATTCTTTTGAGTGTATTCGCAAGTCCTCTAAATCGGCTCATATCCTATTTCCTTGCTTGTTGACCCTCGTGTTTTGTCACTTCCGTGTCACGTTGCCTCGTGACGATGAGCGTCCCCTTGGTTCTCCCCTGAACGCGACGGCCGTCAAGAAATCTCTTACGGCGCTTCGTCACGTTCAGAGGACGACACCTTCAGCATCTGCTCCTGCCTCTGCCAGTGCCTCTGCTGCTCCCTCTGCCACCCTTGATGATGTCGTACGGTTACTTCGTCGTCACGAGTCTCGTTTGGCTCGTACCGAGGAGGTAGTTTGTCGTATGGCTCGTCTGATGGGTGTTGAGCTTTCTCCTTCCGTTTCTGAGGATGAGGAGTTAGATGAGTTGGCTGAGGAGGACGTTGAGGAGCTTTGTCGTGCTTCGACTCGTGCCCCTGAGGGCACTTCTGCTGGTACTGCTGCTGCTGGTGCTACCACTTCCGGTGATGCTGTTGCTGCTTCGTCTGCTGGTGCCCCCGAGAGCACACCTGTTGCCGCCACTCCTGTGGTGGATACTCCGACTAGTGCTCCCGAGGCCACTACTGTTGCTGCTCCAGAGTTGCCACTTCTGCCGTCGCTCCTGCTGATCTTCCGGACGTTCCTGCTGATCCAGTCACCACCTCTGCTCCTGCTGAGCCTGCAGTTGCTTCTGATCCTCCCGCTGCCTCTTGAGTTTCTTTGAGGCCTCTCCCGATACTCATTGGATGACATATCTAGTTGTGAGAGATGTTGGGTAGGATAGTGTGGGTGGCTATGTATTTTGGGTCATTTTGATGTCTTTTTGATATTTTTGATGATGTATTTGGATGTCTTTTGATGATGGTGTATTTTTTTGTTGACACTCCGATATCTATGATATGATGATGTATTTTTATGCCCCGATCAGTCGATCGATGTTTTGTATGTCGGTGATGTACTCTGCTTCATATTATATATATATATATATATATATATATACATCGCAGTTGACATTTCATTCTATTGTGCAATTTATGATTTTTTTTATGTCTCTGATGTTTGAATTCGTCGCTCGATGACAATAACTTGGTTTAATAGAAATTTCTTCTATGGAAACATAGAATTGTTTTCCATGCACTAAATTAACCAAGAATGTTGATATTGGAGAGTATATTCCATAACTCATTCTGTAATATTGATTTGAGTTTTGATGATTTCGTTTTACGATTTTTCGACTATGGTATCATTGCACGCCTTGATTCTATGCGTATTTTCTCTTTGGTGTCACTTGAACCTTCGTCGTATTCTACGACTCCCGTGTTTTTTATTTGAGGCCATTGTTGTTGTCGTTGTTATCCTCCCGCTCTTTTTGCTTATGCCAAAGGGGGAGAGATATAATAATAACGATGTGCCAAATGAAAATTTAAAGCATTTTTCCAAGAATATAACTTGATGTGTTAGATTCAGGGGGAGTTAAGATATATAAATGGATTTTCAAATCCGATATTTCAATAACCTTCATTTGGTATTCAATAATTCAATAATCGATTCTCATTTAATATACTTCACTCGTCTGCTTGATGCGTATTATTTTTGTTTAAATTGGAATTAACGTGTCATCAATGCAGGGGGAGTAAGTAAATTTCATTTGAATTATTATTATTGATTATTATTTATGTTGGTTTGTCATCACCAAAAAGGGGGAGAATGTTGGATATTGGACTCCCCGGACTTGGTTTTGGATGATGAACAAACATAAATATAATGTGAACTAACACTTTGTGAGCGCAGTTATGGAGATCGTCGCCAAATTCACATGAATATCAATTACGACGTCTCAAGACTTCTCAAAGCACGTGATCGTATGCCTAAAGCTTCGTTGAAGCTTATGGACCAATTTAGAAGTCATGAAGATTCGATTGAAGCTATTGAAGACGGTATCGTCAAGTTTAATTTATAGTCTTTAAGCTTCTTTCGTAGAATGTTAAGCCTTGAGTAGGTCTTACGTTTTAAATCTTTATATCGCTCATATCTTAGCTCTAGGATCTTAGTAGAAGTCCATACAATCCTTCCCGAAGCATCGCGCTTCGATTCGCGACTTCTTGTGCATGTTAGTTGGTTCAAGAAGGAGAACTGACCGACTAGATAGTGATCTAGTCGGTCGGCAAAGCTTCTTGGACCGACTAGTTCTTCTCAGTTAATTCATAGCTCTTTACTGTTTACAGTTAGTCGGTCTAAGTTGACTCACCGACCGACAAGTTTGTGAACTAGTCGGTCAGTGATGCTTCTGTGACTGACTAGTTGAGCTTTCCATGTACATGCACATTTGAACCTAAGCTATTGTTTATCATTAGTCGGTCTGTGTTCATTGATCGACCGACTAGTTGATGAACTAGTCGGTCAACTTTCCTTCTTAGACCGACTAGTTTAGTTTACTGTACATGCCAAATTTTTCACCATACTTACTGTTTATTGTTAGTCGGTCTATGTTCATTTGGTGACCGACTAGTTGGTGAATTAGTCGGTGAACATTTGTTCTTGGACCGACTAAGTCTATTTTAGCTCAGACTTCAGTTTTATCTGTTAGTCGGTCTACGTTGAGTAACCGACCGACTAGTTGTGAAACTAGTCGGTCAGCTACTCTTCTTAGACCGACTAGTTCCTTATGTCTGTACTTTGATCTTTTCTCAGTTCACTCATTAGTCGGTATAAGTTAATTGACCGACCGACTAGTTGATGAACTAGTCGGTCGGTGGTTGTTCTTTGACCGACTAGTTGGGTTCAGAAAAGAGCCGTTGGAGCATTTAATGACTCGAATTTCTTTCTCTCTCTCCTCTATCCTATATATACTTGATGAGCTGCATTCATTGCTGCCAAGGCTGATATTATTGCAAGTTTAGGGATCAAGAGAATTCATTCCAAGCTCATTCAAAGCTCACTCTTTCCATTCAATAATCTCTCCTCACTCTTACTTCCAAAGAGAGATTCATTGAGTGTGAAGCCTTCCAAGCCAAGTGTTTGATTCTAGGTCACCAACATCCCCAAAGCTCTCCATCGCTGATCTACATCTTGGAGCTAGGGTTTGGTGCCACTTCTTCCCAAAAATCATCCTTGCCCTAATTCGTAAGAAATACTCAAGGCATATGTATTTTGTTCGGTAAGAAGTTTTCTTATTTCATTTCATATTTGATTTGTAAGTTTCACTCTCGGTTGTGAGAGTGTGGTTGTGATCCCAGGTTGTGGGAGTCACAAATTACATTTTGTATGATTTGACTTGTGGAGGATTTTCACAAGTATTTCATAGTGGAAATCTTGAGTTAGGGTTTCTAACTCAAGTATCCGGAGGGGATCCGGGTGGTTGAGACGTAGGATCACCGGGAACAAGTCGGGGAGACTTGGGTGGATCCGAACCCAGTAACATCTCTTGTTAGCATTGTTAATTTTGTTGTTGTCTTCAATTTAAGCTTCCGCAAATTGATTTGGTAGTTGTTTGCATTATAATTAGTAATTATACTCCTTGTTATTTTTAAAGTACTATTCACCCCCCCTTAGTACTTGTGCAATAGCTTGTAGGGCATTACACTGCGCGCTAGATGTGTGCAATGATACGATTGGGGGCGTGAGATTTAAATATTTGTAACCGCAAGCACACGGTGTTGTAGTGTGGCTTGGGGGTCGAACTCAGGGAGGCGTGGATGTGCTTGTGTCAAAGAGGATCAAAATCACCCCATGGGCGAGCTAGCCCAGATCGAATGATGGGTTGTCACGGTAAAGGAATGCAAGGTATAGACAATATGAAGGAAAAACCCGGGACTTTGGTTTCCACCCTATCGAGCGACTCTCGTCGATACAGCCTATGGGTAGGATAGCGATCGGAATTAGGGTCTAAAGGTGAGACGTTGCCTCTCAAAGTGGTACCGGCATCCCATGGGCCCGATATTCCGGTCGGTGCCCATGATGATACGCCAGACTTCCCGGGTTCGATCAGTGGGCACTCCCGTGTGCATTAACACTGATCAACTCCGGGAGTACTAATCTCACAACGATAACTCCCAACGTCTCATCCTGCCGCTCCCGCATGCTAGGATTCGACGTCTACGCTAAGGGCGTGAGCTATGGCTAGGGAGTCAACCGCCAAGTTTATTCCCCCTTGGCCCAACGGTCAAAGGCGGTCTTTTTCCCGCTGATGACAATAAAACACCCCGTGTAACCGTTAGATTCCTAATCCCTATCGATTTCCTAGCCCTATGGACGCATCGGAAAGATCCCACGAAGGGGTTTCCGCCAAAATCCCAGATATAGGAACTACTCACACATATTTAGTAAAAATCGATCTAAACAGAAATCGACCGTAAAAATCATGATCAGACAATAGAAATGCAATGGTAGTAAAGAAATTAAGATAATACTAAAGTTTGATAAAGATCTGAAAACTTACAAAAACTGGAAAATTACAGCCTTCACAAAATGAAGAAAACAGCAAAAAATAACCAACCGCCGAATCTGGGAAACCTAGGGTTCTATATATAGAAAACGACATCACCTGATCGGTTGACAAGTCAACCGATCGGGTGAACCGCTTCACAAAATTACAGCACGATGCGGAACTTCACCCGGTCATCTTCACCCGGTCGGTTGACATATGAATGTGACCGGTTGGATCTTGGTGCCGTCGGGTGAGGAGGCCGGTTAAGCTGACCGTGTCTTGGCCTTTGAGATTCAGCTACAGGTGAACCGATCGGGTGAAGGTCACCCGATCGGTTGGCAATGAGCTTTGATTTCCAGAGAGTTTGAGCTTTTGACCCGGTCACTGAACCGACCGGGTGACTTCTTTGAGCTCCAAGCTGCGTCCGGGTGGTACTGTAACGGTACGTTTTCGTTGTACCTTGTTCGTTCACGTGCTTTTGGCCGTGCACGTGTTTATTTTAAACTTTATTTGATTGTGAAAACTTTTGTGTGATATGCCGTTGTGAACGTCTCTGAGAGTATTAAAATGTGGCACTAATTTGGAACGACTTTTCTCGAGTCGTTTTTCCACAATTTAATCTTACTCGATGAGACGTGACGATTCTCACTCTTGACGGGAGACGTTTCTATTTTTAGTTTCGTCGTCTAACGTCGAAATTGAGTTCCGTCTTCTTAGTTAGCTCACATTCGTCGCCACGATCACCACGATATTTATTTTATAATTTTTGGAGTTTATTTGACCACTTATATATTTTTTAATAAGCTTTAAAATATTTTTAATAATTAATTTATAAATTATTTTCGGCCTAATAAAATTTATTTGAGTTATAAACGTTTTAAAGAATTTTTGAGCCAATTTCCAGCTCATTTGGACCAAGTCAAATCCTTGGGTGAGTTGGAGTAGTTGGAATTCAAATTTTAAATTATTTTAATATTCTAATCCTATTAGATTTAGCCCTAGACCAAGTCAACCCATCTATACTATATAAGCAACCCCTAGGAAGACCTATTTTCGCAAGAAATTAGCCCTAGCCTCTTCCAAAACTCAGATTTGACGTTGCGACGATTCGTCGCAACGTTGCGACGTTCAGCCACCGCAGCGACCGAAAGGAAACGGCCCCGTTCCCCCGCTCCGACCGAAGCCCCGCCCCGCATCCAAGCCGCTCCGCATCGCTGCAGCCGCTAGCCGCTCCGTTCCCTCGGTCTGACCGAGGGATTGGCCCGCACCAAGCAGCTCCGCATCGCAGCACAGCGCTCCGCACCGTCGCCCGCTTGTCGCCCCGCTCCGCACCCCGCACGACCGACCCGCTGCTCCGCACCGACCGTTGTTGCAAGCGCTGCAACGTTGCAACGCTGCCCCGCCCCGCATCCAAGCACCTGACCGAGGCTCCCTACCGATCTGACCGACAAGAACCCTCGAACCACAGCCACCCGCAGCCGCTGCACACCCCAAATCGTCGCAGCTCCGCATTCTCAGCGCACGACCGAGAGATCTCCCCGCATTGGCTGAGTACGACCGAGAGCCACTCGTCGCAACACCGCATCCGTCGCACCGCTTGCCTTCGTGG
This sequence comes from Scilla litardierei, assembly GCA_030789695.1. Taxonomy (NCBI): domain Eukaryota; kingdom Viridiplantae; phylum Streptophyta; class Magnoliopsida; order Asparagales; family Asparagaceae; genus Scilla; species Scilla litardierei. The sequence goes on from CM061137.1 coordinate 88,654,715, forward strand.
GCCCCCCAAGTTCTCCAGAGTTAATGTGGGTCCCCCAAAGGCCCCTAGGACTACTGTGGGCCCCACCTAGGTGCTTGCTCTTTGAGGATTCGTCGCGTATGACGTCGTCACACGTCGTAGCCCGTCATCGCACGTGCGAGCTTTGGAATCTGGAATCGTCGCCCCGATCGATTGCCCTGAAATTTCCAGCGAGGAATCTAAATGGAATCTGGACTTGGAGCGCGATCTTATTATTCCAACCCCCGGCGTCGCTACCCGACGCCGGTGTAGCTTTCGTGTCGTGTTGAGGTAACGCTTTGCACCCCTAGGACCCCCAACCCAATTACATGCTAATCAAGACTAAAAATCAGTATTTTAAAGTATTTTAAATGTTTTAGCAATCACTAATCAAGATTAATAAAACGGATGTAGGCCGGTGGACTTGTGCACGTAGGAATCGTGACTTTTGGACTCGTTGGACGGTGTTTTCTTGACGTGATAATTGCAGGCAAGTGAAACTTGCCAACTCTTGTGTAGGGCCATGTTTTTAGGCCACTTACTTGTTTTTAGCGTAAAAGAGACTAGTCAGTGAAATGATAGCTGGCTAGACGCCTACTTGATCTAGTTTGACAACGAAACTAGATCCGTCACCTAAATGATCTAGCTTGACAACGAAGCTAGATCCAACCCCTTAAACTTGTTGATCATGCATGCTTAACTGTCACGTTTACTTTCTTTACCTGTACGCTTTACTACTTGCCATGTCGTGTCATCCATGCATTGAATGTTGCATTCGTAGCACACGCTACATACTTGTACTTGCTTGTCCCGGGCTAGGTGCACCCCTACGCCATACTTGTTAAAACACTTCCTGGCTCGTGATCCAGAAGCGAGCATTCCCGTTCGGGGGTAAGGCCCTGGCTCGATACACGTGGAGGGGTAGGGTTGAGCGACCACTCAGCGTAGAAGTGTGCCCGTACAGCCTCTTCAGCTGTAAGGCGTGAACTCTGTGCACGAGGTGCTTACTTCTCTTGTCTTGTACTTGTCTTGTGAATGTCATGCCATGCTCGTACTTTACTTCGCTTTACTTTACCTGTTGCACTCATACTTAAACTGCCATGTCATCATGCTAGAACTTTTAGGTTGCTTTTACTTGTACTTTCAGTTTCACTTGCACAAGTCTTTTTAGACTTGCTAACATGTGCCCCTTGCTCTTTTGGGTATCACATGTTAGACCCTGAGCCAGAGACAGTCGTTGAGGACGAGGTGTTTGCTGACGCTGAGCCTGAGCCTACGTTCGTTGAGGAGTACGAGGACACCGGAGACCAGTCTTAGTGACTGTTGAGCTGCTTTTACTTTAGCTTGCTGTTAGTTGTCGGTGCTTGCACCATTACTTTGTTTTCGTTCTTTGTACTTTTGTCGGCCATGCTGGGCCTCTTTTAGACTCTTTTATTTTAGCCTGGTGGCCTTTCTGCGATGTTGAGATTTATTATTATGGATATTCTGAGATGTTTCTTTTGTCTCTTTCGTTATTATTATCTTTGTTTCGTTTCGCGTTGCAAGGACCTGCAGTTAAATTTGATTGACGCTTATCGGACTTGCAGCTTTGTAGCTTCAAGTCTGAGTGGACCTTCTCACGCTTCGCCTCCACGTTTTTGGGAAGCGGGGCGTGACAGGTTTTGTTGGTGGCCCATGCAGGTCCTATCTTGCGATTGCAAATAAACGGAACAACGATAATAAACAGAATGTCCATTAAATAAATTGCAACATCCAAGTCATTAATCTTCGAGTCTAATTTGTTTGTTCGTTTTCTATGTCATTAGATGGCTGGACGACGACAGACCCGATCTGGTAGTGGGCCCAATCGTGCTGAGGAGCCGGATAGAGAGCCCACCAATGCTGAGATCATGAGGATGATGCATCAGATGATGCAGGTGCAGCAGGGCATGCTCCAGAATACCCAAAGTGCCCCTCGCTTCGAGCCCGGAGCGAAGCAGTTTCGGGAGCTGGGCCCGACCTACTTTGATGGATCTGAAGGACCGTTGGCTGCTAAGGAGTGGATCAGGAATACCGAGGATAATCTGAGGATGTCGAAGGTCAACCCGACTGGATGGGTTGATCTGGCGAAGAAGCAGCTTAAGGATAATGCCCGAAATTGGTGGGATGCAGAGGAGGAGCTGTTGGTGAGCCCTATACCTTGGGCTACTTTCAAGTCTCGGTTCGATGAGGAGTACTTCCCGAAAGCTGCTAGGAGGGAGATGTTGCAGCGATTCATTGAGCTGAAGCAGGGGAATCTGTCGGTGGACCAGTACCACCAGGAGTTTACCAGGCTGAGTCGCTTTGCGCCGAAGATGGTGGAGGATGCTGAGGAGAAGGCTCAGAGGTTTCTACAGGGCCTTTCCCTAGACTTGCAGAGCCTGATGACTTCGACGGATATGGAGTCATATCAGAAGTTACTGGTAGCTGCTCGGAGGCAGGAGAAGATTGCGAAGCTGAAGAGAGGATAGATTTCTGGAGCTGGGAAGAGGCCTATGGAGCAGTCTAGGCCTGGGGTCAAGCCTACCCAGTCAGTGCAGTTCAAGAGGCCAGGTGGGCCTGCCGTGAAGACTTGCCATTTCTGCGGCAAGACGGGTCACATCAAGGAGCAGTGCAGGAAATTTCTGGGGCAGTGCCTGATCTGTGGAGATGCTACTCATGTAGCGAGGGATTGTCAGCATGCGAACCAGCTGAGGAGAGGACCTGATGGAGCACAGCTACAGAGGGGACCAGTTGCAGCCCAGCCCTTGCAGCAGAGAGCACCTGTACCTGCTGGACGTGGAGCACCTCTTCTTCCGCAGAAGCAGGCGTATCAGCAGGCTGTTCAGCCAAGGAGGCAGGCTTACTTGATGACTGCAGTGGAGACCGAGGCTGTGGACGAGGTTATCGCAGGTAACCCTCTGTCTAGTTGTTCTTCCCTTAGTTAGTTTTGATTGTTAGATTATGGTTTTTGCTTGCATATGATTGGTTGTTAGAGTAGGTTTGATTGTTAGTCTGTTTGTTAGGTGTGATTTTGGTTTGCACGTTTCCTGCACGAGTCCTCTTTGACTCGGGTGCATCGATGTGCATTATATCCCGGAGCTTCATGGAGAAGCATTCCTTGACGACTTCCCCTCTTCCCAAGAGTTGGAACATCGTTACAGGAAATGGCGTAATCTCGGTACATTGTGGGTGCAATTCTTGCCCTTTGGTGGTTTGTGGACATGAGCTTTACGCTGATTTTATTGTCCACAACATCATCAACTACGATGCAGTGCTTGGAATGGATTGGCTAGCGAGTTTCTATGCTACGATCGATTGTCGGAGGAAGAAGGTGGTGTTCGAGATCCCAGGACATCCGGTGTTTGAGTTCAGTCGAGGTAGCAGTTCGCTTGGCCCTGTCAGGTTTCGGGCCAAGCCGGTGGAGATTGTTTCTATGCAGATGGAGCAGAGTAGACCAGCTGTGGTACGTGAGTTCGACGACGTCTTCCCTGAGGAGATGTCTGGACTGCCACCCGATCAAGCTCTCGAGTTTTCGATCGACCTTGTGCCGGGAGCGCAGCCTATTTCGAAGGCGCCATATCGTATGGCACCAGCAGAGTTGGAAGAGTTGCGTAGACAGCTGGATGATCTTTTGCAGAAGGGATACATCAATCCCAGTGTGTCTCCGTGACCGGCGCCCCGTTTACGGTATGGGCGCGGTGTCGTTTTACCGCAAGTGCACGGTTAGTGTAGGGTGCGGGTATATCGAACACAGGGAGGTGGATGGCTTGAGTGGCAACTAGCCTCGCCTAGGTCGTGTGCTAGCTACGCGGATGATATGGGTGGAAGTGTAGAAATAAAAGAAAGAAATGAAAAAGACACGAAATGAATCCCCGCTAACACGGGCTAGAGCACTCATGACACTTGGCATTTGACTTGATCCAGGGTGAGACATTGCCCCAGAAGGTGGTACCTAGCGTCCATGGCCCGATATTCCGGTCGGTGCCAAGCACGCTAGGCCTACCCGGTTCCGGACGGTGGGCACTCCCGTGACCATAAACACCTTCCGCAACCAGGAGCATTAAGGCCACAATGATATCTCCCAACACTTCGTCCAAGCCGCCCCCGCGCGCGAGGACTCGATGTCTACGCTGGGGGCGTGAGCTATGGCTAGGGAGTCAACCGCCAAGTTTATTCCCCCTCGGCCCGACGGTCAAAGGCGGTCTTTTTCCCGCCGATGACAATGAAACACCCCCGCGTAACCCTAATGGCCAAATAGGTCAAATGTGATTTCTAGCAATACATCGAAGCGGATCTTGACAGGACAAGAACCGGACCCCAATCCCCAACACATCTAGTGTGTTGCCGTACGAATTGGACCCAGATTGCTAGAAATCCCCATTGACACATTTCATCGAACACGTGCCATGCAACCAAGTCTAATGTAAATTCCCAAGCAACAATCCTACCCTAACCCGTATTAGGGTTCATCAATACTACTCCATGATGAAAAACATATAACCAAACAACACAAAACACACACAAATATTCATCATGAAGCAAAAGAAATACAACACAAAAAATGGAGGACAAGAGAAAGAAATACTTATCTTGATTCGAATCCAACAATCCAATACAAGATTTATTAACCAAAAGACCTAATCTAATCTACCCTAATCCTCCCAACAAAGGGGCTGAAAAAGCCCTAAAAACTAGAGGAGAATCCCCCTTCAGTCGGCCAGCCTCGTGTATTTATAGCCCCACTTCGAAACCCTAGTGGTTCGGGTCCAAACCCGCAGGAGAAGCGCCACCCGATCGGTTGACAAGTCAACCGATCGGGTGATCTGTTACAAATAGTAAACAGAAAACGGCGGAGCTTCACCCGGTCAGATGAACCGGTCGGGTGAGTTCTTGAGTGACCGGTTGGATCTTAGCGCCGTCGGGTGAAACGATCGGTTGAACGCCCGTGTCTTCAGCTCATCTTCTTCAGTTACAGATGAACCGATCGGATGAGAGTCACCCGATCGGTTGGAATTCTGCTCGAGAAAACAGAAAACAGCCGCCCGCAGAACCGGTCTGTGAACCGGTCGGGTGACTTCTTTGTGAGCTGCGGTAGCGACCGGTTGGTGCATGTGTGCATCACCCGATCGGTTGGAGATGACCAACCGACCGGGTGAGGGGCTGAAAGATGAATACTTCGCCGTTTGACCCCCTGGATCATGCGTGACTTCTCCCGTTGCTCCGGGGACTTGGGATATCATCATTAAACGTCCCATACGTGGTCAATCTCCTGCAAACATGGAGAAACAAAGAAAAGTGAAAGAAAACGAGAAAATACGAGAAAACGAATAAAAGACGGCGGAAAATACGGAGAAACACAAAAGCAAACGTGCATGAATATATGAAATATAAACACACGTCAAAATCCCCCAAGCTGAACTCTTCCTCGTCCTCGAGGAAGACGAGTGAGAGTAGGAGCTCGGAAGGAAAAAATAGAGAGGAAGAAAGAAAAAGAAAACTCTATATCCTAGATCACCCGTTAGGGCCAACAAAATCAAAAATGACACACCAAGCAAGCGAACGCCAAATCACATCACTAAACCAAGGAATACGAGTCCAGACAAGTGCCATGGGCCCACACGGTGAAGCGCGAGTTAGTGCGGTCGTGTGCTAGCAGACGGTGTCACTATCTACGATGCGCAATAAAGCTCCATATACACATACCCAAAGAAAGACCCAAATATCGATTCGATTCGAATAAAGCGGTGAATATATAGCTCAAGCATGCATGAGAATAGAGCAAGAATCGAAACATATCATGCGTCATGGACTCCACAACTAGGGTTAAGGAAATCACCACACTATAGCCTAGATAATAGCCAAAAAGTTCCTAAGCCAAGTGTTTTCGAAAACGATGGGGGTTGAGATGATGTGGAGTAGGACACTCGGTGCAAATTCTCGCCTTCCCTTTATTCTCAGCAAGTAGGAAAATATTCACACGGGAATTTTTTTTGGGTTTTGGGTATTTGCATATTTTTTGGCTTTTTGGCTATACAATCTTTTTCTTTTCTTTTCTTTTTGGGTTTTTCATTTCTTTTCTCCCATTTTTTGGATTTTTGGGTTTTTGGCTATACACTTGTGTACTCTCCCAAGTGGGAGAACGGTACACGACGAGGGGATTTGCACCAAGTAAAACAAAAAAGAAATCGGAATCTAAACACTTGGGCAAAGGAAACTATTCTCGCTAATTAGAGCATGGGCTAAGTGGGTTATCCTAGTCCTTAATTGTGGAATCCCGACACATGCGAATTGAAATATACGATATAAATATAGCATGCATATAGAAGCAGACAGTAGAAGCAGATACCGCACATTCAAATCGAAGCATGATAATCTAGGGGTCAACCAAGGATAGGTATATAAATCAAAATCACAAAATAGAAGTACACCCCTAGCTAGTCACGACAAACAACTCACACAAAAGGAAGGTGAACCCACGAAGCATGAAATGGAATGGACTCGGCTTCCTAGGGTTAGTGAATGTGATTATCGAAGCTATGCTAAGTGTGCGCGTGATTTTCGTGGCAATTCATCATAGGGTTCATCTCTAGGAGAGAGAGAGAGAACAAAAGATGAGAAGAAAAAGAAAAACACGATGGAAAACGACTCAAAAACGAAGAAAATCGACACAAATGACACACGAAGTGCGACTCCCCCAAGCTGAAACTTGCATTGTCCTCAATGCAATGATAGTGAATACGGGAGGGCAATGAAAATGGGGGGAAGTTACGCACCGACACAAAAAATGAAAAACACGAAAAACACACGAACAAAACTGGAAAATAAAGAAAAAGAAACATATAGAATAAAAGATATAAAACGTAACAAAGGACTCAAAGACACAAACACACGACAACGACACACGAAAACATGCACACAAAAGTCGATTTCCCCCAAGCTGATCATGCCAATGCTAGCAAAATGATATGATCAATGAGATGCAGAAATATGCTAGGGGAAAATCGGAAAAGAAAGAAATCAGAATGCAGGAGAGACAGACTGCTCGTTCTCCTCGGAAGAGGATGTGGGGTGAAATGATAGAAGGGCACGACATGAAGGGTTATTAAGATGCAAAAGCAAATCCTAGATACGCTCCCCTCGCTAATGAGAGGAGACGAGATTATTCAAATCTAAACTAGAAAGCGGTAAATTTTTACACTACTGGATTTAGATACACCTGAGCATAGGCGGATCCAAGATCTCAAGCGGAGCAGGAAGCTGCTCTCCCTGTTCTTTTTGTGGCTCCGCCAATGTTCCGGTGCCACGAACACCAACGAACTCCAGCAATGCTCCCACAAGCTTCTCTCGATGATGTCCACCTTAATCATTCGAAAGAAAAGGAGCATCAGTCCGTGATGAAAAATTCTTCCCCGCAATAAATGTATCCCAAAGAGTATCATCAAAGTGAAATGTAAAGCGTGGAATAAGTTGACGACGACTCCCTGAGAATGTGGTGCTATGCCCTGGTGGTGACGCGATGATATCATGTCCACGTTCAGTGGCGAGCTCGTCAGGTGCTAACATACACTGACGTACCTCTATATAATGTGAATCTGGATCTAATGGAGCATACGTCATGTCAGTAGTATTCGAATCTAAAAATATGTGGAATGTAATACTGGATTCAGAAATAGTGTCTAAAAGATCTCCCTGAGTGGGAGCAGTAAGCTCTGGTGGATGTGATGCTTCTGGTGGAGTAAAGTTGAGATGTGGAGGTAGTGGTAGAGGCAAGGGAGCATGAGGCTCAATAGAATGAGTCGCGACGTTCACAGCTCCACGCTCTCCCTCCTCATCGATATGGACATCCTCCATGGCCTCCTCGATGCCGTATGTCTCAAAAATTGTACCTGCATGGGGAAGGGGACTCATATTAAAATTTTCAAATTGTAAACCATAAGAGTTACCTTCCACAGTGCAAGTCGTCGATGAAGTATGAGACACGACTGCTTCACCCCCGAAAGTAGAAGTGGTCGGCGGAAATGGAATTGGTGAATCCACCTGGCTCTGGGTTATCATGGAATCCTCCATCAATAACTCAAGGATAGATTTCCGAGGTGGAGATGAGGGTGATGGTGTTGTTGGGCCTTGATTAAAAAAGGAATTCACCACTAATAACTCAAGATCAGGCGCATGTGGTGGAAGTGGAAGTGGTGGAGTCATCTGGCCTTGGTTTAAAATAGTGTCTTCTAATAACAATTCAAGGTCAGACATCGGTGGGGGAAGTGGTGATGGAAGTGGAGGTGATATCCAGCGCATCTGAGTTGCAATGGAGTTTTCCAAGAATAATTCAAGGCTCGATTTTGGTGGAGGATGGGGTGTGAAATTTTCGGGGTAAGGAAGGGAGGATTCTTGATGTAGGTCGTGGGTATATGAGTGTGGGGTGTAGGGTTGGGCACTGAATTGGCAATGGATGGCCGTGTGTCCCTGCATCCCACAAGCTTCGCAAACCATCACGACCTGTGGATAATTCTCATATCCCCCCATCTGAGCACCGTATGGCATATAAGCATCAAAATTTCCGATGTACGATCCATCGGGCATCCACATAGCTCACCTGACAAACAAAAATTTTGGCTACGACAAGCGCGTCAGTGGTACAAAGAATAGCACAAATTTATAATGGTGGTAAGGAAAGAATCTGTTTATTGTATTTATTTATTTATTTTTTTGTTTTTGCGTAGTCTAACGAACCCAAGCTAAGCTAATATCAAACCGAACGCCTCCCCGGCAACGGCGCCAAAAACTTGACCGGCGCCCCGTTTACGGTATGGGCGCGGTGTCGTTTTACCGCAAGTGCACGGTTAGTGTAGGGTGCGGGTATATCGAACACAGGGAGGTGGATGGCTTGAGTGGCAACTAGCCTCGCCTAGGTCGTGTGCTAGCTACGCGGATGATATGGGTGGAAGTGTAGAAATAAAAGAAAGAAATGAAAAAGACACGAAATGAATCCCCGCTAACACGGGCTAGAGCACTCATGACACTTGGCATTTGACTTGATCCAGGGTGAGACATTGCCCCAGAAGGTGGTACCTAGCGTCCATGGCCCGATATTCCGGTCGGTGCCAAGCACGCTAGGCCTACCCGGTTCCGGACGGTGGGCACTCCCGTGACCATAAACACCTTCCGCAACCGGGAGCATTAAGGCCACAATGATATCTCCCAACACTTCGTCCAAGCCGCCCCCGCGCGCGAGGACTCGATGTCTACGCTGGGGGCGTGAGCTATGGCTAGGGAGTCAACCGCCAAGTTTATTCCCCCTCGGCCCGACGGTCAAAGGCGGTCTTTTTCCCGCCGATGACAATGAAACACCCCCGCGTAACCCTAATGGCCAAATAGGTCAAATGTGATTTCTAGCAATACATCGAAGCGGATCTTGACAGGACAAGAACCGGACCCCAATCCCCAACACATCTAGTGTGTTGCCGTACGAATTGGACCCAGATTGCTAGAAATCCCCATTGACACATTTCATCGAACACGTGCCATGCAACCAAGTCTAATGTAAATTCCCAAGCAACAATCCTACCCTAACCCGTATTAGGGTTCATCAATACTACTCCATGATGAAAAACATATAACCAAACAACACAAAACACACACAAATATTCATCATGAAGCAAAAGAAATACAACACAAAAAATGGAGGACAAGAGAAAGAAATACTTATCTTGATTCGAATCCAACAATCCAATACAAGATTTATTAACCAAAAGACCTAATCTAATCTACCCTAATCCTCCCAACAAAGGGGCTGAAAAAGCCCTAAAAACTAGAGGAGAATCCCCCTTCAGTCGGCCAGCCTCGTGTATTTATAGCCCCACTTCGAAACCCTAGTGGTTCGGGTCCAAACCCGCAGGAGAAGCGCCACCCGATCGGTTGACAAGTCAACCGATCGGGTGATCTGTTACAAATAGTAAACAGAAAACGGCGGAGCTTCACCCGGTCAGATGAACCGGTCGGGTGAGTTCTTGAGTGACCGGTTGGATCTTAGCGCCGTCGGGTGAAACGATCGGTTGAACGCCCGTGTCTTCAGCTCATCTTCTTCAGTTACAGATGAACCGATCGGGTGAGAGTCACCCGATCGGTTGGAATTCTGCTCGAGAAAACAGAGAACAGCCGCCCGCAGAACCGGTCTGTGAACCGGTCGGGTGACTTCTTTGTGAGCTGCGGTAGCGACCGGTTGGTGCATGCGTGCATCACCCGATCGGTTGGAGATGACCAACCGACCGGGTGAGGGGCTGAAAGATGAATACTTCGCCGTTTGACCCCCTGGATCACGCGTGACTTCTCCCGTTGCTCCGGGGACTTGGGATATCATCATTAAACGTCCCATACGTGGTCAATCTCCTGCAAACATGGAGAAACAAAGAAAAGTGAAAGAAAACGAGAAAATACGAGAAAACGAATAAAAGACGGCGGAAAATACGGAGAAACACAAAAGAAAACGTGCGTGAATATATGAAATATAAACGCACGTCACTCCGTGGGGAGCACCGGTGTTGCTGGTCAAGAAGAAGGATGGTTCGCGTCGCATGTGTGTGGATTACCGGGAGCTGAATGCCGTGACTATCAAGAATAAATATCCCTTGCCTCATATAGATGATATCTTCAATCAGCTCGGAGGTTCAAGGGTGTTCTCTAAATTGGATTTGAGGAGTGGTTACCATCAGCTTAAGGTGAAGAAGGACGACATCCCGAAGACAGCGTTCAGGACGAAATATGGTCACTACGAGTTCGTGGTTATGCCCTTCGGCGTAACCAATGCGCCCGTAGTTTTTATGAACCTGATGAATCTGGTCTTCTACGACTTCCTAGACAAGTTCGTCGTCATCTTCATTGACGATATTCTGATCTATTCGAAGTCGGAGGAAGAGCATGCATCGCACTTGAGGACAGTGTTGGAGACCTTGAGGAAGCATCGTTTGTATGCTAAGTATTCCAAGTGTGAGTTTTGGCTGGATAAAGTTACCTTTCTCGGGCATGTGGTGTCTGGTGATGGAATTTCTGTGGATCCCGAGAAGATTGTGGCTATCAGGGAGTGGCCGGTTCCGCAGTTGGCGTCAGAGATTCGGAGTTTCCTCAGGCTTGCAGGATATTACCGACGTTTCATTAAGGACTTTTCTCGGATTGCTGAGCCGATGACCAGACTGACGCGGAAGGATGTGCCATATGTTTGGTCTGATGATTGCGAGAAGGCTTTTGGTATTCTGAAGGAGAGGTTGACGACTGCCCCTGTACTTGCCGTGCCTGATCGGAGTGGAGGATTCGAGATCTTTTGCGATGCTTCTGGCAAGGGTCTTGGATGTTTGTTACATCAGCATGGGCATGTGGTTGCATATGCTTCTCGTCAGCTTAAGGCTCATGAGAAGAATTACCCGACACATGATTTGGAGTTGGCTGCCGTCGTGTTTGCGCTGAAGATTTGGAGGCACTTCCTGCTGAGTGAGAAGGTGAAGATCTTCACCGATCACAAAAGCTTGAAGTATATCTTTACTCAGAAGGAGCTCAACATGCGACAGCGCCGATGGTTGGAGCTCATGGCGGACTATGAGATTGATTTGCAGTATCACCCTGGCAAGGTGAATGTGGTTCCGGATGCGTTGAGCAGACTTCCAGCGGTGATGATGTTGACCTCGCAGTGGAGATTGCAGCAGGATTTTTGCGAGTCTGGTATCGAGATTATTCTTCCTGGAGAGACTTCCTCGTTGATGAGTATGCAGATACAGTCGACGATCGTGGATAGGATCAAGGCTGGGCAGGCTGGAGATGCTAAGCTTGTGAAGATTCGGGAGCAGGTGGAAGCCGGTCTGCGGACTGACTTCTTGATCCACGAGGATGGTTCGTTGAGATTTGGAGCCAGGTTGTGTGTGCCAGCTGGAGATATCAGAGAGGAATTATTGGTGGAGGCACACAGTCCGCCGTATTCTGTGCATCCTGGTGGGACCAAGATGTACAAGGATCTTCGTCTGAACTTTTGGTGGCATGGTATGAAAAGGAGTGTGGCTCGGAGCGTGGCCAAGTGTTTGGTTTGCCAACAAGTAAAGGCGGAGCATGAGCGTATGACAGGGTTGCTGCAACCGCTTCCGATTCCGGAGTGGAAGTGGCAGTACATCACTATTGATTTCGTGACTGGACTACCTCGGAGTCCGAAGCAGAATGACGCGATTTGGGTGATCGTAGACCGGTTGACCAAATCAGCGCACTTTATTCCCTTCCGAGTAGGACAGTCTACCGAGACGCTAGCGAGGAGATATATGGAGGTAAATTCGATTACTCTCCATTTCTATTTCCTTTTCCTAGTTTAGATAGTGATGTAACGTGAATCGTGCAGGAGATCGTACGACTTCACGGAGTCCCCGTGAGTATCGTGTCGGACAGAGACACGAGATTCACATCTCAGTTTTGGCAGAGTCTGCAGAAGAGCTTGGGTACGAGTCTGAGTTTCAGCACGACGTACCATCCGCAGACGGACGGCCAGTCCGAGAGGACGATTCAGATTTTGGAGGATATGTTGCGAGCTTGCATGCTGGACTTTAAGGGATCTTGGGAGGATCATCTCCATCACGTTGAGTTTGCCTACAATAACAGCTACCAGGCGAGTATTGGAATGGCGCCTTTCGCCGCGCTATATGGAAAGAAATGTCGATCGCCACTGAGCTGGGACGACGTTGGAGATCGGGAGCTGTTAGGACCGGAGATGATCGTGGAGGCCGTGGTTGTTGTGAGGAATATTCGAGAGAAGCTGAGGATTGCGCATGACCGTTTCAAGCATTGGGCTGATGCTAAACGGAGGCCCTTGGAGTTTCAGCCGGGCGATCATGTCTTTCTGAAGATTTCTCCGAACCGCGGAGTTATTCGATTCGGGAAGAGAGGCAAGCTGAGTCCGAGGTTCATTGGACCATTCGATGTTCTAGAGAGAGTTGGAGCTGTGGCTTATCGCTTGGCGTTTCCACCGTCGCTTGTGGGAGTTCACGACGTATTTCACGTATCCCAGTTACGTCGATACGTTAGTGATCCCTCTCACGCTGTGGATTTCTCGGAGATTACGGTTCGTCTGGATCTGTCTTATGATCAGCAGCCCGTTGAGATTCTGGATCGTCGACAGAAGCAGCTGAGGAATAAGACCGTCGACTTGGTTCGAGTGCAGTGGCGTCACGGTTCCCCTGGTGAGTCTACCTGGGAACGTGAGGATGAGATGAGAGAGCGTTTCCCGCACCTTTTCCCGAGCAGTGCTTGATGTTGATTCTGAGGGCGGAATCATTTCTAAGGTGGGGAGGATGTAACGGTACGTTTTCGTTGTACCTTGTTCGTGCACGTGCTTTTGGCCGTGCACGTGTTTATTTTAAACTTTATTTGATTGTGAAAACTTTTGTGTGATATGCCGTTGTGAACGTCTCTGAGAGTATTAAAATGTGGCACTAATTTGGAACGACTTTTCTCGAGTCGTTTTTCCACAATTTAATCTTACTCGATGAGACGTGACGATTCTCACTCTTGACGGGAGACGTTTCTATTTTTAGTTTCGTCGTCCGACGTCAAAATTGAGTTCCGTCTTCTTAGTTAGCTCACATTCGTCGCCACGATCACCACGATATTTATTTTATAATTTTTAGAGTTTATTTAACCCCTTTTATATTTTTTAACAAGCTTTAAAATATTTTTAATAATTAATTTATAAATTATTTTCGGCCTAATAAAATTTATTTGAGTTATAAATGTTTTAAAGAATTTTTGAGCCAATTTCCAGCTCATTTGGACCAAGTCAAATCCTTGGGTGAGTTGGAGTAGTTGGAATTCAAATTTTAAATTATTTTAATATTCTAATCCTATTAGATTTAGCCCTAGACCAAGTCAACCCATCTATACTATATAAGCAACCCCTAGGAAGACCTATTTTCGCAAGAAATTAGCCCTAGCCTCTTCCAAAACTCAGATTTGACGTTGCGACGATTCGTCGCAACGTTGCGACGTTCAGCCACCGCAGCGACCGAAGGAAACGGCCACGTTCCCCCGCTCCGACCGAAGCCCCGCCCCGCATCCAAGCTGCTCCGCATCGCTGCAGCCGCTAGCCGCTCCGTTCCCTCGGTCTGACCGAGGGATTGGCCCGCACCAAGCAGCTCCGCATCGCAGCACAGCGCTCCGCACCGTCGCCCGCTTGTCGCCCCGCTCCGCACCCCGCACGACCGACCCGCTGCTCCGCACCGACCGTTGTTGCAAGCGCTGCAACGTTGCAATGCTGCCCCGCCCCGCATCCAAGCGCCTGACCGAGGCTCCCTACCGATCTGACCGACAAGAACCCTCGCACCACAGCCACCCGCAGCTGCTGCACACCCCAAATCGTCGCAGCTCCGTATTCTCAGCGCACGACCGAGAGATCTCCCCGCATTGGCTGAGTACGACCGAGAGCCACTCGTCGCAACCCCGCATCCGTCGCACCGCTTGCCTCCGTGGGCCCCCCAAGTTCTCCAGAGTTATTGTGGGTCCCCCAAAGGCCCCTAGGACTACTGTGGGCCCCACCTAGGTGCTTGCTCTTTGAGGATTCGTCGCGTACGACGTCGTCGCACGTCGTAGCCCGTCGTCGCACGTGCGAGCTTTGGAATCTGGAATCGTCGCCCAGGTCGATTGCCCTGAAATTTCCAGCGAGGAATCTAATTGGAATCTGGACTTGGAGCGCGATCTTATTATTCCAACCCCCGGCGTCGCTACCCGACACCGGTGTAGCTTTCGCGTCGTGTTGAGGTAACGCTTTGCACCCCTAGGACCCCCAACCCAATTGCATGCTAATCAAGACTAAAAATCAGTATTTTAAAGTATTTTAAATGTTTTAGCAATCACTAATCAAGATTAATAAAACGGATGTAGGCCGGTGGACTTGTGCACGTAGGAATCGTGACTTTGGACTCGTTGGACGGTGTTTTCTTGACGTGATAATTGCAGGCAAGTGAAACTTACCAACTCTTGTGTAGGGCCATGTTTTTAGGCCACTTACTTGTTTTTAGCGTAAAAGAGACTAGTCAGTGAAATGATAGCTGGCTAGACGCCTACTTGATCTAGTTTGACAACGAAACTAGATCCGTCACCTAAATGATCTAGCTTGACAACGAAGCTAGATCCAACCCCTTAAACTTGTTGATCATGCATGCTTAACTGTCACGTTTACTTTCTTTACCTGTACGCTTTACTACTTGCCATGTCGTGTCATCCATGCATTGAATGTTGCATTCGTAGCACACGCTACATACTTGTACTTGCTTGTCCCGGGCTAGGTGCACCCCTATGCCATACTTGTTAAAACACTTCCTGGCTCGTGATCCAGAAGCGAGCATTCCCGTTCGGGGGTAAGGCCCTAGCTCGATACACATGGAGGGGTAGGGTTGAGCGACCACTCAGTGTAGAAGTGTGCCCGTACAGCCTCTTCAGCTGTAAGGCGTGAACTCTGTGCACGAGGTGCTTACTTTTCTTGTCTTGTACTTGTCTTGTGAATGTCGTGCCATGCTCATACTTTACTTCGCTTTACTTTACCTGTTGCACTCATACTTAAACTGCCATGTCATCATGCTAGAACTTTTAGGTTGCTTTTACTTGTACTTTCAGTTTCACTTGCACAAGTCTTTTTAGACTTGCTGACATGTGCCCCTTGCTCTTTTGGGTGTCACATGTTAGACCCTGAGCCAGAGAAAGTCGTTGAGGACGAGGTGTTTGCTGACGCTGAGCCTGAGCCTACGTTCGTTGAGGAGTACGAGGACACCGGAGACCAGTCTTAGTGACTGTTGAGCTGCTTTTACTTTAGCTTGCTGTTAGTTGTCGGTGCTTGCACCATTACTTTGTTTTCTTTCTTTGTACTTTTGTCGGCCATGCTGGGCCTCTTTTAGACTCTTTTATTTTAGCCTGGTGGCTTTTCTGCGATGTTGAGATTTTTTATTATGGATATTCTGAGATGTTTCTTTTGTCTCTTTCGTTATTATTATCTTTGTTTCGTTTCGCGTTGCAAGGACCTGCAGTTAAATTTGATTGACGCTTATCGGACTTGCAGCTTTGTAGCTTCAAGTCTGAGCGGACCTTCTCACGCTTCGCCTCCACGTTTTTGGGAAGCGGGGCGTGACAGGTACACGCGTGCATCACCCGATCGGTTGAAGATGACCAACCTACCGGGTGAGGGGCTGAAAGCTGCAATCTTCGTCGTTTGACCCCCTGGATCACGCGTTACTCCTCCCGTTGCTCCGGGGACACATGATATCATCGTTTTATGCCCCATATGCCAGTAAACTCCTGCAAAATACGGAAAACACGGAAAAGTGAAAGAAAACAAGAAAACACGAGAAAACAAATATAAGACGGCAGTAAAATTCGGAAAAACACGGAAGAAAACGTGGGCGAATATATGAAATATAAACGCACGTCAATCACCGCACTATTGCCTACATAATCGCTAGAAAATTCCTATGCCAGGTGTGTTCGAAAACGAAGGAGGTTGAGAAGGTGTGGAGTAGAACACTCGGTGCAAATTCTCTCCTTTCCTTTATTCACGGTGGATAGGAATGATATTCACAACGGGAATTTTTTGGGTTTTGGGTATTTGTATTTTTTTGGTTTTTGGCTATACATATTTTTTCTTTCTTCTTTTTTTCTTTTTGGATTTTTCTTCTCTCTCTCTTTTTTTCTTTTTGGTCTTTTGGATTTTGGCTATATAATTGTGTACTCGTCCAAATGGGAGAATGGAACACACGAGTGGATTTGCACCAAGTAAAACAAAAAAGAAATCGAATTCTAAACACTTGGGCAAAGGAAAATTTTTCTCGCAAATCAGAGCATAAGCTAAATGGGTTATCATAGTCCTATTGGTAGAGTCCCAACACATGCGAATTGAAGTGTTATATATATATATATATATATATATATATATATATATATATATATATATATATATATATATATATATATATATATATATATTCTATAAAACATGAAGATTTTGAATTTTGTCCTACGTGGCAGGGGTTTATCCTACGTGGACAAAGACATGATGACTGGGACAAACAATAGTTGATGATGACTAGGATAAGTTTTGGAGGGAAACTTGAGAGGAAAGTTTGAAAATTGGATTTTGATTTGAAAATGCAAAATATTTGGGGGGAAAATGTTAAGGGAAATGCAAAAATTTTACAGTTTGAAAACGCTGGGGGAAATGCAAATCCTCGCACGCATCCCACGATTTCTCTCTCTTAAAAATTTGACCTTTGGGTTTCTTTTTTTTGTCTAAAAAATTGCCCTTTGGTTTCCCCCCCTTCACTCTGTCTTTGCCCCAACGCCCAACCCCCACCTCTCACTATCCCCATAGTTGTAGCCACTACCAAAGGGAAGAGATCAAGGCATGTGGTGAGGAAGATGATCGATGGGCGAGCATGCTGCCTGAGCTGCTGACGGAGATCATAAATAGGGTGGAGGCGCGCGAGGACCGGTGGCCGATGCCCAAGAGCGTCCTGTCCTGCGCCTGCGTCTGCAAGCAGTGTAGGGAGATCACCCTCGGCAACATGCAGCCTCCGCTCGAGATCGGACAGATCACATTCCCTTTCTCCCTCAAGCATGTATGCAGATGACTTCCTTTGGCCGTCGTCGAGAGAGTGCATCGCAATGGGGTGAGTCGTTTTTTCTGGCGTGTAAATTTGATGTGTTTTTCTGTTGGGAGGATTGAAAGTCGGGATTTTTATTTTGATGAGTGAGGAGAAAATTCGTATGGCGGGTTGGGCTGCTTCTTTTGGTTCGTGTGCCTCGATGTTGGAACGAGAGAGTTACGCTATCATCATATTGAATCTCTTATTTCTTCTTATGAATTTTAAATTATTGCGCTGTAAGTATTTGATAGAATGCCTCACTGTTTCTTTTAATTAAATTCATATTTTTTGAATTATGTTTATATTTTGCGTATTTACTGACACTGTGTGTTTCTAAAGAGTAGTTTCGCTAGGGGTCACCTATACACAAAATGACCTCATGAAGAATAATCGTGAATTACTTTTACACTCCAACAGCAACACACAGAGAAGTGTAATACACTGCACAAATAGAATATAGACTTGCTTGCGTACGAATTCAGTATGATAATATTAACAGAAACCTTGATTGTACAACCTGATTTTTTTTGTTATGATAATTAAATTCAGAAAGCTTGATTGGTATTATAAGAGGAACAGAGATATAATCCCAGAGTGGTTTATTGCTTAGTTCATAATTTCATACATATATAATATGATTGCAGAAACACCTTATTGCTTATTCCTCAATTGTACCCCTATAGCTGGAACATAAATGACATCTGTGCTCCAATTTGTTACAAATAGAAGAAGAAATACCCGGCATGGTAATTTTTTAATGAAAAATATCCCCACTCTGAATAGGGAACTAACGCATCGGGCAACTATTTTTGGCCCATATCCATGCAATAGATAAAGTGAGATGCGACCTCAATATGTTTAGCCTTTTCATGGAAAGTTGGATTGTTGGAATTGTATGTGGCAGCTTGATCGCCACCATGTATCTTTAGGCAACCGCTTGAGATCGGACAGATCACATTCCCTTTCTCGCTCAAGCAGGTATGCAGATGACTTAGGGTTTCGTTTTTTGGATGGATCTGTATAAAAATTTGCCCGTTGGTTTTCTTTTCTTTTTTTCTTGAAGTTTTTATTTAGTTGTTTTGTTTTGTTTCAGCCAGGACTGCGGGATTTTCCAATGCAATGCCTTATTAATATGAACAAGAAGAATTCGACGTTCTATCGATATCTTTGCTTAAGCCAGAGTCTGATGGGTTCGGCTAGGGTCTGATGAGCCAGAGTCTGACGTTCTATCTATATCTATATCTTTCCAATGCATAAATTTTGGTATCAAAAGGAAATATTAGGATATGGTCTGATGGGTTCTGCTAGGGTTTAATGGGTTCCTTGGTTTTATTAGGCTAGGGTCTGATTTGGTGGTGCATTTGCGTTACAAGTTGATCGAGAATTTAGTTCCTTATATGGTTTTGAGTTCTTTGCGGAGCTATTTTCTTCGTGTGTTTTTTATTTTGATGAGGGATTTGTGTTACAGTGTGGCAAAGATGCGAACAGTGAGGAGGAGATTCTGAAGCTTGTGTAACAAGAGTTCTTCCCCCAAAGGCAAGCCATGAACGTTCGGTTGTTGAAATGTAAGTTTTGCTTTTGATTTGTTGTTTTTGGTGGAATTTGATTGGATCTGATAGTTTCAGAGCTTTATCTGTGAATTCTGTGTTAAAATTTTCCTTTTTACCGATTTGGTGTAGGGATGGGATGGGCCAGCAAGAGGCAATATATATATCCTCTAAGCATGGATTCTGCTAAACTGGTACCAAACATGAATTTATTTTGAAATTTTAAATCATTTGCACTGCAGATCATTGAATGTCTTATGCTTGATTGTTTTTCTAAATCATTTATTTGTTGGTACCATCAGTCCTTGACAGAAAAGCAAGCAAAAGAAATGCGGGAAGCTAGGGAAGGGCGAAATGTTTCCTTGGAAAATCTTAACAACAGGTGCGCTGGTGCACACACAGGAATTTGTTTTTATCAAGGCTATTTAAATTCATTAGTTGTACAATTGTACTAATGTTCTTGCCTATACATTTGAAGAGAGAAACAAATACAAGCCATTGAGGAGTCTTTCAAAGCTGCCAAATTGCCTCATGTGCATTAGACTAATCCATCGTTAAAGCCAGTGGAGGTTCTTCCTTTGTTGCCTGATCTCGAGAGGTAGACATGTCAACTTCATTACATTTTATGCAGGAACTAGGGGAGCTTTCTCGCTACTTTCTTACTTCCATTTTAACATCTATGGGAATAAAAGCATGCATGCCTATTTACTTCTGCATCCATTTATTTTTCCAGAATTTGATTCTGGTTTTCATACAAGTAAATGTTAATGAACAAGAGTGTAAATAAGTCGGTTGTGATGAATGATAAAATTGTCATTTTCTTCCCTTAAGCATTCTTGAATATATTTGTATTATCGTAGGTGGTTATATATAAAAATTGAAGCCATGTGGAATACCAAAATGATTTTGTTCTGCATACTAATTGAAAGACTGAAATCAGATCAATGAAGAACAATATTTTACACATAAAACAATTACAACTTTTTAAAAGTCTAAACCCTTTATGTTTTCATAATTCATTAGACATCATAATTAATACGCTTGAATGATGGGAAATCGTTTTTTATACACAAGAAGTTGGTAGTATATGGACTTTGAAACAAAAATGGAGAGTCTAGTTTGCGATATGCCACAATTTATCGCCGATCATTATTTTTTTGCATATTGTTGAATATTATATCAAATATTATCTAGAGAAACAAATTTCCCTGATTGTTTTGGTGATGGTTTGAATAATTCCTACCTTTTGTCACCAAAAGTTCCCTTTTCTGCAAATGAAAAATGATTAAGAACAATAGTCAAAATCTAAAAGTATTGCATTTCTTTTGATGGTATGTTTTGTCTTCTTGCTTCTAAATGACTTTTTGATACGGTGAAGAAGAGTATATTATCCTGATTAGTTGTTTTGATTAATTTCAGCTGGGTTTATCATCATTTGTCTCCTTATCCATGATCTATGTACCAAAGTTCTTACTGCTCTATAACTGGATCGTTCATTTTTGGATTAGGAATGATGATCGGTTTGTCATGGTAGGTTTTGACAGTGATCCTACTGCTGATTTTGAAGCATATAACAAGCGGATATGCAGGATATAACAAGAAGATATGTGAAAAGAAATTGAGTTGTCTTATTATCGAAATTGAGTAGTTTTGCACTTTTGGTTTCTGATTTTGTGTCCTTGATGAACCAATAGAAACGGGTTTTCTGGATTCATTTG
Source organism: Scilla litardierei (assembly GCA_030789695.1). Lineage (NCBI taxonomy): Eukaryota > Viridiplantae > Streptophyta > Magnoliopsida > Asparagales > Asparagaceae > Scilla > Scilla litardierei. The sequence continues at coordinate 88,675,628 of CM061137.1, forward strand.
ATTTGGTGTCTGGTATTTTTTAAAGTATAAGCTGCAGGGTTTCCTTCATTACATTCAATGTTCCAAATTAAGCATATTATTTACTACTACCAAAGGTCTTTGTGGCGTTCTATTTAAAGCTACTGCTAATTCATTATCTTCTTACTGAGATCATTGTTTGACTCATTTTTTTCTACTAAAGTAATTTTTTTTAATCTTCTACAGGACGTAGATATTTAAAAAAGTAGGTGATGTTGGGCCATGCAGAAGTGCGGTCATGTTTAATTCTACAAATCATAGCTTATGTTTTGTGAGCCGTTTTGTTGGAAAGAAAAGTTTCTGATCCATTGATCTCCTTTATGCTGCAGTTATGAAATTCTGGTTACAGCTCAGTTTGCAGGGATAAAAGGTCTCCAAATTGAACTGTTATGCTTCCTATTCTCATCTCTCAACTAATCATGGCTCTACCGCTTTTTGTAGTTGCAATCATCAGATATATCAAAGGCTTAACATAATGACCCAACCCTTCTCAACCTTTTGAAGGTAACTGAAATTCATTTTGTTTGGACCACTTGCAATTACCAACTCTTAACACCATGTTTTTATGATGTAGTAACAACTTGCATTTCTTCCGTGTTCCTAAGCAGACCTCATTCACAAGCTCCAACATTTCAGTGTCATTCCCATATGTTGCTGTGTCGTCGAATGAGAAGAGCACACTTGAAAATTCATTAATTTCAGGATTTATTGAGAACTATGGGAGTGGGTTAGTAGTGGACCATATTACATGCATGGAATCATGTTCCACTGATGGTGAAAACCTTAAAAACTGTAGGGGGTGCTACACTTGAGGTAATTTTTTTGTTTTTTATTTTTATTTTTAACTATTGGGGCAAAGCTTTTATCTACTTTTTAAATGAATATAGTTGAATCTGACATAGTAAATGAATTTTCATGCCTTTGCGGGATCAAGGATGGAAACTGGGCAAGTAGAAAAATAGATTTAATTGTATTCTGTGATGAAGGCTTTCATGAATCTGACCAAGCTCAATCAGAAGGTACAATATTCTTTGTGTTATACATATTTCTATTATTTACTATGTTCACCTTTGTTGCAAATTAGTTTTTGTATAGGTATTATGTACTTTCCTTAACCCTCACTGCAACTCTAGGGCACGACCCAAGCTTTGGTACCATCTCAAAATATGCCACTGCACAAAAACTCTGATGTTTGATTTCATTGGGATCTGTTTGGTATTTTTTTAATATTATGCGCTTTGATTTATGAAATTGTATATATTATCATTGAAACATAAGTGTTGGGTGTAATGAGAACATGCCATTAAGATTCAGTTGAACTTTAAACTTTTTATCCAATAAAATGTTATGTTGTCTATGGCATATCAAACTGAAACTCCACTTCCAATTTGTAAGAAACAACATCAAATGGAACACAAAACAAATAAGGAAACAAGTAACATAAGAAGACCACTCATAATTTCCTCATATGGTTACATTTGAATGGGTAGTATTTCCATGTCCATTGTACATCTACTTATTGGATTATTGTTTTTCATGTCCAAGTTTTGATTCAAATGTATAATTTTTTCAACATTACATCAAAGCCCTAGAGGCAATATGATAAGTATAATAGTGGCATATGGGCTGATGAAATATTGATATGTGATGTTTTTATTTTTATTTGCTAATTATCATAATTAAATGTGAGAACATGTTTTTAAATTTTGAATGGAAATATGCTGACAATGACATGAGTGGAACTTAAATAGCACTTGCATTATTCTACATTTGGGATAAGATAAGTGCTTGATATCACCAAAATGGTTGCCTGCTTTGTACTTTTCAGAAAGTAGTTTTTTCGAAGGAAAAAAATATATATTAAGGGCTTGCAATCATTTGCTCCCTGATGTTGTATTGGACTGATCTGTTCTTGCAACATAATGATCTAAATATTTTAGCGAAGCTATCCCTGTTTTTTGCTAACCTCTTTATCATTTGGTTTGATATGTCTCTTTCTGTAAATGATAGTGTTTGTAGATGTGGCCTGCAACAAAACCTTTGATGATTCTAAGTTATGTTTGAAACCTATTGTTAACCATTTGAATTGCAAGTTATGTCCAAGTAGCAGTAAGTATATGGTCATGATTACCTAAACTTACAATTTATGATTTGCAGTCACAAACATGGGTGTCGTACACCATAATCCTCATAATACTGGGCACAAGGACATGGTAACATGTACATATTTTTACTATGATAACAAGTATTTTAACTCATACAAGTATAAAGTATTTGGTTATTTGTAAACACACTAAATTCTAAAATGATCAATAAAACCATTTGCTTTGATCAAAACCTGAGCAAAGTGGCTTCATCTTAACATGATGTGAATGAAAGCTTTGTGTTTTTGGAAAATATCAACATGGATACACTTTTTATGTCTTATAGTGTCGGACACATCAAATTTTAGTTGGGAGAAGAGTCCGACAGTTAAAGCTGTTGTACATTAGTTAATTTAACCACTGTCGGATGTCTGAATGCATAACTTGCTAATGATTGTGTAAGCTTTCCTTATCCATCGAAAAATTGGGGTTCCCAAACCAAAGCCCACATATGACTTGGTTCCTTTCTGTGGTGTAAGTAGTCAACATGATCAGTGATGCTCACATTAGTTTGAAATTGTACACAAGCTTTATAAAGTTGCTGACTTGGATGAAATGGTGGGTTAAAAGATGGTATGGATTGAATCTTGAGGATGCAATGGATATAATGAGAATATGTGAAAATTTTGTGGGGAACTAAAATTATTGGGGGAACTAAATTCTCTTGGGAACTAAATTTTCGAGAGAAATTAAATGTTTTTGAAACTTTTTGGTGGATCTAAATCTTAGGGAACTAAATTTTGGGGAGAATTAAAAACTTAGGGTGGATCTAAATATCAATTATTGCTATTTAATTTTTTTGTTTGTTTAAAATTAGAGGATCCAAGATTTTGAGGGTGGAATATTTTAAATGAACTTTGTCTTTAAGACACGTGGCTAAAATTTTTGGAGAGAACTAAATTCATGTGGCAACTAACTTTTAGGCGGAACTAAAATTTTTGGTAGAACTAAATAACAATTATTGTGTTTTAATTATTGATGTTCATTTAAAATCAGGTGACCTAAGATTTTGAGGGGGAATATGTTAAATGAACCGTGCCCTGAGGGCACGGGGTATGACTAGTATATATATATATATATATATATATATATATATATATATATATATATATATATATATATATATATATAGGAGGGATCAAATGACCCCTAAAAATAACCCCCAAAAATGACCCCTATCAAAAATCCTATGCCACCCATTTTTTCGGAAGATCCAAACCGTTCATCTTGATCTCCACCCTCTAAATATCTTACCCACCAATTTTCAACCCGATCCCATGTGTTTTGCCCTTTCATCAACCATTCGCAAAAGTTCTATTCATGTGAAACCGTTAAATTTGGGTCGGATGGATGAACGGGCAAAACACATGGGATCGGGTTGAAAATTGGTGGGTAAGGTATTTAGAGGGTGGAGATCAAGATGAATGGTTCGGATCTTCCGAAAAAATGGGGGGCATAAGATTTTTGATAGGGGGTCATTTTTGGGGGTTATTTTTGGGGGTCATTTGATCCCTCCTCTATATATATATATATATATATATATATATATATATATATATATATATATATATATATATATATATATATATATATATATATATTGACAACCCAGAAAAATCCCCAACCCCCTCCCCCGCCTTTGGCTTTTTTAGGAGGGTAAGGCGAGAGCCCGGCCGAGACTATGCAAACTGGGGGGAAACCGCCGTGCCCCCAACGGCCCCCGGGTAAGTCCGAGAGGGGAGATGTAGCCCCAGGGTAAATAATTCCACAACAAATTCCACAATAATTACCAAGTCACGGCGGCCATAGGCCTCGAACCCCGCACCCCTTGGCTTTGGAGCGGAATGATTTACCACTGGGACACCCTCTCGTGGGCCATATATATATATATATATATATATATATATATATATATATATATATATATATATATATATATATATATATATATACTAGTCATAACCCGTGCCCGCGGGCACGGTTCATTTAAGATTTCCCCCGCGAAATCTTTGTTCCCCGAAAAATTATTTCCACAGTCAAAATTTAACAGAACAATAAATTAGCATAAAAATATTTAGCGGCATGGGTGCCTTCGTCGCTAAACAACAAATTTGGCGTTGAACAACAAATTTGGTGCCCGCAGGCGGAACAACAAATTAGCGTAAAAAACTTTTCGGCGCCCGCACCGACGCGGGCGCCTTCGGTGCGGGACAACAAATTCGGCAAAATTTAGCGAGCGCCTTTGGCGCGGAGCAGCAAAACTCAGGGTATTTTTATGCTAATTTGTTGTTTCACTAAATTGTTTTACGCTAAATTTTTTATTTTGTTTAATTTAATGGATCATGATTCTCCACAATCTTTCCCAATGCACTTCTAATTTCAAAGTTTAGGTTCCCAAGGCACTTTCCCCCCAAATTTAATCTCCACAATCTTTCCCAAGACACTTCTAATTTAAAAGTTTTGGTTCCCAAGACACTTTCCTCCCAAATTTAATCTCCACGATCTTTCCCAAGGCACTTCTAATTTTAAAGTTTAGGTTTCCAAGGCACTTATCCCCCAAATTTAATCTCCACAATCTTTCCCAATACACTTCTAATTGCAACTTTTTGGTTCCCAAGACACTTTTCTCACCAAAATTTTCACAAAATCCAATCTCAACCATTGATTTACCAAGATCAAATCTCAGCCACTCTTTATCTTGTCCTAGTCAGCCCTAGAATTCAAAAAACACTGTCAAATGTATAATAGATATATACATATATATATAGATTATTCATGCATTGAGAAGCAGACAGTGGAGGCAAAATACCGCATATTCGAAATTGAAGCATGATAGTCTAGGGGTCAACCAAGGACAAGTATATGAAAACAAAATCACAAAGTAGAAGCACACCAACTAGCTAGTCACGACACACGACTCACATAGAAGCAAAGTGAACCCACGAAGCATGAAATGCAATAGGACTCGGCTTCCTATGGTTAGTGAATGTGATTATCGTGGCTAAACTAAATGTGTGTGGTTCCGTGGCAATTCATCACGTGGGGTCATCTCTAGGGGGGAGAGAGATAAAAAGATGAGAAGAAAAAGAAAAACACAATGAAAATGACTCAAAAAACAGTGAAAAAGACACAATTGACGCACAAAGTGCGACTCCCACAAGCTGAAACTTGCATTGCCCTCAATGCAATAGTAGTAAATACTGGAGGGCAACGAAAATGGGATGGTAGTACACACCGACACAAAAAGATGAAAAGCATGAAAAACACACAAACGAAACAGAAAAATAAAGAAATAGAAACACACAAATAAAAGATATAAAAACACATCCAAAGAACACATATAAACAAGCACACTACAATGAAATCAAACGATAATATGCACAAAAATCGATCTCCCGCAAGCTGATCATGAAAATGCTAGCAAAATGATATGATCAATGTGATACAGAAATAAATGGCAAGGGGGAGGTCAATCTGAGCTGCTGTCAGAAGAATGGTAGGGAGATGGTGAGGATGGTGGGGAATAGTGTACGAAAGAATCTTGTGAGGACGAAGGAGAGGGTATGCCGACATGAGAAGGAGGGGCAACGGGCTGGATCACTGGTAGGTCGAAATTTATTGGTGGATCGTGGTGGACAATGATGGCACCGGATGAACCGACGCACGGGTGCAATCGGGAGGTTCCAAGGGTGGAAAATGTACGAGTGTGGAATACCAAGGATCCGGGTAGAACTCCCACAGTAAATGAGAAATGTGAATGGGGATTCGCTCAGAAGATGATGGTGGAAGGATGGAAAATGGAGTATTGTCAGGACTATAAAGGTAGACTGCACGTTCCCTAGCGAAAGGAGTGATCATACCGATATCGATCAAGTAGTCGTGATCGATACTGATTCGACCCAGCAGAATTTGGAGGTCAGATGGCAGCCTCAAACATGACTGACAATTAGAGTGATCATCCCACCACAGCAAATAGATCCAGAAGTTGCACGGCAACAGATAAAATCTCGTGGATGATCCAGTGGGCGGTGTTTATGGGCAATGGGACACGTCCGTGGATCCTGTCGTAGGACGTGGCATAAAAAAAGAAAAGCTCATCCCTAGACACCGTGAAAACATCTACGCGAGAGAAGATGGTGTTGGCAAAGAGGCAGTAGGCAAAGAGATAACATGGATGTATGATGTTGGAGGCAAGTGCCCCCGATGGAAAGGTCGTATACCGGGTGAATCGTTGCCAAACACCATCGTCTCGAAAGTAAGAATAGATATCAGACTGATCATGAGTTGAACATTCAACATAACGATCGGGTTGGGGGACATTCAGTGAATTGTTAAGCTCGGCAAAATTCATCGAAAAATCGGCTTGAAAGCATGGAAAGTGAAGCCCCAATCGAACACTTCGAGAGAGCTAAGGAATTCGAGTGTGAGATTCCGGTATGTGTGGGACAGGAGCATGCAGAAGGAAATCGCACCCAATGCATTCGAAAAGTTTGGTTACGCCCCTCAAAAGTCCGAGAGATTCGAGCGTGGGGCGATCAACAAAAAGAGTAGGTCACATGGGGCAATGAAGGAGGGTGTGCAAACGTTCAGATTGTTCTTCAGAAGAAGGATTGATGCCAAGGAAAGAAGGGGAAAAATGGCCATGTAGGTTGTGTCTACGTGATGAGGATGCTGGCTCTTTTCCCTTCCCCGACATGTTAATGACGTAGGGTGAGAATAATTAAGTGGGGGATTGTGTCTACAATTATGATACAGCAGATGTAGGAAGTAAACACAAAATCAAAGCATTGCACACAAGTGGGGAGATATAAAACTTGGAAAGAGTTTACCCAGCAGTGATGCCACTCCAAGCTAGATGCGTCACACTAGATCCCCTGCTGTACGAGGGAGTGATTTGGGGAGTCACCGCACGCTAATCCAACAGATCTGAAATTTCGAAATTGGGGGTTAGGGTTAGGGTTTGGGTGATTTGCGGTTGAATGCGGTCGAAGTGAGGTTTTTGATGGTGGGGAAGTATGGGAATAACTGAGGGTGTGATTTTAGGGGTGGAGGGAGTGATGGAGGGGATCGATTTGGAAGAAGGAGAAAGGGACCATGCAAATGGAAATTTGGAAATCGGTTGAATGAGGTCGGGTGAGGGGTAGTATATATAAAGGGGTAGGCGAACCGATCAGGTGAGGGCTCACCCAATCGGGAAAATTTCTCGTTGGTGAACAGCTACAGGTCAACCGATCGGGTGACATTTCACCCGATCGGGTGACCGCTTCCTAATTTTCCCGAGAGTACTGTCATTTTCACCTGGCCTGCCATCCGATCATAGCCTCTACCAACCGATCGGTTGGTATTTCACCAAAATTCCCGAGAGCTCTGCTATTGTAGCCCGATCTGCCACCCGGTCAGTTACATGTGCCACCCGATCGGTTCGCTGATGTGCTGATACATGGCCATCTTCAGATACGGCCCACCTGATCGGTTGATGTATCACCCGATCGGGTGAGGGCAATCGCCTGCGCAGATACAAAAATTTATCTAAGTCTCCCGGTAAAAATTTCGATAGCAGTATTTATTCCCTAAAAATTGGTAGACTAATTCTAACAGAGAAACGATATAAGTTTAGAACATGGGTTGCCTCCCATGAAGCGCTTGTTTATAGTCAGTAGCTCGACTCCTCATTTTGTGATCAATTCGGATACAGAGGATTTGTAGATGAGCCATCGGTCGTGGAGATTCCGACCAGAGAGATTATGGGTTTGCTGATCGCATATTATTTTAAACGCTGCCCATTGACTTTGAACGGTTCATCTCTTCCCATTATCTCAATTGCTCCGTGCGGGAAGACCTTGGTGACTTGGTATGGTCCCGACCACCTAGACTTAAGCTTTCTGGGAAAGAGCCTCAGTATCGAATTGAATAGGAGAACTAAGTCTCCTTCCTTGAATTCTTTCTTCAAAATGCGCTTTTCGTGCCACCGCTTCAACTTCTCTTTGTAGATTCGGGCATTTTCGTAAACGTTGAGCCGGATCTCGTCAAGCTCACTCAGTTGTAGCTGTCGGTGGCTTCCTGCCTCCTTGGCATGAAATTCAGATTCTTGACGGCCCAAAACGCATTGTGCTCCAATTCCACAGGCAGATGACATGCCTTTCTGTAGACAAGTCGATAAGGGGTTGTGTCGATCGGAGTCTTGAACGTAGTCCTGTAGGCCCAGAGCGCATCTTAAAGTTACGATGACCAATCCTTCCTAGAGTTAGCCACAGTCTTCTCCAGTATGCTCTTTATCTCTCTGTTTGAAACTTGCACCTGGCCGCTTGCTACGGGTGATAGGCAAGCCCGATTCGGTGCTACACTCCGTATTTCTTCAAAAGAGCTTCGAATTTCTTCTCTATGAAGTGGCTCCCTCCGTCGCTGATTAAGACTCAAGGCATGCCAAATCTCGGGAAAATATTGTTTTTAAAGAATTTGGCCACCACCCGGGAATCATTAGTGGGGCTAGCTATCGCTTCTACCCACTTGGACACATAATATACGGCCACCAAGATGTACTGATTTCCTGAGAACGAGGAAAACGGCCCCATGAAGTTGACTCCCCAAATATCGAAGATCTCGACTTCCAAAATGTAATGCTGAGGCATTTCGTTCCTCTTGGAGATGTTTCCTGTCCTTTGGCACTTGTCGCAAGCCTGGACATAAGCGTATGTGTCCTTGAAAAGAGTCGGCCAACAGAAGCCACTCTGGAGGATCTTCGTCGTGGTCTTGTAAGCACTCGCATGGCCTCCACACTGTTGATCATGACAATGAGAAATTATGGAGGTTGCTTCTGTTTCGGGAATGCACCTTCGTATCTGTAACACCCCGCTTCTCAAAAGACACCGGAAGCGAGAACGTTACGTAGTCCGCTTGAACTGGAGCGATGAAGCTCGAGTTCAATAAGTGTTTATGATAAAAACACAGAGGAGGTCCTTGCATTTGCGCATCAGAACAATCAGAAAACATTTCAAAAGGTAAAAGCCACATCCAGAGATATAATGTTCGTACACGAAATTAAACAACAAGCCACAGCAGGGCTAAAGTAGCAATAAAAAGAATGTACACAAAGCCATAACAATAATGTCTGAAAGTAAACTAAAAGGTAGTAACGGCACGAGTCTACTAGTCCTCTGCGGGGAGAGGCTCAGCGTCTACGGCGAACTCCTGGCTCTCCAAGTCAGGCGTTACGAATGGGTCCTCTGGGTACTCAAGCTCAGAATCTGACATACATCCACAAATATGAATGTATGTCAGCAAGGGCTGCAAGAAGAGGTTAGCAACCCAAAACAAGATATACAATGATATGAATTTTAAAAGACATTAAAGAATTAAAAGAGACAACTGCAACAAAAATTAACATGATAATTGTAATTGAAAACGGAAATGAGACATTCCTAACATGCAGTTCTAAGCTGTTTCAAGAAGTAAAGTAAGGTTTGCTTGAATTCGTTAGCATGTCATTTACTGAGATCACGTTAGCGTTGCATGTTTCAAGTCAATGTTCACATCTATCATTTTAGGTCGTGATGATTGAGTCGTTCTTCTCACGGGGGCTTACCGTGATTGGCGCTAACCCACCGCATACGGGTGGTGCCCTTGAAGAGAGTACCTTTTCATACGCCTAGTGGCCGCTCAACCCTAACCCCACCCTAATTTTGTGCTGGAACACGAGCCAGCCTAGTCGACTCAGACGACATCATGAATTCACGATTCCACCTTCGGGGCGCACGATTTTCACGATGTCTCAACTTGTTAAACATTTCAAGACTGGCAGAAATTTAATATTATCAAAATTAATTTGTTATTGTGACAATTCCAATCAGCAGAAGTGGGTTGAACAATTTTTATAACAAGCTTAAAATAATGTTGAACATGGGCGGTTGTTGAACCTGCTACAGAAACTAGTTTTCGTCCTTGTTGTTTAAAACTAAAATATATCGTGTGATATGCCGTTGGATCACAAATTTCTTCTAGATTGTCATGGCATCGTTTTCATGCATCATTTCAAATATCGTTTTCAAGTTATACAGAAATAAGTAAAAGCGACGTAAAAGTCCTGAAACTTCAAAAATTCATATCTAGTTGCACACTTGCCTGTTTTTGGCGTTCTTAGCGTCTCAATGGGTACTATGCTACGGTGATGACGGTTCGCTGGTTTGACAAAACGTAAAATCAGATTAAGCGTTTCTCGATCATAACAGCTTTATAAAGAGCTCCTACGACGTCTAATCATCCGTTTTATTAGGTTCTCTAAATTACGGTGTGGGTTATAAGTTGTTTAGTGTAGATCTACTAACCGAAAGTGCAGAGAAAGATCAGGACGCATCGATGGGCAGGCGCGACGCGTACGGTTCCGAAACAGCGACGTTGAGTGTCGAGGGTTAGTCAATGACACGCGGGGAGGCGGCATCAGCTGTTCTGGATGCTGTGAGGGTTGCAGCGAGTTTCCAGGGCTGTCGGCATCGGATCTGAGCGGCTGTGCGAGCATATGGGCTGTCGGATGCTCCCGTGCATGGAGGAGATGGCCGCTGCGCTTTCATTGGCGTGGAGGGGATGGAAGCTCGCGATAGATAGGAGGCAGCATGGAGATCTAGGCGGTGGAGGGTGTAGCAGGGCGAGGGGACGCCGCTGCGGCTGTTGCCGATGCGAGGGAGGATATATGTACGCTGGGCGGTTACGAGAGGGGTCGAGTGCTGCGAAATGAAGCAGGGCGAGGGGGAGAAGATGTGGGCTGTCGTCGCGTGAAGATGGGATGCGGGTATGTGATGCTGGCTGCCAGAGTTGGGTGGCGTTGGGAGTAGCTGGGCATGCGAAGGGGGTGGTGCTGCTGTTCGGCGTGGAAAGGAGAAGACATTCGGGCCTGTGCGAGGCTGTGGAGGGTGGAGGGTGGCCGGCATTGAGCTCTCGGAGAAGAAAAGGAAGGAGGCAGCGGGGGGTTTGTGTTGATGACGAGGAGAAGACACTACTACAGATTTAGGCTTGGGTAACGCCACTTAGATAGCGCTTTTAAAAAGCGCTATCTAAGTGAGCTCTTGTATAGCGCTTCTGCACTTGTAGAAAATAAAAATAAATCAAAATTAAGGTAAAAATCACTTAGATAGCGCTTTTTGCTAAAGCGCTATCCACGTAATGCCTTACATAGTGCTTTTTGTTAGCGCTATGTTACTAATCGTTACGTAAGCACTTTTATTAAAAAATAAACATATACATGGCTTTTTAGATAGCGCTTTTTCTGCCCAACTTTTTCGTTTCCCCCTTCTTATTGGTGCTCGAAGCTGAACGGGCAACGAGGCCCCGAGGCACGACCCGATTGGAGAAAGCCTAATTTCTAGCTGTTCTCCATTTCGTTTCTTTTTACGCTTTCTATTATTGAAAATCGCTAGCAGCGGAAATGAGGAAGAAGGCCAACTCCAGCGGCGACGCTCAAGAGAAACACTCGTCCCCTTCTTCTTCCGAAGACCTCAAAACCCTAATCGAGGAGAATCGGTGATTTTGGATGGCCTCGTGAAGCTAATCCCGGCGAGGTTCTACGTCCCCGGCCCCGACGAAGACGAGCGGCCGTGGTTCCAAGGACTGAGCAAGGCCGCCAAGGCCTCCGCCAAGAAGCAGTCTCTCGAGAACCTCAAGAAGGCCCGCCGCCGCAAATTCAACCCCGACAACCCCGCATCAACCCTCGACCTCTTTCTCGTGCTGTCTCGATTTACTGGTTAGATCTCGTAAGGATCTCCTTCCGTTTCCCATGTACTGCTGTTTTGCTTGATTTTCTGCGGTTTCGGGTCTGAATTTGAGAGGATTTGTTCCAAATTGCTGGTTTCTAGTTTGATTACAGTAGTAGTAGATTCAGAAAGAAGGAACCCTATGGCCGAAGAGGACACGAAGAAGGTGTAGGTGGAGGTGTCGTCGGAGCCTGCTCCGTCGGCGACGGCGCCGGCAGCTAAGACCCCAAAAGATGTTGCGGAGGAGAAAAAAGTGAACCCGACTCCGCCGCAAGCGGCCGAAGCCAAGGTTGATGACTCCAAGGCTCTTACTTTTGTGGAGAGTAAGCCATCGTTTTTATTAGCTTTTTGGTTTATTCTGGTACTTGTTGATGGAGAATTTCTTTAAAATTGGGAATTTCTATGAATTCTTGTGTTGTAGGATGCGGGTGTTTAATAAAACTTCCACAAAGCTAAAATTATGTTAATTACTGAAGAAATATAACCAATTCTAGCAGAGCTGCAAGACTTCTGTTCATATTTTGCTCATATCTACCAAAATCTTCTGTGTTTCTTCCAGATTTGTGTATTTTCACAGAGAATTCTGCAACTTTATACTGTCTGAAGTCTGAATAGATATATTTGTATATTATTATAATTTTTCACCTATGGATCTTTATCCAGTATAAATAAGATTACGTTACTTTTGAAGTGTATTGAATATTGCAGTCATATGATGCATGTATTTTTTGTTGGGTGCCATGCTTTTTATTTGCATAGTGTTTCTAGATGTGTCGGCAAAGGTTATTTTGTCGTGGGTATAATCTGCCATACTTTTTGTTGCTGAGCTTTATAGCTTTTTTGATTCTCTAATGAAAGTGTTGCATGTTGAGGGGAACATTCATGGCTTTTAATAAAATTGAGTATGGTAAGCTTAACGGTAATCAATACCAGAAGCTCACCAGAAGTAGAGCATACATGTGTTTATTAAGGATCATTTTTAGTGCAAGTTGGTCGACACTCAGTCATCCCAACTAGCAGAGCATTTGAAGGATGCCGAAGCATTCAGCATCACTAATTTGTACTAATTGTCTATGGTCTATTCTGTTGATGCATATCAAGGAAAAAAAAGAGATTTGTACTAATTACAATGGACTTTTCAGGGCCCAGTAATGGATCCTTTTGAGAGCGACACTGAGAAGGAGAAGCACTATGCTGATGCTCTCCGCATCGGATTGACTATAGATGGTTTTCCGTTTCAGGCTAAACGAGTATGTCTTTTACTCTAATACTCACCCTACAATATTAGTAAAATGTATAAACTATCTGATAAGGATGTATCTGTCTTGAACTAGTCAATCAATAATCATTCCAGCACCATCGACTATTAAGCAAAAATAAAATAAACAAAATTGCACATGTTTTTCGAAAACATAACATCAGATGAGCTCACCAGAGTTTGGTGGACAACCACATATGATGCATGTCTGACACTGGTATCAGACATGACACTTTGTACTTTCTGGAATTTGCTTATGGTTAATCATGTTGTGTTGTGATGCTCTGTGTCGGCACGTCTATGTCCGTGCAAAATGTATGATGCCACTCATCTATCACACCTATCATCTCAGCTAGACCAATATTCTGAACATGATTCTTAGCTATTTGTTTCCAATGTGTCAAAGTGAGATATAATAATTCTCAGTTTGTAAGAGATTTTACTAGTTTGCTTTTGTAGTATTGAGAAATCATAATTCACATGGATGGTTTAATATTCAATTTGCTTGGAAAATTTAGTGAAAACAATGGTTTACCATTCTTTCTTTCCTTGACAGAACATGGTGAAAGAGTGACCGGCGCCCCGTTTACGGTATGGGCGCGGTGTCGTTTTACCGCAAGTGCACGGTTAGTGTAGGGTGCGGGTATATCGAACACAGGGAGGTGGATGGCTTGAGTGGCTACTAGCCTCGTCTGGGTTGTGTGCTAGCTACGCGGATAATATGGGTGAAGTGTAGAAATAAAAGGAAGAAATGAAAAAGGCACAAAATGAATCCCCGCTAACACGGGCTAGAGCATTCATGACACTAGGCATTTGACTTGATCCAGGGTGAGACATTGCCCCAAAAGGTGGTACCTAGCGTCCATGGCCCGATATTCCGGTCGGTGCCGAGCACGCTAGGCCTACCCGGTTCCGGACGGTGGGCACTCCCGTGTCCATAAACACCTTCCGCAACCGGGAGCATTAAGGTCACAATGATAACTCCCAACACTTCGTCCAAGCCGCTCCCGCGAGCTGGGAATCGATGTCTACACAAGGGGCGTGAGCTATGGCTAGGGAGTCAACCGCCAAGTTTATTCCCCCTTGGCCCGACGGTCAGAGGCGGTCTTTCTCCCGCCAATGACAATGAAACACCCCCGTGTAACCCTAATGGCCAAATAGGTCAAATGTGATTTCTAGCAATACATCGAAGCGGATCTTGACAGGACAAGCACCGGACCCCAATCCCCAACACATCTAGTGTGTCGTCGTATGAATTGGACCCAGATTGCTAGAAATCCCCATTGACACATTTCATCGAACACGTGCCATGCAACCAAGTCTAATGTAAATTTCCAAGCATCAATCTTACCCTAACCCGTATTAGGGTTCATCAATACTACTCCATGATGAAAAACATATAAACAAACAACACAAAAGACACACAAACATTCATCATGAAGCAAAAGAAATACAACACAAAAATGGAGAACAAGAGAAAGAAATACTTATCTTGAGTGAATCGTTGATCCCATACAAGACTTATTGAACAAAAAAGACCCAATCTAATCTAACCTAAAGCTCACAAGAGAAAGGGGCAAAAGCCCTAAAAACTGAGAAGAGATCTCTCTTCAGTCGGCCAACTTCGAGTATTTATAGCCCCACTTCGAAACCCTAATGGTTCGGGTCCAAACCCGCAGAAAAAACGTCACCCGATCGGTTGACAGGTCAACCGATCGGGTGATCCGTTACAAATAGTAAACAGAAAACGGCGGAGCTTCACCCGGTCAAATGAACCGGTCGGTTGAGTTCTTGGGGTGACCGGTTGGATCTTGGAGCCGTCGGGTGAAGCGATCGGTTGGACGCCCGTGTCTTCAGCTCTTCAACATCAGCTACAGATGAACCGATCGGGTGAGAGTCACCCGATCGGTTGGCATTTTGCTCGAAAAAACAGAGAACAGCCCCCCGCTGAATCGGTCTGCGAACCGGTCGGGTGACTTCCTTATGAGCTGCGGCAGAGACCGGGTGGTGCACGCGTGCATCACCCGATCGGTTGGAGATGACCAACCGACCGGGTGAGGGGCTGAAAGATGAATTCTTCGACGTTTGACCCCCTGGATCACGCGCGACTCCTCCCGTTGCTCCGAGGACTTGAGATATCATCGTTAAACGTCCCCTACACGGTCAATCTCCTGCAAACACGGATAAACAAAGAAAAGTGAAAGAAAACGAGAAAATACGAAAAAACGAATACGAGACGACGGTAAATAACGGAAAACCACGGAAGAAAACGTGCGCAAATATATGAAATATAAACGCACGTCAAAAGCCCCCAAGCTGAACCCTTCCTCGTCCTCGAGGAAGAGGAGCGAGAGTAGGAGCTCGGAGAGGAAAAATAGAGAGAAAGAGAGAAAAAGAGAATTCTATATCCTAGATCGCCCGTAAGGGCCAACAAAATCAAACACGCCGCACGAAGCAAGCATACGACAAAACACAACACTAAACCAAGGAATGTGAGTCCAAACAAGTGTCGTGGGCCCACGCGGTGAAGCGCGAGTGAGTGTGGTCGTGTGTTAGCAGACGGTGTCACTATCTACATTGTGCAATAAAGCTCGATATACACAAATCCAGGAAACGACCCAAATATCGATTCAAATTGAATTAAGCGGTGAATATATGGTTCAAGCATGCATGAGAATAGAGAGAGAATCGAAACATATCATGCGTCAGGGACTCCACAACTATGGTTAAGGAAATCACCACACTAAAGCCTAGATAATAGCTAAAAAGTTCCTAAGCCAAGTGTTTTCGAAAACGATGGGGGTTGAGATGATGTGGAGTAGAACACTCAGTGCAAATTCTCGCCTTCCCTTTATTCTCGGCAAGTAGAAAAATATTCACACGGGAATTTTTTTTGGGTTTTGGGTATTTGTATATTTTTTTTTTGGCTTTTCGGCTATACAAAATTTTTCTTTTCTGTTCTTTTTGGGTTTTTCTTTTCTTTTCTCTTTTTTTTTTGGATTTTTGGGGTTTTGGCTATACACATGTGTACTCTCCCAAGTGGGAGAACGGTACACAACGAGGGGATTTGCACCAAGTAAAATAAAAAATGAAATCGGATTCTAAACACTTGGACAAAGGAGATATTTCTCATTAATCAGAGCATAGGCTAAATGGGTTATCCTAGACCTTGTTTGTGGAATCCCGACACATGCGAATTGAAATATACGATATAAATATAGCATGCATATAGAAGCAGATAGTAGAAGCAAATACCGCATATTCAAATTGAAGCATGATAATCTAGGGGTCATTCCTGGACAGGTATATAAAACATAATCACAAGGTAGAAGCACACCAAACAGCTAGGCACGACGCACGACTCACAAAAAGCTAAGTGGACCCGCGATGCATGAAATGCAAGAGGACTCGATATCCTAGGGTTAGTAAATGTGATTATCGAAGCTATGCTAAGTGTGCGTGTGATTTTCGTGGCAATTCATCATAGGGTTCATCTCAAGGAGAAAGAGATAAATAGAAGAAAAGAAAGAAAAAGAAAAAGAAAAACACGGAGAAAAACGACTCAAATAACGAAGAAAAAGAGACAAATGACGCACGAAGTGCGAATCCCCCAAGCTGAAACTTGCATTGCCCTCAATGCAATAATAGTGAATACGGGAGGGCACTAAAAATGGGGGGGAGTTACGCACCGACACAAAAAATGAAAAACACGAAAAACACATGAGCGAAACTAAAAAATAAGACACACAAAAACATGCACACAAATCGATTTCCCCCAAGCTGAACATGACAATGCTAGCAAAATGATATGATCAATGTGATGCAGAAATATGCTAGGGGAAAATCGGAAAAGAAAGAAATCAGAATGCAGAAGAGACAGTCTGCTCGTTCTCCTCTGAAGAGGATGTGGGGTGAAATGATAGAAGGGCATGACATGAAGGGTTATTAAGATGCAAAAGCAAATCCTAGATACGCTCCCCTCGCTAATGAGAGGAGACGAGATTATTCAAATCTAAACTAGAAAGCGGTAAATTTTTACACTACTGGATTTAGAATACACCTGAGCATAGGCGGATCCAAGATCTGAAGTGGGGCAGGTAACTGCTCTAACTACTCCTTCTGTGGCTCCGCCAGAAGCGCTGTGCCACGTGTGCCAATGGACCCAAGCAATGCACCTCCAAGCATCCCTCGTAGGTGTCCACCTGCGACATGCAAAGGACGAGGTGCATTAGTCCATGGCAAAAAATCTTTCCCCAAAATAAATGTATCCCAGAGATAATCGTCAACATAAGATGGAAAAATAATAAATGGGTGACGAATACTCCCTGAGAATGGGTCGCTATCCTCTGTACTAGTAACGACCGAATTCTCGCTCTCCATGAGAAGTGGCTCTCCAGGTAGTGACGCACCGCAGCATACCTCAAGGGAAGTAGATCCTGTGTCCTGCGAGAGATATGGCGTGTCAAAAATATATGAGTCTAAAGAAATAGGACGTGAAAAGCAAGACTCAAATGTGGAGTGAGAGTGAGTATGAAAATCTCCCTGAATAGGGGCAATATGCTCAAGTAGATGCTCATGTGCAGAAGAAGTGGAGCGTGACGGTAGAGGTAGAAGTGGCTCGGGCTCCATGGAGTGGACCATCGTATCCAATCCCTCATGGACATCCTCCTCGACGATATGCTCATGCTCCACCATCTGCCCGATGTCCTGAATGACATCCTCATGGTTGACCACCGACCAAGGAGGAAGCTGTGACAGAGATGGCTGTGGAGGTGGATGTGGAGCGGACCACTCGTATGTGGTCGTGGTGTCGTCGTCCCCACACACATCCTCCTCGCCGGTATGCATAAGCTCTGTGGTCTCCTCAGTGCTCTCATAGGACTCATATGGGGTATCCAAATAAAGATGACAAGTCTCTCCCACAGATCCTAGAGAAATCTCCCCATCCTCACTATCATCATCAAAAAATGCTTCATCATCCAAGTGGTATTGTGGGAAAATTGGGGCATCGGCATGAGAAGTGTATATGGTGGCCGATGGCATGGTGGTCTCAACCATGAAAGTGGGTATATCCTCTCCTTCATCCCCTCTCCTCGGTGTAGGCTCGGTAATTGGTACCATCAAGTCTTGTAATATTTGGCCTTGGTTAAACATGGCACTTTCAAGGAGAGACACGAGGCTTGATTCTTCTTGTGTGTGTGGATGGGTATAAGGTTGAGGAAATGGATGGGAGGTGTTTGGGCTAAGGTTGTGGGAAAATGTTTGGCCTTGGGGTGGGGGGAGGCTCTCAAGCGTATATGGGCAATCATAATACACGTGCCCCGCCATCCCACAAGTCTCGCAAACCAAAAATGAATAGGGATTGTAGCCTCTCATCTGAGCATCGAAATCTGATCTCCACATGGCAATATCAAAGATACCTGGACAACAAAATAAGAAAACTAGAGAGGAGCGTCAATAGTACAAGAGAATAACAAAAAGATAATATAATGGTGGGGGAAAAATTTCTTGGTTATTGAATATATATATATATATTTTAAAAAGAAAGAAAAAGAAAATTTTTTTTTTGTGTTTTTATGCGTAGTCTAACGAACCCAAGCTAAGCTAATATCAAACCGAACGCCTCCCCAGCAACGGCGCCAAAAACTTGACCGGCGCCCCGTTTACGGTATGGGCGCGGTGTCGTTTTACCGCAAGTGCACGGTTAGTGTAGGGTGCGGGTATATCGAACACAGGGAGGTGGATGGCTTGAGTGGCTACTAGCCTCGTCTGGGTTGTGTGCTAGCTACGCGGATAATATGGGTGAAGTGTAGAAATAAAAGGAAGAAATGAAAAAGGCACAAAATGAATCCCCGCTAACACGGGCTAGAGCATTCATGACACTAGGCATTTGACTTGATCCAGGGTGAGACATTGCCCCAAAAGGTGGTACCTAGCGTCCATGGCCCGATATTCCGGTCGGTGCCGAGCACGCTAGGCCTACCCGGTTCCGGACGGTGGGCACTCCCGTGTCCATAAACACCTTCCGCAACCGGGAGCATTAAGGTCACAATGATAACTCCCAACACTTCGTCCAAGCCGCTCCCGCGAGCTGGGAATCGATGTCTACACAAGGGGCGTGAGCTATGGCTAGGGAGTCAACCGCCAAGTTTATTCCCCCTTGGCCCGACGGTCAGAGGCGGTCTTTCTCCCGCCAATGACAATGAAACACCCCCCGTGTAACCCTAATGGCCAAATAGGTCAAATGTGATTTCTAGCAATACATCGAAGCGGATCTTGACAGGACAAGCACCGGACCCCAATCCCCAAAACATCTAGTGTGTCGTCGTACGAATTGGACCCAGATTGCTAGAAATCCCCATTGACACATTTCATCGAACACGTGCCATGCAACCAAGTCTAATGTAAATTTCCAAGCATCAATCTTATCCTAACCCGTATTAGGGTTCATCAATACTACTCCATGATGAAAAACATATAAACAAACAACACAAAAGACACACAAACATTCATCATGAAGCAAAAGAAATACAACACAAAAATGGAGAACAAGAGAAAGAAATACTTATCTTGAGTGAATCGTTGATCCCATACAAGACTTATTGAACAAAAAAGACCTAATCTAATCTAACCTAAAGCTCACAAGAGAAAGGGGCAAAAGCCCTAAAAACTGAGAAGAGATCTCTCTTCAGTCGGCCAACTTCGAGTATTTATAGCCCCACTTCGAAACCCTAATGGTTCGGGTCCAAACCCGCAGAAAAAACGTCACCCGATCGGTTGACGGGTCAACCGATCGGGTGATCCGTTACAAATAGTAAACAGAAAATGGCGGAGCTTCACCCGGTCAGATGAACCGGTCGATTGAGTTCTTGGGGTGACCGGTTGGATCTTGGAGCCGTCGGGTGAAGCGATCGGTTGGACGCCCGTGTCTTCAGCTCTTCAACATCAGCTACAGATGAACCGATCGGGTGAGAGTCACCCGATCGGTTGGCATTTTGCTCAAAAAAACAGAGAACAGCCCCCTGCTGAACCGGTCTGCGAACCGGTCGGGTGACTTACTTATGAGCTGCGGCAGAGACCGGGTGGTGCACGCGTGCATCACCCGATCGGTTGGAGATGACCAACCGACCGGGTGAGGGGCTGAAAGATGAATTCTTCGACGTTTGACCCCCTGGATCACGCGCGACTCATCCCGTTGCTCCGGGGACTTGAGATATCATCGTTAAACGTCCCCTACACGGTCAATCTCCTGCAAATACGGATAAACAAAGAAAAGTGAAAGAAAACGAGAAAATACGAAAAAACGAATACGAGACGACGGTAAATAACGGAAAAACACGGAAGAAAACGTGCGCAAATATATGAAATATAAACGCACGTCAAAGAGCCTGTAAAGAAGAACATGTACAAAGGTGTTTTCGCAGCATATGTGGTTATTGTTCTGACAACTTGCTTTCACGGGTTACTGGGCCTTTGGATCTCAAGTTCAGCCCTATATATTGGCCTCCCTCACTACTCATGAATGGACGATGGTAATGGCAAACATATTTGCTGTAATTCAAATATCAGGATGCTTTCAGGTATTTCTACATGAATTGTGTGTCTCGGTGCTCATAGCACTAAGGTTTGCAGTTTTGTGGCCTTCAGGGATGGAGCTGTTTTCTGATGGTGCCATGGCCTGGACTGACTTTCTCGGTGATGATATCTCCCTCGAAGATCTTATCGTCGATCCGGAACAAGACGAAGAAGGATTTGATCGAAAAGACGAGGTGAATTCTCTCGAAACTTGCAAGCAGATGACTGCCTCTGTCAATTCCTTCGAGCTGAACGATTCGTCCATGGAACTCGACTTTCAGGTAATTAAGCCTTTTTCCTCTAGACTCATTGAACAGAAATGACAAAGTGACGTGTTTTTCGCTTGTATAGACAACTGAATGTGTTGCCGATCTAGAATGGTTGTCAAGTTTCGTCGATGATTCGTTCTTCGAGTACCCAGAAAGCAAGACTAATCTATGACCAACGACGACTCCGGTGATCAATCTGCTCTTACTAAAGTTATTCAATGGTAGTTACACTACTTTTGAAGGGACACCTACTTTTAAATGTATTCATTCAACTTATTAGCTTATGAAATGCTGAAGCTGAAAATGCATTCATGCCTCCATTTTACATGAGAAACTCACAACAAATATCTTTTTGTAAGTAACTATTCTATGTATAAACTATAATGCATGGAGTATGGCGGTTTTTTGTGCCCATACAATGTGATTAACTCTTGATGTTTAGTTAATATTCCATCAAACTCGCAATATTATCCGCATTCATTCAACTTTTTTCATATTACTGTAAAGTAAGATATTATACTGTGGAATTTGGCCTTACAGATGCGAAAGCATTCTACAGCCGGGGTTTAACTGCACTGTTCGTATTGAAAAGAACACAAACAAGGCAAGTCGCTGGGGGAAGTTGATCATTTCCTGTCAGAACAATGTTTTCTACAGGTGTCATTTATGTTCTCATTGCAACATGCTGAGGGGCACCCAGAGAGGCTATGCAAAAACCCTTCTGCCTTCACGACAAAGGCCAGGTACAAAAGTAAACCATCAGTGCCCCTCGAGATTTCCCATTGGTGCTATTACTTACGAATCAGAGTCGCCTGATGAAGGGGCATTTCTGGTTGCTGCCAGCCAGTTTGGCTTTGAGTTCTTCAAGAGAACCCAGTCGTGTGTGTATATTAAGGAAAGATATCCTTCTGTTTCAAATCCAATAGAAAGGTCAGAATAGTGTCTAATTCCATCTACTGCTTGCTCTGTGTTTTCGTTGCACTGACTGTAATGGTAAATTTTGTTTTCTTATTTGCAGGGAGTACAAGATTCTCAATTTACTAGAGTTCAATAGCAAAAGGAAGAGAATGACAGTGGTAGTGAAGGATGAGACGGGGCAGATTCTTCTTCTTTGCAAAGGAGCAGACACGTATGAGAACTGTCCGGTTTTCTATCTCTCTACTTTCTGATGTCTGTATCAGCACCTAATGGTTTCAAGTTTTAAGCCTTACTTTTTTTAGCTATTTTTCTTTATTGGACTATATAGAATCATTTTCGATAGACTGTCGAAGAATGGAAAAACTTATTTGGAGGATACAACGAAACATTTAAACGAGTATGGAGAAGGCGGCCTGCGAACATTAGCTCTGGCATACAGGGTTCTTGATGAAACTGAGTATTCATCTTGGAATGCTGAGTTTGTCAAAGCAAAGACTACCATGGGAGCCAACAGATATATCCAATTAGAGCAAGTCTCGGAGATGATTGAGAGGGAGTTGATTCTTGTTGGTGCAACTGCAGTGGAGGACAAGCTACAGAGAGGGGTAAAACTTTGGCAAAGTAGTAGAGTTAACTCGATTTCTTTTCTAATCCTGTCCTTGTATCAGTTTTTTGCACTCTCTCCATGTTTCACTGGTACCTCAATGCATAGATAAGCTAGCACAAGCTGGTCTCAAGATCTGGGTTCTGACTGGCGATAAAATGGAAACAGCAATCAACATAGGGTATACATCTATCAACGCTGACGCAAACAGTTTCCGTCCTTTACGCAATCTCATTTTAAGTTTCGTTGCTCGTAGATTTGCATGTAGTTTACTTCGACAAGGCATGAAACAGATTTGTACTTCGACAACGAATATTGACTTGCTATCCAAGGATGCAAACAAGGTAAAAGATGGTTTTCTTATTTTTACCAGTGATCGGTTGGCGCCCACTTTTATACTTGACTTTGATCTCATAACTGGGCATTGTTTTAAATTTGGAAACCGAGCAGACTATGAAAGAGAATATTATGCTACAAATCACTAATGCTTCTCAAATGATTAAGCTGGACAAGGATTCATTTGTAGCATTTGCATTGATTATTGATCGGAAGGCTTTGGCACATGCCCTAGCCGATGATATGAAGCAACAATTTTTGAATCTAGCAGTTGATTGTGCTTCAGTCATATGCTGTAGGGTGTCCCCCAAGCAAAAAGCACTGGTATCATACCCTACTCTACTTTCAATTAGCTCTTGATCAAGCTACTTTATCCTCAAAACGAAATATCCTATGCATGCGCAATCTCGTGTTTTAGGTGACTCGCTTGGTGAAGCTTGGTCAGAATACAGGAGAGGGAATCCCATCGACTGTTGAATCTATCCTTGAGTTCAGGCGTGAAGCACCTGAAGCAGACCCAGATGCTAAAGACATTTCTATATAGAAGAGCCCCCTGACTCCACGGGAGAGACTAGCGACTTCGGCTAAGAAGAAGAGAAAGAGGAATGGGTCTGCAGTTAACAAGGATTCCCAGGGTGCAAACAGCGATGTGACGGTACATTCCGTTGAAGGCACTACAGGTTCCAGCAAGCGGAAGAGGAAAGGATGGTTGAGCTTGAAGGAGATTGCAGAAAGCAACGAGGCTCAGAGCAGCAGGAGTCTCAAAATTTTTGCT
This sequence comes from Scilla litardierei, assembly GCA_030789695.1. Taxonomy (NCBI): domain Eukaryota; kingdom Viridiplantae; phylum Streptophyta; class Magnoliopsida; order Asparagales; family Asparagaceae; genus Scilla; species Scilla litardierei. The sequence continues at coordinate 88,699,265 of CM061137.1, forward strand.
ATTCCGTTTCTTTTGCAAGCAGGAGTCTCAAAGTTATAACCTAAAAACAAATGTTATCAGAAACCAAACTTTAATGTAATATTTTGTCTAATTATTGCATGTTGTTGTTGGAAACAACTTTAGTTTGCTTTTAGTTTTTGCCACTTCCTGTTGGTGTATGAGTATTGTGACTAACTGTAATCAATAATTCGTGAACATCAATTGGGAATTTTAATTTGTTTGATTTTCTATTTTTTTTAAAAAAATTAAACATTAGCCACGGACAGTCCGTGGCTAATGCGCATTAGCCACGGACTGTCCGTGGCTAATGCGCATTAGCCACGGACAGTGCGCGGCTAATGTTTAATTTTTTTTAAAAAATAGAAAATCAAAAAAATAGTAAACCACTTAGATAGCGCTTAAAAAGTGCTATCCAAGCTACCGTAGCGGTAGCTTGGATAGCGCTTTTATAAGCGCTATCTTAGTAACCCACTACAATAGCGCTTATAAAAGTGCTATCCAAGCTACCATAGCGGTAGCTTGGATAGCGCTTAAAAGCGCTATCCAAGTGTAAAAAAAAGCGCTATGCAAGCGTTTTTTTGTAGTAGTGAGAGAGGGTAGGGGCTTAGGGCGGCTGGCTTTTGTAGGGAGAAGAATAAAGAAATGCCCAAGGGTTAAAATATATAGGAAAAGTGTAGGGAGCAGCACGTGAGGAGATAGTGTGGCCTAGGTCTTGGTTCCTTAGGGTTTTATAAAAAGAACAAGGGTGCGCTGATAATGTTGCGTGGAGATGGGGCCTAGGGTTTTTAGGTTGATGTTTTAAAGTGTAGGGTGATGACAGCATGTGAGTGAGGGCTTTGGTTCCTTAGAGTTTTAAATATTGGGTTAACAGTATTGGTCTCAAGAAGTAGTAGCCCTCAGCATGTGAACAGGGTTGTAGCTTTAGGCCTTATGTTTTGTTTTCTTTTTTTTTGTTTACTAGCTGTGTTCGTGCGTCTCAATTGGATTCGGCCAGGGTCCAAGAAACGGGCTAGATTAATTAGGAAGGGGATTTGGAAAATAATTAATGGGATTAGTATTTAATAGGTTTAAACAAAGGAATTATAGCTAATTAATAGGTTTGAATAGATCCTAACTAGGAATGCCTTCAATTAAATTTTAAAGTTTTAAAAATAAAGTTTGAAATTCAAAATTTGAATTTTGGAATTTTAAAACTAATTTTAAGAAGAGACCTTTAAATAATTATTAAAGGATTTATCTTAGCAGTTTAAAAATAATAATGATAAAAATAATGAGCATGAAAAGATAATAGAAGCGGATACGGGTACGGGTACGGGCATGTGGAAAAATGTCCAACTACGGATACGAAAAGAAATTAGAAATACGAGAGAAATACAGATAATGGTAACGTTAAAAACCAGTCGTTACATCCTACCCACCTTAAAGACGATTCTGTACTCGGAATCTTATCGGCTAAGACACCGGGAAAACGTAAGGATAACGCTCGTATCTCCTCTTCTAATGCATACACACCATAAATAAGCATCACGCCATACTCAAATAGTATTTCTAATACTAATACCAATACCAATAGTATTACCGTAGATAATACTAATCAACGTCCATGCTATTAATAGTAGCAATACACATACACACATTACTAACTACGTATTAACATAACACGTTTAATATAATACCATCCAATATCATACTCTGGCGAACAGTGACACACGACCACATCGATTTACTAGTTGTAAGTGTGCCATCACCTCGCACACTCACATTATTACTAATTTATAATGTATTACCCTATATCTTATACACTCATCATTTATAACGATAAAGTGCTACACATCACATAAACATGCCTTTAATACATAAATACAATCATTCTTCGTCAATTAACACTTCAATCGTGCAATCACTTTTACATACCGCATATTACCATATACACATATAATATATATACTATACGTATATACATGCACGTAATACTTTACACCATACACAGATTTATATACGCCTTACTCATAGTACTAGGGTCATCGTAACCTACCCACCTTAAGATCAAGTCCGTCCTCAGACTTCCTTAAATAGGCCAACATAGGGGTGAGTGGACTTAGACACTAAGGTCATACTATCCCAGTCATGCATACATTATAATGAAACTATATACATTCATATGCATACACTTACTCATATATTACACATTTTCAAATACATATACATACGTTCATTTTGCACACATATACATGCTTACACTGCTACACGCCTGCCTCATATCTACATAGAACAGTTATATACACACACCGATATTCACAACCATGGTAATTTACATACATATGGCTAGTATACTATCACATACATCCATATATACGTAGTCACAAACATACGACTAGGCATACTTCCTGGTATACACATGCTCATACATCATCCCGTAGGGGAAATATTATAATCCTTCTATATATAGAAAACACTTATCCATTAACAAGCACGACTAAGGTACATATATACCAAGTAACTAGCCAAAACTAAATCTAATACGCACAGATATCCCTATAGTGATATAGCTAATCACTCGCCTAAGTATAAATATAACACTTACTAATCAATACTCGACTATATACATATATATATCATATATTATCGTACATGCGCATACGACACAATAGACAATCACACCATACTAATATACTAAGGGTAAGCACACTCATACATGGGTGGTAAATAGAGATTCGCACACACGAGTCCACATCCACTATCTATATACATGCACCTCAACACCACCGCAATCAATGCTAATGGTCTCACTATACTTATAATAAAGCTGACATAAGTAAAGATAAGCACTAATGTGATAACTAAGCAATAGTGTAGGATTCAGAGTTGAATGAGGCAACGAGGTAACGCTGTGAGGGACGGTCCCGGAGGTAGCTGGATAAGAGGTTAGTCGGTTGGGTGGCATAAAATATTTATGAATTATTAAATAATTAAGAAGATAAGGACATGCGTAAAATAATAATGTCGTTATAACTTACGTAAAATAGCGAGCATGCGGTAGAAATTAAAACGCAAAATATGATTAGTCAAATTATAAGTGAAGGGTAATGCGGGTATAGTGTTGTAGTGCGCGTTTTGTAAATAGAAGTAGGTTTGTAAAAAAAAATTTCTTCCTGTAAAGAAATATGAAGACAATAATTATAAGACTGATACGCCAGATATTGAAGTTCTGTTTAATCCTAGGAAAGTATTTTAAAAGTATGTATGAAAGATTGTTTTGAAATATGTTAGTAAGAAAAAATGATATTTTGAACTAACGAACTAGAAATAAAGTTTTTAAAAGAAGTTCTTTACATGAGAAAAATAGAGTAGCTATATAAGGTCAGGTGAAATTGAAGTGCGAACGATGTATGTTAGAAAATCATTATAAGATAGTAATTAAAGATCGCGTCAGAAGAGTTTCATAATCGAGATTGGGTTTAAGTCGACTGAAGTGTAGAAAATCTAAGTAAAAGTTTTCGAAAGGATTTTAAACTTAGTGAAGAATTCAATGAAAGAAATATCGAAAATACTTTTTAAAAGACCCTGGATCTGCAATGGAGAAGTTCAAGTCTAAAGATGGTGGGCCTGAAAAGTTTATGTGAATTGAGAACAAGGAATAGGTTTGACGATCGAAACGTAAGGACGACTAAGAAGTAACTCCATGAATACGCTACAATGGCTTTCTACGATTCATTAACATGGAAGTGTAATGATTTGGAAATAGTAAAAACCAGGGGAAAATAATCATTGGGTCGACTAAGGTTTAGCACTAAGGTTCTTCAACGACTAGACTGCGGTAGGAAAGTCGAGGTAAGGGTTCGTTGAGGATCGAGATCGGGATCTTATCTATAGATCTGGAATATCTTCCGCCTCGAAGTCCACTCATTGCAGGCGTTTCAGGTTCGACTTGAACGGATGCGACGATAGTTACGTTCGGTTAGGCCCTAGATAAATCTAAGCGAACGACTAACGAAACTCCAAAAATCCAATATGGTCAGAGCTGGATGATCAATCGCTAAGGTGACTCCCTAGATGATAATACTAAGTCGTGGCAAGGGTGTCTAACTAACGAGCACGAGCGTCTAACTAACTCTTCCAATTATCCTGGTATTGGTTTCCTATCATGCTGAGACAAGGTATTCGAGTAATTTTGCGTACGATCTATTCTGGATGTTTTGGCTAATGAAAAGTATTCTCATTGTTCTGAATTTCGCAGTTGCAGACCTGCATGGGCCACCACTAAAACCTGTAACGCCCTGCTTCCCAAAAGACACCAAAAGCGAGAACGTTACGCGGTCCGCTTAAACTGGAGCGGTTAAGCTCGAGTTCAATAAGCGTCTGTGATAAAAACACAGAGGAGGTCCTTGAATATGCGCATCAGAACAATCAGAAACATTTCAAAAGGTAAAAGCCACATCCAGAGATATAATGTTTGTACACGAAATTAAACAACAAGCCACAGCAAGGCTAAAATAGCAACAAAAAGAATGTACACAAAGCCATAACAACAATGTCTGAAAGTAAACTAAAAGGTAGCAACGGCACGAGTCTACTAGTCCTCTGCAGGGAGAGGCTCAGCGTCTACGGTGAACTCCTGGCTCTCCAAGTCAGGCGTTACGAATGGGTCCTCTGGGTACTCAAGCTCAGAATCTGACATACATCCACAAACAAGAACGTATGTCAGCAAGGGCTGCAAGAAGAGGTTAGCAACCCAAAAAAAAATATACAATGATATGAATTTTAAAAGACATTAAAGAATTAAAAGTGACAACTGCAACAAAAATTAACATGATAATTGTAATTGAAAATGGAAATGAGACATTCCTAACATGCAGTTCTAAGCTGTTTCAAGAAGTAAAATAAGGTTTGCTTGAATTCGTTAGCATGTCAATTTACTGAGATCACGTTAGCGTTGCAAGTTTCAAGTCAATAGTTCACATCTATCATAGGGTTCTCGCCTTTAGGTCGTGATGATTGAGTCGTTCTTCTCACGGGGGATTACCGTGATTGGCACTAACCCACCGCATACGGGTGGTGCCCTTGAAGAGAGTACCCTTTCATACGCCTAGTGGCCGCTCAACCCTAACCCCACCCCAATTTTGTGTTGGAACACGAGCCAGCCTAGTCGACTCACATGACATCACGAAGTCACAATTCCGCCTTCGAGGCGCACGATTTTCACGATGTCTCAACTTGTTAAACATTTGAAGACTTACAGAAATTTAATATTATCAATATTAATTTGTTATTGTGACAATTCCAATCAGCAGAAGTGGGTTGAACTATTTTTATAACAAGCTTAAAATAATGTTGAACATGGGTGTTTGTTGAACCTGCTACAGAAACTAGTTTTCGTCCTTGTTGTTTAAAACTAAAGTATATCGTGTGATATGCCGTTGGATCACAAATTTCGTTCAGATTGTCATGGCATCGTTTTTATGCATTATTTCATGTATCGTTTTCAAGTTATACAGCAATAAGTAAAAGCGATATAAAAGTCCTGAAACTTCAAAAATTCATATCTAATTGCACACTTGCCTGTTTTTGGCGTTCTTGGTGTCGTCGGAAACGTCTCAACAGGTACTATGCTACGGTGATGATGGTTCGCTGGTTTGACAAAACGTAAAATCAGATTAAGCCTTTCTCGATCATAACATCTTTATAAAGGGCTCCCACGATGTCTAATCATCTGTTTTATTAGGTTCTCTAAATTACGGTGTGGGTTATAAGTTGTTTAAGGGTATAGCTACTAACTGAAAGTGCTGTAAAAGATCAGGACGCATCGATGGGCAGCGGCGAAGCGTACTGTTCCGAAACATTGTCGTTGAGCATCGAGGGTCTGTCGTCGACGCGCGGGGAGGCGGCAGCAGATGTTCTGTATGCTGTGAGAGTTGCAGCGAGTTTTCGGGGCTATCGGCATCGGATCTGAGCGGATGTGCGAGCATACGGGCTGTTGAATGCTCCCGTGTGTGGAGGAGATGGCCACTACACTTGTGTTGGCGTGGAGGGGATGGAAGCTCACGAGAGAGAGAGGAGGCAGCTGGCTTATAGGGTGGCTGCATGGAGATATGGGCGGTGGAGGGTGTAGCAGGGCGAGGGGAGGCTGTTGCGACTGTTGCCGATGCGAGGGAGGATGTATGGGAGCTGGGCGGTTACGAGAGGTGTCGAGTGCTGCCAAATGAAGCAGGACGAGGGGGAGAAGATGGGGCTGTCGTCGCATGAAGATGGGCTGTGGGTCTGTGATGCTGGCCTCCGGAGTTGGGTGGCATTGGGAGCAACTGGGCATGCTAGGGGGTGGTGCTGCTGTTCGGTGTGGAGAGGAGAAGGCGTTCGGGTCTGTGCGAGGCTGTGGAGGGTGGAGGGTGGCCGGCATTGAGCTCTCAGAGAAGAAAAGGAAGGAGGTGGTGGGGGGTTTGTGTTGATGGCGATGAAGAGAGGGTAGGGGTTTAGGGCGGCTGCCTTTTGTAGGGAGAAGAATAAAGAAATGCCCAAGGGTTAAAATATATAGGAAAAGTGTAGAGAGCAACACGTGAGGAGATAGTGTGGCCTAGGTCTTGGTTCCTTAGGGTTTTATTAAAAGAACAAGGGTGAGCTGCTAATGTTGCGTGGAGATGGGGCCGAGGGTTTTTAGGTTGATGTTTTAGAGTGTAGGGTGATAACAACATGTGAGTGAGGGCTTTGGTTCCTTAGAGTTTTAAATATTGGGTTAGCAGTATTGGTCTCAAGAAGTAGTAGCCCTCAGCACGTGAACAGGGTTGTAGCTTTAGGTCTTATGTTTTCTCTTCTTTTTTTTGTTTACTAGCTGTGTGCGTGAGTCTCAATTGGATTCGGCCAGGGTCCAAGAAATGGGCTAGATTACTTATGAAGGGGATTTGGAAAATAATTAATGGGATTAGTATTTAATAGGTTTAAACAAAGGAATTATAGCTATTTAATAGGTTTGAATAGGTCCTAACTAGGAAGGCCTTCATTTAAATTTTAAAGTTTTAAAAACAAAGTTCGAAATTCAAAATTTGAATTTTGGAATTTTAAAACTAATTTTAAGAAGAGACCTTTAAATAATTATTAAAGGATTTAACTTAGCAGTTTAAAAATAATAATGATAATAATAATGAGCATGAAAAGATAATAGAAGCGGATACGGGTGTGGGCACGGGCACATCGATAAAATGTCCAACTATGGATACAAAAAGAAATTAGAAATACGAGAGAAATACAGATAATGGTAACGTTAAAAACCGGTCGTTAATCCTACCCACCTTAAAGATGATTACGTCCTCGGAATCTTATCGGCTAAGACACCGATAAAATGTAAGGATACCGCTCGTATCTCCTCTTCTAATGCATACACACCATAAATAAGCATCACGCCATGCTCAAATAGTATTTCTAATACTAATACCAATACCAATAGTATTACCGTGGATAATACTAATCAACGTCCATACTATTAATAGTAGCAATACACATACACACATTACTAACTACGTATTAACATAACACGTTTAATTTAATACCATCCAATATCATACTCTGGCGAATAGTGACACACGACCACATCGATTTACTAGATGTAAGTGAGCCATCACCTCGCACACTCACATTATTACTAATTCACAATGTATTACCCTATATCTTATACACTCATCATTTATAACGATATAGTGCTACACATCACATAAACATGACACTAATACATAAATACAATCATTCTTCGTCAATTAACACTTCAATCGTGCAATCAATTTTACATACCGCATATTACCATATACACATATTGTAACGACCACTTTTTGTTGTACTTTGTTCGTGCACGTGCTTTTGACCGTGCACGTGTTTATTTTAGACTTTGTTTGTTTGTGAACACTTTAGTGTGATATGCCGTAGTGAACGTCTCAGAGAGTAGTAAATTGTGGCACTAATTTGGTACGACATTACTCGGTTCGTTCTCCCACGATTTGACCTTATTCGAAGAGACGTTGTGATTTTCACTTTTGACGAGGGACGTTTCTATTTTAGTTTCGTCGTCCGACTTTGAAATTGAGATCCGTCTTCTTAGTTACCTTTCTCTCGTTACCACGATCACCCTGATATTTATTTTATAATTTTTGGAGATCATTTGACCTACTTTATATTTTTAACAAGGTTTAAAATATTTTTAATAGCTACGTTTTAAATTATTTTCGGCCAAATAAAATTTATTTAAGTTTAAAATGTTTTAAACAATTTTTGAGCTAAAGCTTAGCCCCTATCTTGGCCGCACCCAATCCCTATGTGATTAGGAAAGAGAGTTTTGAATTTTAAATTATTTTAAACTCCTAATCCCATTAGGATTAGCCCTAGACCAAGTCAACCCCTCTACACTATATAAACAACCCCTAGGAAGACTCATTTTCGTATGAAATTAACCCTAGCCGCTTCCAAAACCCAAATTCACGCTTGCGACGATTCGTCGTAACCCCGTTCAGCCGTCACCCGCACCGACCGAGGAAACAGCCCCAAATCCCCTGCACCGACCGACAACTGCCCCCGCACCAATCGCTCCCCGCTTCGCACAGCCGCCCGCTGCATCGCCCGCTTCACAACACCATGTCCGACCGAGAGATCCTCTCGGTCAGACCGAGAGATCCTCTCGGTCAGACCGAGAGACCCTGCCCACTCAGCGCCCGCTCCGCACCACACCATCGCCCGCTCCGTTCGCCCACTTCGCCCCGTGTCTGACAGAGGCGCCCGCCCGCACCGACTGAAGCAGCTGCCCACACCAGCTTCATTGCAACGTTGCAAATGTTGCAACTCACGTCCACCCGCACCGACCGAGAGGCCGTCCCGCACCGACCGAGAGCCCCGACCCCCGATTCGCACCCCGCTGCAATGCACAGCCGCCTGCTGTGTCTGACCGAGCCAATCTCCAGCACCGGCTAGTGTCTGACCGAGCGATGTTCGTCGCAACGTCGCAACTCCCGCACCGCTTGCCACCGTGGGCCCCCAAGTTTTCCAGAGGTATTGTGGGTCCCATATTGGTCCTGAGGACTACTGTGGGCCCCACCTAGGTGCGTTCTCTTCGAGGATTTTCCGTTTACGACGTTGCGATACGTCGTAGCCCGTCGTCGCACGTGCTAGATTTGGAATCTGGATTCGTTGCTCCAGTTGCTGCTCTGAACTTTCCAGTGAGGAATCTATTCTGGAATCAGGACTTGGAGCGCGTTCTTTTATTCCAACCCCTAGCGTCGCTATCCGACGCCAGTGTAGCTTTCGCGTCGTGTTGAGGTAACGCTTTGCACCCCTAGGACCCCCAACCCATTGCCTGTTAATCAAGACTAAAATCAATGTTTTTAAAGTATTTTAAATGTTTTAGTATTCACTAATCAAGATTAATAAAATGGATGTAGGCCGGTGGACTTGTGCACGTAGGATAATTGTGACTTTGGACTCGTTGGACGGTGTTCCCAGACGTTGTACTTGCAGGCAAGTGAAACTTGCCAACTCTTGCTTAGGGCCATGTTTTTAGGCCACTTCCTTGTTTTTAGCGTAAAAGAGACTAGTCAGTGAAATGATAGCTGGCTAGACGCCTATTTGATCTAGTTTGACAACGAAACTAGATCCGTCAACTTAATTGATCTAGCTCGACAACGAAGCTAGATCCAACTCTTTAACTTGTTGATCATGCATACTAAACTGTCATGTTTACTTTCCTTACCTGTACGCTTTGCTACCTGCCATGCCATGTCATCCATGTCTTGAATGTTGCATTCGTAGCACACGCTACAATACTTGTACTTGTACTCCTTGTCCGGCTAGGTGCACCCCTATGCCATCATGATAAAACACTTCCTGGCTCATGATCCAGAAGATGGGCGCCAGTCCATACACACGTGGAGGGGTAGGGATAAGCAACACTTGAGCTTAGGAGTTGGCCCGCGCAGCCACACTAGCCAAAAGGCGTAATCTCTGTGCACGACATGCTTACTTGACTTGTACTTGTCTTTGTGAATGATTCATGTAAAACTTGTCATCCATGCCATGTTTAAATGCCATGCTCCTACTTTACTTTACTTTACTTACTTGTTGCACCCATGTTATAACTGCCATGTCATTGCATCATGCTAGAACTGCTAGGTCGTTCACTTTACTTTCAGTTTCCTTGCACAAGTCTCTTGTAGACTTGCTGACATGTGCCCCTTTCTCTTTTGGGTGTCACATGTTAGACCCTGAGCCAGAGACCGTAGCTGAGGACGAGGTGTTTGCTGACGCTGAGCAGAGCCTACTTTTGACGAGGAGTTGGTGGACACCAGAGACCAGTCTTAGATACTGATTTGAGTTGCTTTTGCTTTAGGTTGTTGTTAGTTGTCGGTGCGTAGCACCATTACCTTGTTTTCGCACTTTGTACTTTTGTTGGCCATGTTGGGGCCTCTTTTAGACTCTTTTCTTTTTGCCTGGTGGCTTTTCTGCGATGTTGGAGTTTATTATTATGGATATTCTGAGATTTCTCTCTTGTCTCATTTCCTTATTATTATCTTTGTTTTGTTTCGCGTTGCAAGGAACTGCAGTTAAAGTTGATTGACGCTTATCGGACTTGCAGCTTTGTAGCTTCAAGTCTGAGCGGACCTTCTCACACTTCGCCTCCACGTTTTTGGGAAGCGGGCCGTGATAGGTTTTGTTGGTAGCCCATGCAGGTCCTATCTTGCAATTGCGAACTAACAGAACAACGATAATAACGGAATGTCCATTAAATAAATTGCAACATCCAAGTCATTAAGCTTTGAGTCTAATTTGTTTGTTCGTTTTCTATGTCATTAGATGGCTGGACGACGACAGACCCGATCTGGTAGTGGGCCCAATCGTGCTGAGGTACCGAATAGAGAGCCCACCAATGATGAGATCATGAGGATGATGCACCAGATGATGCAGGTGTAGCAGGGTATGCTCCAGAATACCCAGAGTGCCCCTTGCTTCGATCCAAGAGCGAAGCAGTTTCGGGAGCTGGGCCCGACTTACTTTGATGGATCTGAAGGACCGTTGGCTGTAGAGGAGTGGATCAGGAATACTGAGGATAATCTGAAGATGTCGAAGGTCAACCCGGCTGGATGGGTTGATTTGGTGAAGAAGCAGCTTAAGGATAATGCCCGCTACTGGTGGGATGCAGAGGGGGAGTTGTTGGTGAGTCATATACCTTGGGCTACTTTTAAGTTCAGGTTCGATGAGGAGTACTTTCCGAAGGCTGCCAGGAGGGAAATGTTGCAGCGCTTCATTAAGCTGAAGCAGGGAAATCTGACGGTGGACCAGTACCACCAGGAGTTCACTAGGCTGAGTCGCTTCACGCCGAAGATGGTGGAGGATGCTGAGGAGAAGGCTCAGAGGTTTCTACAGGGTCTTTCCCTAGACTTGCAGAGCCTGATGTCTACGACGGATATGGAGTCATATCAGAAGTTGCTGGTAGCTGCTCGGAGACAGGAGAGGATTGCGGCCTTGGAAGGAACCAGTCGCAGCACAGCCGTTACAGCAGAGAGCACCTATACCTGCAGGTCATGGACCAGCCCTCGTTCCGCAGAAGCATGCTTTTCAGTAGGCCATGCAGCAGAGGAGGCAAGCTTACCTGATGACGGCAGTGGAGAGCGAGGCTGTGGATGAGGTTATCGCAGGTAACTCTCAATCTAGTTGTTTCCTTAGTTAGTTTTGATTGCTAGCTTATGTTTGGTTGCTTGCATATGATTGTTTGTTAGAATAGGGTTTGATTATTAGACTGTTTGTTAGGTGTGATTTTGGTTTACACATTTCCTGCACGAGTTCTCTTTGACCCTGGTGCATCGATGTGCATTATTTCTCGGAGCTTCGTGGAGAAGCATTCCTTGGCGACTTCCCCTCTTCCCAAGAGTTGGAACATCGTTACAGGAAATGGCGTGATCTCGGTGCATCGTGGGTGCAATTCTTGCCCTTTGGTGGTCTGTGGACATGAGCTTTACGCTGATTTTATTGTCCACGACATCATCAACTACGATGCAGTGCTTGGGATGGATTGGCTTGCGAGCTTCTATGCTACGATCGATTATCGGAGGAAGAAGGTGGTGTTCGAGATCCCTGGACATCCGGTGTTTGAGTTCAGTCGAGGTAGCAGTTTGCTTGGCCCTGTCAGGTTTCGGGCCAGACCGGTGGAGATCGTTGCTATGCAGATGGAGCAGAGTAGACCAGCTATGGTGCATGAATTCGATGACTTCTTCCCCGAGGAGATGTCTGGACTGCCGCCCGATCGAGCTCTCGAGTTTTCGATCGATCTTATTCCGGGAGCGCAGCCTATTTCGAAGGCGTCGTATCGAATGGCTCCATCAGAGTTGGAGGAGTTGCATAGGCAGCTGGATGAGCTTTTATAGAAGGGTTACATCAATCCTAGTGTGTCTCCGTGGGGAGCACCTGTGTTGCTGGTGAAGAAGAAGGATGGTTCGCGTCGCATGTGTGTGGATTACCTGGAGCTGAATGCTGTGACTATCAAGAATAAATACCCCTTGCCTCGTATAGATGCCATCTTTGATCATCTCGGAGGATCGAGGGTGTTCTCTAAGTTGGATTTGAGGAGTGGTTACCATCAGCTTAAGGTGAAGAAGGAGGACATCCCGAAGACAGCGTTCAGGACGAAGTATGGTCACTACGAGTTCGTGGTTATGCCTTTCGGTGTAACCAATGCGCCCGTAGTTTTTATGAACATGATGAATCTGATCTTCTACGAATTTCTAGACAAGTTTGTCATTATCTTTATTAATGACATTCTGATCTATTCAAAGTCAGAGGAAGAGAATGCATCACACTTGAGGACATTGTTGGAGATTTTGAGGAAGCATCGTTTGTATGCTAAGTATTCCAAGTGCGAGTTTTGGCTGGATAGAGTTTCTTTTCTTGGGCATGTGGTGTCAGGCGATGGAATTTCTGTGGATCCCGAGAAGATTATGGCTATCAGAGAGTGGCCTGTTCCGCAGTCAGCGTCTGAGATCCGGAGTTTCCTTGGGCTTGCAGGTTATTATTGGCGTTTCATTAAGGACTTTTCTCGGATTGCTGAGCCGATGACCAGACTGACGCGGAAGGATGTACCATATGTTTGGTTTGATGATTGCGAGAAGGCTTTCGATATTCTGAAGGAGAGATTGACGACTGCCCCTGTACTTGATGTGCCTGATCGAAGTGGAGGATTCGAGATCTTTTGCGATGCTTCTGGCAAAGGACTTGGATGTGTGTTGCATCAGCATGGGCATGTGGTTGCGTATGCTTCTCGTCAGCTTAAGGCTCATGAGAAGAATTACCCGACACATGATTTGGAGTTGGCTGCAGTCGTGTTTGCGCTGAAGATTTGGAGGCACTTCCTAATGAGTGAGAAGGTGAAGATCTTCACTGATCACAAAAGCTTGAAGTATATCTTTACGCAGAAGGAGCTCAACATGCGACAGCGTCATGGTTGGAGCTCATGGCAGACTATGAGATTGATTTGCAGTATCACCCTGGCAAGGTGAATGTGGTTCCGGATGCGCTGAGCAGACTTCCAGCGGTGATGATGTTGACCTTGTAGTGGAGATTGCAACCGGATTTTTGCAAGACTGGTATCGAGATTTTTCTTCCTGGAGAGACTTCTTCGTTGATGAGCATGCAGATACAGTCGACGATCGTGGATAGGATCAAGGCTGGACAGGCTGGAGATGCTAAGCTGGTGAAGATTCGGGAGCAGGTGGAAGTCGGTTTACGGACTGACTTTTTGATTCACGAGGATGGTTCATTGAGGTTTGGAGCCAGGTTGTGTGTGCCAGCTGGAGATATCAGAGAGGAATTATTGGTGGAGGCACACAGTTCACCATATTCTGTACATCCTGGTGGGACCAAGATGTACAAGGATCTTCGCCTGAACTTTTGGTGGCATGGTATGAAGAGGAGTGTGGCTCGGAGTGTAGCCAAGTGTTTGGTTTGCCAGCAGGTAAAGGCGGAGCATCAGCGTACGGCTGGGTTGCTACAACCGATTCCGATTCCGGAGTGGAAGTGGCAACACATCACTATGGATTTCGTGACTGGATGACCTCGGAGTCCGAAGTAGAATGACGCGATTTGGGTGATCGTAGACCGATTGACCAAATCCGCGCACTTTATTCCCTTTCGAGTAGGACAGTCTACTGAGACGCTAGCGAGGAGATATATAGAGGTAAATTCTTTTACTCTCCGTTTCTATTTCCTTTCCTAGTTTAGATAGTGATGTAACGTGAATCGTGCAGGAGATCGTACGACTTCACGGAGTCCCCGTGAGTATCGTGTCGGACAGAGACACGAGATTCACATCTCAGTTTTGGTAGATTCTGCAGAAGAGCTTGGGTACGAGTCTGAGTTTCAGCATGGTGTACCACCCACAGACGGATGGCCAGTTCGAGAGGACGATTCAGATTTTGGAAGACATGCTGAGAGCGTGCATGTTGGACTTCAAGGGATCTTGGGAGGATCATCTCCATCACGTTGAGTTTGCCTACAATAACAGCTACCAGGCGAGCATTGGAATGGCGCCTTTCGCCGTGCTATATGGAAAGAAATGTCGATCGCCACTGAGCTGGGATGACATTGGAGATCGGGAGCTGTTAGGACCGGAGATGATTGTGGAGGCCGTGGATGTTGTGAGGAACATCCGGGAGAAGCTGAGGATTGCGCAGGACCGTTTCAAGCATTGGGCCGATGCTAAACGGAGGCCTTTGGAGTTTCAGCCTGGAGATCATGTCTTTCTGAAGATTTCTCCGAACCACAGAGTTATTCGATTTGGGAAGAGAGGCAAGCTGAGTCCGAGGTTCATTGGGCCGTTTGATGTCCTGGAGAGAGTTGTAGCTGTGGCTTATCGCTTGGCGCTGCCACCGTCACTGGAGGGAGTTCACGACGTATTTCACGTATCCCAGTTACGTCGATATGTTAGTGATCCATCCCATGCTGTGGATTTCTTAGAGATCACGGTACGTCCAGATCTGTCTTATGATCAACAGCCAGTTGAGATTCTGGATCGTTGATAGAAGCAGCTGAGGAATAAGACCGTCGACTTGGTTCGAGTGCAGTGGCGTCACGGTTCCCCTGGTGAGTCCACCTGGGAGCGTGAGGATGAGATGAGAGAGCGCTTCCCGCACCTTTTTCCGAGCAGTGCTTGATGTTGATTCCGAGGACGGAATCATTTCTAAGGTGGGGAGGATGTAACGACCACTTTTCGTTGTACTTTGTTCGTGCACGTGCTTTTGACCGTGCACGTGTTTATTTTAGACTTTGTTTGTTTGTGAACCTTTTAGTGTGATATGCCGTAGTGAACGTCTCTGAGAGTAGTAAATTGTGGCACTAATTTGGAACGACATTACTCGGGTCATTCTCCCACGATTTGACCTTATTCGAAGAGACGTTGTGATTTTCACTTTTGACGGGGGACGTTTCTATTTTTAGTTTCGTCGTCCGACATTGAAATTGAGATCCGTCTTCTTAGTTACCTTTCTCTCGTCACCACGATCACCCCGATATTTATTTTATAATATTTGGAGCTCATTTGACCTACATTATATTTTTAACAAGGTTTAAAATATTTTTAATAGCTACGTTTTAAATTATTTTCGGCCAAATAAAATTTATTTAAGTTTAAAACGTTTTAAACAATTTTTGAGCCAAATCTTAGCCCATATCTTGGCCGCACCCAATCCCTATGTGATTAGGAAAGAGAGTTTTGAATTTTAAATTATTTTAAACTCCTAATCCCATTAGGATTAGCCCTAGACCAAGTCAACCCCTCTACACTATATAAACAACCCCTAGGAAAAATCATTTTCGCAAAAAATTAACCCTAGCCCCTTCCAAAACCCAAATTCACGCTTGCGACGATTCGTCGCAACTCCGTTCAGCCGTCACCTGCACCGATCGAGGAAACAGCCCCAAATCCCCCGCACCGACCGACAGCCGCCCCCACACCAAGCGCTCCCCGCTTCGCACAGCCGCCCGCTGCATCGCTCGCTCCGCATCACCGTGTCCGATCGAGAGATCCTCTCGGTCAGACCGAGAGACCCCGCCCGCTCAGCGCCCGCTTCGCACCGCACCATCGCCCGCTCCGTTCGCCCACTTCGCCCCGTGTCTGACCGAGGCGCCCGCCCGCACCGACCGAAGCAGCCGCCCACACCTGCTTCGTTGCAATGTTGTAAATGTTGCAACGCCCATCCGCCCGCACCGACCAAGAGGCCGTCCCACACCGACCGAGAGCCCCGACCCCCGATTCGCACCCCACTGCGCTGCACAGCCGCCCGCTGTGTCTGACCGAGCCAATCTCCTGCACCGGCTAGTGTCTGACCGAGCGACATTCGTCGCAACATCGCAACTCCCACATCGCTTGCCACCATGGGCCCCCCAAGTTCTCCAGAGGTATTGTGGGTCCCCTATTGGTCCCGAGGACTACTGTGGGCCCCACCTAGGTGCGTTCTCTTCGAGGATTTGCCGTTTACGACATTGTGATACGTCGTAGCCCGTCGTCGCACGTGCTAGCTTTGGAATTTGGATTCATTGCTACGGTTGCTGATCTGAACTTTCCAGCGAGGAATCTATTCTGGAATCAGGACTTGGAGCGCGTTCTTTTATTCCAACCCCTGGCGTCGCTACCCGACGCCAGTGTAGCTTTCGCGTCGTGTTGAGGTAACGCTTTGCACCCCTAGGACCCCCAACCCATTGCCTGCTAATCAAGACTAAAATCAATGTTTTTAAAGTATTTTAAATGTTTTAGTATTCACTAATCAAGATTAATAAAATGGATGTATGCCGGTGGACTTGTGCACGTAGGATAATTATGACTTTGGACTCGTTGGACGGTGTTCTCAGACGTTGTACTTGCAGGCAAGTGAAACTTGCCAACTCTTGCTTAGGGCCATGTTTTTAGGCCACTTCCTTGTTTTTAGCGTAAAAGAGACTAGTCAGTGAAATGATAGCTGGCTAGACGCCTATTTGATCTAGTTTGACAACGAAACTAGATCCGTCACCATAATTGATCTAGCTTGACAATGAAGCTAGATCCAACTCTTTAACTTGTTGATCATGCATACTAAACTGTCATGTTTACTTTCCTTACCTGTATGCTTTGCTACCTACCATGCCATGTCATCCATGTCTTGAATGTTGCATTCGTAGCACACGCTACAATACTTGTACTTGTACTCCTTGTCCGGCTAGGTGCACCCCTATGCCATCATGATAAAACACTTCCTGGCTTGTGATCCAGAAGATGGGCACCAGTCCATACACACGTGGAGGGGTAGGGATAAGCGATCACTTGAGCTTAGGAGTTGGCCCGCGCAGCCACTCTAGCCAAAAGGCGTAATCTCTGTGCACGACGTGCTTACTTGACTTGTACTTGTCTTTGTGAATGATTCATGTAAAACTTGTCATCCATGCCAAGTTTAAATGCCATGCTCGTACTTTACTTTACTTTACTTACTTGTTGCACCCATGTTATAACTGCCATGTCATTGCATCATGCTATAACTACTAGGTCGTTCACTTTACTTTCAGTTTCCTTGCACATGTCTCTTGTAGACTTGCTGACATGTGCCCCTTGCTCTTTTGGGAGTCACATGTTAGACCCTGAGCCAGAGACCGTAGCTGAGGATGAGGTGTTTGCTGACGCTGAGCCAGAGCCTACTTTTGACGAGGAGTTGGTGGACACCTGAGACCAGTCTTAGAGACTGATTTGAGTTGCTTTTGCTTTAGGTTGTTGTTAGTTGTTGGTGCGTAGCACCATTACCTTGTTTTCGCACTTTGTACTTTTGTTGGCCATGCTGGGGCCTCTTTTAGACTCTTTTCTTTTAGCCTAGTGGCTTTTCTGCGATGTTGGAGTTTATTATTATGGATATTCTGAGATTTCTCTTTTGTCTCATTTCCTTATTATTATCTTTGTTTCGTTTTGCGTTGCAAGGACCTGCAGTTAAAGTTGATTGACGCTTATCGGGCTTGCAGATTTGTAGCTTCAAGTCTGAGCGGACCTTCTCACGCTTCGCCTCCACGTTTTTGGGAAGCGGGGCGTGACACATATAATATATATACTATACATATATACATGCACGTAATACTTTACACCATACACAGATTTATATACACCTTACTCATAGTACTAGGGTCATCGTAACCTACCCACCTTTAGATCAAGTCCGTCCTCAGACTTCCTTAAATACGCCGACATAGGGGTGAGTGGACTTAGACACTAAGGTCATACTATCCCAGTCATGCATACATTATAATGAAACTATATACATCCATATGCATACACTTACTCATTTATTACACATTTTCAAATACATATACATACGTTCATTTTGCACACATATACATGCTTACACTGCTGCACGCCTAACTCATATCTACATAGAACAGTTATATACACACACCGATATTCACAACCATGGTAATTTACATACATATGGCTAGTATACTATCACATACATCCATATATACGTAGTCACAAGCATACGACTAGGCATACTTCCTGGTATACACATGCTAATACATCATCCCGTAGGGGAAATATTATAATCCTACTATACATATAAAACAATTATTCATACAATGTATTTATACTAGTCATAACCCGTGCCTGCGAGCACGGTTCAATTAAGATTTTCCCTCGCAAAATCTTTGTTCCCCAAACAGTTATTTCCACGGTCAAAATTGCGTGGAACAACAAATTTGCGTAAAAATATTTAACGACATGGACACATTCGGCATGAAATAACAAATTCGACGCAGAACAACAAATTAGTGTAAAAACAGTTAGCGGGCGCCTTCGGCGCGGAACAACAAATTAGTTTAAAAATCGGCGCGGGCGCCTTCGGCGCGGGCGCCTTCGGCGCGGGCGCCTTCGGCGCGGGCGCCTTCGGCGCGGGCGCCTTCGGCGCGGGCGCCTTCGGCGCGGGCGCCTTCGGCGCGGGCGCCTTCAATTAAGATTTTCCCCCGCAAAATCTTTGTTCCCCAAAAAATTATTTCGACGGTCAAAATTGCGCGGAACAACAAATTTGCGTAAAAATATTTAGCGACATCGACGCATTCGGCATGAAACAAAAAATTCGGCGCGGAACAACAGATTAGTGTAAAAACATTTAGCATGCGCCATAGTTCAAGCAATTGAAGTTTTCCATATCTAGTACCCAACACTCACATTCATATCAAATAAAACTTCAACGCAAACATAACCATAGTTCAAGCGTCTTAGAGGCCGCACCCAAGCTACGACTACCAGAACCTCCAATTTGGAAAAGGTTAAAACATCTAAAAAATAGAAAAAGAAGTTAAAGAAAGAAATCAAGGTAATATCACAAAATAAAGGACTGTTCATCCAAGACAATCATATCATTGAGACTAACAAAATTATACAAAAGTACACATATCATAGAAGCATCCAATCTCAGCCTAACGGCCAAAATTTACTTAGAGTCTGTTGGAACTTATATTGATGCCACATAGGTCATTTTTTGAATGGTACATATAACATAGCAAACTGCAAAGGGGCTAACTAAAAAATCACCTTTTCATATACATTTCACAATGCCATATACCAAAAATGTCACAATGTCATATACCAAAAATGTCACAATGTCACAATTTCATACACAATGTCAAAATTTCAAAAAATTGCTAGCTTCATTCACCTACAGCATCATTCTCAAAAAATTGCTAGCTTCATTCTCAAAAAATACACCTTCTCAATCTCAGTTCAAAAATACACCATATCTAGCCCCTTTTGTTCAAAAATACGCAGTCTCAGTTCAAAATTGGCATGTGCTACGCTTCCATGTTACACAGAAATTTCCCACCAGGGTTGTCCAGCATCCAGGTTGCAGCATGCATGTTACCCCTTCAGTGATACCTGAGTATCTAAATCAAAAAAAATCTGTTACAATATGCAATGGCAAGTATCTGAATCAAAAAAATTATATATGCATTGAAATGGCAAGTATGCAGTGAATATATGCAATGGATCTAGCATGTGAGTATCAATGGATCTAGCATGTGTTGAAACATATTTCATGTTTCAGCAGGATATATTTCAATAGAACTCAGATTGTGAGTATCAAACATATTGTGAGTTCTAAACCTATTGAATGGAGTATCATCATCTTCTCTACAAATATGCTATCCATTCAATTTGAGTTCTATTGCATATTGTTTGACACTATCAATCTATTGCTGAATCTGTTGAAGCATATGACACTATCAATATGTCATATGACACTATCAGTACAAATTGAATGGAGTTCTAAACATATGCAATAGAACTCAAATTGAATGGAGTATCAAACATATTGTGAGTTCTAAACATATATTTCAATGGAGTTCTAAACCTACCATCATCGCGTCAGATTGTGAGTTCTATTACTGAAACATATTTCATTCTATTTGATACTACAATGGCAGTGGAGTTCATATGCTATCCTGCTGAAACATGCTATCCTATTGATATTATTTGATAATTAACCCAAAAAGATGAAACATATTAGTAGGTTCTAAAAAATGGAAACACTCCTAGGTGAAACATATACATTCTCTATTTTGGGGATGAACTGGCTAATTGGCGCCTCGTTCCCCGTTCCCCTATTTTGGGGAAGAGCAAGAGACGCCTCGTACCCTGCGAAAAGCTCTTCCCCAGTTTATTTTTTTCAAAGCGTGTGATGTCTTTATTCAAAAAAGTTGGACCCACAAATATCAAAATTTAATCCTAACCGTTCATCATCCAAGATTTACTACGACCATGACACCACTTAAAATCCACTTAATGTTCACTTTCCTCAAAATTCAAAATCATAAAACCAAAATGCCACATGAAATCCACTTAATGTCCACTTTTTCCATTGAAATTGAATCAGAAATCAATAAGAATGAACTTGTCCGAATGAACTTGTCAGTTGAATTGCAGAAACATATTCTCACAATAAAACAAACAATTAAACCCAAAATCATAATGTCATCCACTTGCACATGCCACAAAGAACACACTGAGACGTACAAAATTCCACCTTTTTCTGATCTATATGAAATTGTAGCTCATTTTCATACCTGATGAGATTCTTCGAGGTGATTCGGGGAAATTTGATTTCAGCACCAATCAAGCTGATCCCCGTGCTATAAATGCCACTGAAATCATCACAAATGATCTAAAATGAAAACACTAAAAACATAAAGGGAAATAATTGAAGAAAGCGAGATTAGATGAGTACCAAGCTGCACTGAGAATGTAGACTCTGATCAAGATGGTGATCCAAATCGAGGCAAATGTGTAAGGGGAGATATTCGTCAATGCATTCCCCATGCCCCCATGTTTGACCTCACCTTTGACGTGACCTTCTGTGAGCCTTCATGCCAGGCAATGACAATCATGGTCTGTGAAGTAATAAAGAAATTGAGTTGCAAGATAGACAATTTGTAAGGCCAGTTTATAACAAAAAGAATTAACATAACCGGTACCTCTAAACATAAGATATATAAGATCCACATTCTATCAAAACTTCGAAAAATATGCCAAAAGGAAATGATCTCGACAAAATTTATCTTTCCAATCCATCAGTCCCTGCTATTTGCCTGATTGCTTGAATAATTAAATGAAATAAATGAAATTTGACGGTCTGGATATATCCATTTCCAAAGACTGCGGGAGAATCCCATAATTTTTAAAATTAAGCCTTTTCCAAAGACGGCTAGATTGGCATCTAAAGCCAAGAGGGTAAAGATATGGACATTATCATGTTAACAATGATATGTATGAAACCTGTCAAGTGATATCATTTTGTAAATCCAACTTCATAAATTGTTTTGATATATCCAGTCCATACCTTTGCTGGGTATTTGTTTAACTTCATAATTATTTTAATTGCAACACCGTGTTGATATATCTGCTATACATCCAAATGTTTATAAACTATCATCATATTATTGATTCATCATAGTCAACCTAGGACAGATTTGAAAAAAGTGTATGCTAATTGAACCCCAGATAACATCATTGTTATAGAAACTATAATCTAAAGGTTATAATATGAAGAGAAAGCCGATATTCAAAGTAGCACAAAGGCTGCTCATCAAAAACAATGCTATCAGCTTGCCTCTTGCTGAGATTGCCGCTTGCTGCGAGAAGAAGGGGTTTAATTTCACAGAAAAAGCTTTGTATCAAGCAAATAACCCTAAGTGAACCCTAAAATGAAGAAGAAATTACACAATCTGCAAGTGAAATTTCATAGACATGATTCACAATCTGCAAGTTTAATTTCATAGACATGATTCACAATCTGCAAGTTTAATTTCATAGACATGATTCACAATCAGCAAGTGAAATAATCAATTGACCAACACAATTACTTCATGATCAAAAAGAAGGAAGCACAAAAAAATCCAGTTTAATTTCATATACAGGCAAAGTTACTTCATGATCAAAAAAGAAGAAGAAATTACACATCAGCCAATTTTCCACAACACGATCAAAAAAGAAGCACAAAAAATATTCAGCTTTTCAATAAATATTCAGCTTTTCAATAAATAAAAAATATTCAGCTTTTCAAAAAATATTCAGCTTTTTTGACCACAACATGATCAAAAAAGAGACACAACACTTTGCAAAAATATTCAGCTTTTCAATAAATAAAAAATACCTGATCTGTCAAGAGATTGCAGATGTCAAGAGATTGCAAGGACTGAGGACTGAGGAGGAAGAAATCATATGAAAAATAATCAATTGCAGATGTTAATAGGACCTTCAATCTACAGATATTATAAAGATATTGATGCTAGAGGGTTACCTGCGAGATTGATGCTTGCGACGTGGAGGTGGAAGACGGAATGAAGAAGAAATTACACAATCTGCAAGTGAAATTTCATAGACATGATTCACAATCTGCAAGTTTAATTTCATAGACATGATTCACAATCTGCAAGTGAAATAATCAATTGACCAACACAATTACTTCATGATCAAAATGAAGGAAGCACAAAAAAATCCAGTTTAATTTCATATACAGGCAAAGTTACTTCATGATCAAAAAAGAAGAAGAAATTACACATCAACCAATTTTCCACAACACAATCAAAAAAGAAGCACAAAAAATATTCAGCTTTTCAATAAATATTCAGCTTTTCAATAAATAAAAAATATTCAGATTTTCAAAAATATTCAGATTTTTTGACCACATCATGATCAAAAAAGAGACACAACACTTTGCAAAAATATTCAGCTTTTCAATAAATAAAGATGTCAAGAGATTGCAAGGACTGAGGACTGAGGAGGAAGAAATCATATGAAAAATAATCAATTGCAGATGTTAATAGGACCTTCAATCTACAGATATTATAAAGATATTGATGCGAGAGGGTTACCTGCGAGATTGATGCTTGCGACGTGGAGGTGGAAGACGGTTGCGAGGTTGATGCTTGTCCCTTGCTGGAAGAAGAAGGCGAGGTTGATGCTTGCTACGAGAAGAAGGCGAGGTTGATGCTTGCTGCGAGAAGAAGGCGAGGTTAAAAGCGTGGTATCAAGCAATTAACCCTAAGTGAAACCTAAACTGAATTGGGGAGGAGGCGAGGGGAGAGGGTTACGTGCGAGATTGATGGTTGCGACGTGGAGGTGGAAGATGGTTGCGAGGATCCATGGATTTTGGGGTTTTTGTGCGTGTAGATCAGGGTGAAGATCCGTGGGGAGGAGTCGAGGCGACGTGGGGAGGATTCGAGGGGTTGAGGGGGGGAGCCGAGGCTTTCTGTGGGATGATTTGGGGGTTTCTTATGGTCAGCTGATCCAACGAAACCCAAACAGTAACCCTCTCTGTGTTGTCAGCTGACCCCACCATCCAATGAAACCCAAGCGTGATGTGGGGAGTAAATTTGTTTTCTTTCTTTGTTGAACTGATCCATCCAAATTCCATCAACCCATCTCAACCGTTGATTTCCCTGGATCAAATCTTAACCGTCTTTTATCTTGTCCTAGTCAGCCCTAGGATTCAAAAAACTCTGTCAAATGTATAATAGATATATATATACCGGAAACTAATTACATACATATATATACGCACGAGTACACACCAGACATGCTAACATGAAGATCACGTAATAAATCTGCACACACAACTATACGTACCCTATTACCATTATACCTAACATGCATATCACTGTACTAGCATATAATTACAACCATT
This sequence comes from Scilla litardierei, assembly GCA_030789695.1. Classification (NCBI taxonomy): domain Eukaryota; kingdom Viridiplantae; phylum Streptophyta; class Magnoliopsida; order Asparagales; family Asparagaceae; genus Scilla; species Scilla litardierei. The sequence continues at coordinate 88,723,465 of CM061137.1, forward strand.
AACAAGCACGACTAAGGTACATATATACCTAGTAACTAGCCAAAACTAAATCTAATACGTACAGATATCCTTATAGTGATATAGCTAATCACTCGCCTAAGTATAAATATAACACTTACTAATCTATACTCGACTAGATACTTATCTATCACATATTACCGTACATGCGCATACGACACAAAAGAAAATCACGCCATACTAATATACTAAGGGTAAGCACACTCATACATGGGTGGTAAATAGAGCTTCGCACACACGAGTCCACATCCACTATCTATATACATGCACCTCAACAACACCATAATCAATGCTAATGGTCCCACTATACTTATACTAAAGCTGACATAAGTAAAGATAAGCACTAATGTGATAACTAAGCAATAGTGTAGGATTCAGAGTTAAATGAGGCAACGAGTTAACCCTGTGAGGGATGGTCCCGGAGGTAGCTGGATAAGAGGTTAGTCGGTTGGGTGACATAAAATATTTATGAATAATTAAATAATTAAGAATATAAGGACATGCATAAAATAATAATCTCGTTATAACTTAAAACGCAAAATATGATTAGTCAAATTATAAGTGAAGGGTAATGTGGGTATAGTGTTGTAGTGCGCGTTTTGTAAATGGAAGTAGGTTTGTAAAAAAAATTTTCTTCCTGTAAAGAAATATGAAGACAATAATTATAAGACTGATACACAAGATATTACAGTTCTTTTTAATCCTAGGAAAGTATTTTAAAAGTATGTATGGAAGATTGTTTTGAAATATGTTAGTAAGAAAAGATGAAATTTTGAACTAACGAACTAGAAATAAAGTTTTAAAAAGAAGTTCTTTACATGAGAAAAATAGAGTAGCTATATAAGGTCATGTGAAATAGAAGTGCGAACGATGTATGTTAAAAAATCGTTATAAGACAGTAACTAAAGATCGCGTCAGAAGAGTTTTATAATCGAGATTGGGTTTAAGCCGACTGAAGTGTAGAAAATCTAAGTAAAAGTTTTCGAAAGGATTTTGAGCTTAGTGAAGAATTCAATGAAAGAAATATCGAAAATACAGTAAAAACCAGGGGTTGAGGTGCATGGAGAAGTTCAAGTTTAAAGATGGCGGGCCTGAAAAGTTTATGTGAATTGAGAACAAGGAATAGGTTTGACGATCGAAACGTAAGGACGACTAAGAAGTAACTCCGTGAATACGCTACAATTGCTTTCAACGATTCATTAACATGGAAGTGTAATGATTTGGAAATAGTAAAAACCAGGGGAAAATAATCATTGGGTTGACTATGGTTTAGCACAAGGTTCTTCAACGAACTAGACTGCGGTAGGAAAGTCGAGGTAAGGGTTCGTTGAGGATCGAGATCGGGATCTTATCTATAGATCTGGAATATCTTCCGCCTCGAAGTCCACTCATTGCAGGCGTTTCAGGTTCGACTTGCACGGATGCGACGATAGTTACGTTCGGTTAGGCCCTAGATAAATCTAAGCGAACGACTAACGAAACTCCAAAAATCCAATATGGTCTGAGCTAGATGATCAATCGATAAGGTGACTCCCTAGATGATAATACTAAGTCTTGGCAAGGGTGTCTAACTAATGAGCACGAGCATCTAACTAACTTTTCATATTATCCTGGTATTGGTTTCCTATCGTGCTGAGACAAGGTATTCTAGTAATTTTGCGTACGCGCTATTCTGGATGTTTTGACAAATGAAAAATGTTCTCATTGTTCTGAATTTCGCAGTTGCAGACCTGCATGGGCCACCACTAAAACCTGTAATGCCCCGCTTCCCAAAAGACACCGGAAGCGAGAACGTTACGCGGTCCGCTTGAACTGGAGCAGTGAAGCTCGAGTTCAATAAGCGTCTGTGATAAAAACACAGAGGAGGTCCTTGCATTTGCGCATCAGAACAATCAGAAAACATTTCAAAAGGTAAAAGCCACATCCAGAGATATAATGTTCGTACACGAAATTAAACAACAAGCCACAGCAGGGCTAAAGTAGCAACAAAAAGAATGTACACAAAGCCATAACAACAATATCTGAAAGTAAACTAAAAGGTAGCAACGGCACGAGTCTACTAGTCCTCTGCGGGGAGAGGCTCAGCGTATACGACGAACTCATGGCTCTCCAAGTCAGTCGTTACGAATGGGTCCTCTTGGTACTCAAGCTCAGAATCTGACATACATCCACAAACATGAATGTATGTCAGCAAGGGCTGCAAGAAGAGGTTAGCAACCCAAAATAAGATTACAATGATATGAATTTTAAAAGACATTAAAGAATTAAAAGCGACAACTGCAACAAAAATTAACATGATAATTGTAATTGAAAATTGAAATGAGACATTCCTAACATGCAGTTCTAAGCTGTTTCAAGAAGTAAAGTAAGGTTTGCTTGAATTTGTTAGCATGTCAATTTACTCAGATCATGTTAGTGTTGCAAGTTTCAAGTCAATAGTTCACATCTATCCTAGGGTTCTCGCTTTTAGGTTGTGATGATTGAGTCGTTCTTCTCACGAGGGCTTACCGTGATTGGCGATAACCCACCGCATACGGGTGGTGCCCTTGAAGAGAGTACCCTTTCATACACCTAGTGGCCGCTCAACCCTAACCCCACCCCAATTTTGTGCTGGAACGCGATCCAGCCTAGTCAACTCACACGACATCACGAATTCACGATTCCGCCTTCGAGGCGCACGATTTTCACGATGTCTCAACTTGTTAAACATTTCAAGACTTGCAGAAATTTAATATTATCAATATTAATTTGTTATTGTGACAATTCCAATCAACAGAAGTGGGTTGAATAATTTTTTATAACAAGCTTAAAATAATGTTGAACATGGGCGTTTTTTATAACAAACTAGTTTTCGTCCTTGTTGTTTAAAACTAAAGTATATCGTGTGATATGCCGTTGGATCACAAATTTCGTCCAGATTTTCATGGCATCGTTTTCATGTGTCATTTCACGTATCGTTTTCAAGTTATACAACAATAAGTAAAAGCGACGTAAAAGTCCTGAAACTTCAAAAATTCATATCTAATTGCACACTTGCCTGTTTTTGGCGTTCTTGGTGTCGTCGAAAACGTCTCAACGGGTACTACGCTACGGTGATGACGGATCACTGGTTTGACAAAACGTAAAATCAGATTAAGCATTTCTCGATCATAACAGCTTTATAAAGAGCTCCTACGACGTCTAATCATTTGTTTTATTAGGTTCTCTAAATTTCGGTGTGGGTTATAAGGTGTTTAAAGGTAGATCTACTAACCGGAAGTGTAGAGAAAGATCGGGATGCAGCGATGGGCAGCGGCGATGCGTACGGTTCTGAAACAGCGAAGTTGAGCGTCGAGTGTCCGTCGTCGACGCGTGAGGAGGTGGCAGCAGTTGTTCTAGATGTTGTGAGGGTTGCAACGAGTTTCCAGGGCTGTCGGCATCGGATCTGAGCGGTTGTGTGAGCGTACGAGCTATCTGATGCTCCCGTGGATGGAGGAGATGGCTGTTGCGCTTGCGTTGGCGTGGAGGGGATGGAAGTTCGCGAGAGAGAGGAGGCAGCTGGCCTATAGGGCAGCTGCATGGAGATCTGGGCGGTGGAGGGTGTAGCAGGGCGAGGGGAGGCTGCTGCGGCTGTTGCCGATGCGAGGGAGGATGTATGGGAGCTGGGCGGTTACGAGAGGTGTCGAGTGCTGCCAAATGAAGCAGGACGAGGGGGAGAAGATGGGGGCTGTCGTCGCATGAAGATGGGCTGTGGGTCTGTGATGCTGGCCATCGGAGTTGGGTGGCATTGGGAGCAACTGGGCATGCGAGGGGGTGGTGCTGCTGTTCGGCGTGGAGAGGAGAAGGCGTTCGGGTCTGTGCGAGGCTGTGGAGGGTGGAGGGTGGCCGGCATTGAGCTCTCAGAGAAGAAAAGGAAGGAGGTGGTGGGGGGTTTGTGTTGATGGCGAGGAGAAGAGAGGGTAGGGGTTTAGGGCGGCTGCCTTTTGTAGGGAGAAGAATAAAGAAATGCCCAAGGGTTAAAATATATAGGAAAAGTGTAGAGAGCAACATGTGAGGAGATAGTGTGGCCTAGGTCTTGGTTACTTAGGGTTTTATTAAAAGAACAAGGGTGAGCTGCTAATGTTGCGTGGAGATGAGGCCGAGGGTTTTTAGGTTGATGTTTTAGAGTGTAGGGTGATAACAACATGTGAGTGAGGGCTTTGGTTCCTTAGAGTTTTAAATATTGGGTTAGCAGTATTGGTCTCAAGAAGTAGTAGCCCTCAGCACGTGAACAGGGTTGTAGCTTTAGGTCTTATGTTTTCTCTTCTTTTTTTGTTTACTAGCTGTGTGCGTGAGTCTCAATTGGATTCGGCCAGGGTCCAAGAAACAGGCTAGATTAATTAGGAAGGGGATTTGGAAAATAATTAATGGGATTAGTATTTAATAGGTTTAAACAAAGGAATTATAGCTATTTAATAGGTTTGAATAGGTCCTAACTAGGAATGCCTTCATTTAAATTTTAAAGTTTTAAAAACAAAGTTCGAAATTCAAAATTTGAATTTTGGAATTTTAAAACTAATTTTAAGAAGAGACCTTTAAATAATTATTAAAGGATTTAACTTAGCAGTTTAAAATAATAATGATAATAATAATGAGCATGAAAAGATAATAGAAGCGGATACGGGTACGGGTACGGGCACGGGGATAAAATGTCCAACTACGGATACGAAAAGAAATTATAAATACGAGAGAAATACAGATAATGGTAACATTTAAAACCGGGCGTTACAGTATCACCCCATCATTGCAGGTCTTGTACAAATATGAGTCGTCCCAATAAAATTTCCGGACCTCATGAAAGAATTTCTTCTTCTGCTGATAGCTTGCATTGTGGGGGATGATGGCGCATGTTAGATAATTGGCGATGTCGGCATACCATGGAGTCCAAACAGAAGAGATAGAGAAAAGATGCTCGTCAGGGAGCGAGTCGTCAATAGGAGTAGCATCTGGATCGAGAGCAGGCAACCTGGACAGGTGGTCGGCAATGACATCCTCTGCCCCTTTCTTGTCCTTGATCTCCAAGTCGAATTTCTGGAGGAGGAGAATCCACCTTATGAGGAGCGGCTTGGCCTCCTTCTTGCTCAAAAGGTATTTGAGGGTGACGTGATCTGTGTGCATGATTACTTTGGCACCCACAAGATACGACCGTGACTTGTCCATGGCATGGATGACAGCTAGTAATTCCTTCTCCGTGGTCATATTATTCCTTTGGGCTTCGTCAAGGGTCTTGCTCGTATAGTATATAACATGCAGATTTTTGTCCTTCCTCTGCCCCAAGACGGCCCCAACTGCATAGTCGTTAGCATCGCACATTAACTCGAAAGGTAGACTCCAGTCGGGCGGCTGAATCACAGGTGCGGAAATAAGGGCTTGCTTCAAAAGGCGGACAACTTCCATACACTCGTCATCAAAGACGAAAGGCGTATCCTTCATGAGGAGTTGAGTCAAGGGCCTAGAAATTTTAGAGAAGTCCTTTATGAACCTGCGGTAGAATCTCTCGTGCCCTAAGAAATCACAGACTCCCCGAAGGTTAAGTGGAGGCGGAAGCTTTTCAATCACATCCACCTTTGCCTTGTCCACCTCAATCCCTATTGAAGAAATAACGTGCCCCAACACGACTCCTTCCTGGACCATAAAGTGGCATTTTTCCCAGTTCAGAACTAGTCCTTTATCTTGACACCTTTCCGGGACTTTAGTCAGGTTGCGAAGACACGAGTCGAACTCCATTTCATAGACGGAGAAATCTTCCATGAAGACCTCCATTATATCCTGGGAGTAATCGGAGAAGATTGCAGATATCAATATTTGAAATGTAGTCGGGGCGTTGCAAAGCCCAAACGGCATTCTCCTGTAAGTATACGTCCCAAATGGACAAGTAAAAGTTGTCCTCTCCTGGTCATCATTGTGGATGGTAATTGCAGATAGCCGAAGTATCCATCCATGAAGCAGAAGTAGTTGTGCTTGGCCAGTCTTTCGAGCATCTGATCAATAACAGGGAGGGGTAATGATCTTTCCTTGTGGCATTGTTCAATTTTCGGTAATCGATGCACATCCGATAACCGGTGACAGTCCTCGTGGGTATAAGCTCGTTTTTCTTATTACGAATGACCGTCATTCCTCCCTTCTTGGGTACAACGTGCACCAGGCTAACCCAACGACTGTCGGAAATAGGGTATATGATCCCATCATGGAGAAGTCTAACGATTTCCTTCTTAACCACTTCCATCATAATGGGATTCAATCTTCGTTGTGGCTCAATTGAAGTGGCTTGCTCATCTTCAAGTAGTACTCTATGTGAGCAAAGCCCCAAGCTCACTCCCTTCAAATCTTCGATTGCATACCCGAAAGCATTTTTAAATATCCTTAGAACATCAAGTAGTTTGGTCATTTGGTCTTCGGGCAGCGAGGAGTTCACTATGACTGGCATCGTCGAATCCTCCCCCAAATATTCATACTTCAATCCCGGAGGTAACTCCTTCATCTCAACTTCTTAAGGTCCTGACACATGTTTTTCACACTGAGAATCCTCTAATGAAATGACCTCTTCCTAGGTCTCCTGGATGCTAGCATCTGGAACTTCACTTTCAGCCGTGGTTCCGCATGGCGAAGCCTTACAAGGTAGTGTGAGGACTACGGAGGAAGGCTCTGGGTCTTTCTCTAGGGCATGAAAATCATCCGGGAAGAAGGCTTCAACGCGAAAACAGGTCTTAACATTTGATAGTTCTCCACCACTATCTTCAGCTTCCTCATGGTCCCAAGGTCCAGGGTGCACTGTAAAGGTCTGCAAGGACAAGATAGATTCCTGCTCAACACACTCGACAAACTCTGCCTGATGGTCCTCCAGACAAACCTCCTCATAGGTGCATAACTCTCCCCCACTGAATTCTGTACTGGGCATGTCGATAAGCATCGCTTCATCGGGAGGAAAAAAGATTGTCGTGTCAGGATGCTGCTGAACATCATGATTCCTCTTTTGATTTTCTACAGCAGCTGACAGAACGGATAGGACGTTCGAGGCGCTTAGAGATTCTGTCAGACTTTGGGCCAAACATCTGACGTGGTGTGCATGTGCCCAGATATCGCCTGAAACGGCATACGACATTCTTGTTGTAGAGCGGAAAACCTGCAAGAAAAGGAGAGAGAGACTGCACGGATAGAGAGCACGTTAATAGCACGGGTTGTATGAATGGAGAGATAAGAAGTAGTGATGGCGGTATGGAGACACAATCTACCAACCCTATATAACGAATATATATAATATGTCTAAGTAAAGTCAAAAAGTGATAGAAGGCGAAAATTATCGTGTGGTGAGGACGTGAACTAGTCTCTAGAGTTCACAGGGTCCTAAAAGAAAAAAGCACGTTGCCTCCCTGGCAACGACGCCATAAAGCTTGACGTCCCCTAGATTTAGCAATATATGCAGTGGGATCGGGGATACCAGATTTAAATATTTGTAACCGCAAGCGCACGATGTTGTAGTGTGGCTTGGGGGTCGAACTTAGGGAGGCGTGTGTTGTGCTGGTTATCAAGGAGGAACCGGATCACCTGATGGGTGAGCTAGCCCGACCAATCGGTTGTTTGCCACGAAATAGAAATACGAAGGATGTAAAATATAAAGGGGACCTAGGATTTTGGTTTCCACCCTATCATGTGCCCTCTCTATTACGACCGACGAATAGGAATTCGATCAGATTTTAGGGTTTAGTGGTGAGACATTGCCTCTGAGAGTGATACCTAGCGTCCCATGGGCTTGATATTCCGGTCGATGCCCAGGATGATATGCTAGGTCTACCCGGGTCGGTGGGCATTCCCATGTCCATTAACACCGACTGACTCCGGGAGCACTAAGCTCGCAATGATTGCTCCCGACATTTCATCCTGCCGTTCCCACGTGCTAGGATTCAATGTCTATGCTATGGGTGTGAGCTGTGGTTAGGGGATCAAATGCCAGTTTTATTTCCCCTTGGCCCGACGGTCAGAGGCTGTCTTTCTCCTGCCAATGAAAATAAAACGCCCCGCGTAACCATCTAAATTCCTAAATCCTATCGAAACCCTAATCTTATGGTCGTTCTAGGGAGAACCCTCGAAGGGGTTTCCACCAATGCCCTAGATTGGGGAACTACTCACGATTCATCGCAAAAGTATCAACACAACAAAATTTAGCCATTGGAATCGAAATCAAGCAATAGAAATATGGAGCTAACAATAGTATTAACGTAATATCAAAGTTTCAGAACAATCAACAAACTTACAAGACAGAATAAATTCGGAGCCGTCAAAAATCTCAAAAAGACAGAAAAAGAAAAATGGGAATTCGTTCTGGGAAAAACCTAGGGCTATATATAGAAAACACGACCACCCGATCGGTTGAAGCATCAACGATCGGGTGAGTCGATGGTCAACATTGCCTTCAGTTCTTCAGATACATCACTCGATCGCTGAACCGATCAGGTGAGTCATCTGGTTGTTAGCTGGGAGATTTCGGCTACAGATGAACCGATCGGGTGAGCTCTTCTTCACTTTTGCTTCTGTCCGGGTCAGATACGCGTGCATGAACCGATCGGGTGGCTCTGTCCACCCGATGGGTTGAGGGCTGACACATGGTATTCTTCGACGTTTGGCCCTCGAGATCGTGCGTGGCACCTCCCGTTGCTCCGGGGACTCAGGATATCTGCTTTATAGGTCCCCAACGCTGGCAAATCTCCTGCATTGGCACAAAAACATAAAGAAGTGAAAGAAAACTAAAAATCACAAGAGAATGGGTACGGAACAACGGAAAACAATGGACTATCACGAAGAAGACATGCGTGAATATATAAAATATAAATGCACGTCAGGTTCTCTAGCCGTAGCTCACGCCCTAGCATTGTCATTGAGTCCTTGCACATGGGAACGGCTTAGATGAAATGTTGGGAGATATCATTGTGGCCTTAATGCTCTCGGTTGCGGAGGGTGTTGGACATGGGAATGCCCACCGTCCGAAACCGGTTAGACCTAGCGTATCATCCTGGATACCGACCGGAATATCGGGCCTACGGGGCACTTACCACCTTTTGGGGCAATGTCTCACCCTGGGTCGAGTCAAATACCAAGTGTCATGAGTGCTCTAACCCGTGTTAGCGGGGATTCATGGTAAAAACCCTAGGTAGCCGACTACCATCTTGCTCTCATCTATTTTGAAATTTCTCGGGTGTTTTGATTTCTCTTGGAAGAAACTCTATTCTCCCATCATCTTCCTAAAAGATCTCTAAGGTATAAACTTCATTAACATTTCTCTTGGATTACTTCACTTTATTTCTTGAAAATCTTGCATACATAGTCTTGTAATTCAATTTTTTTCTATCTAGGATGCCTTTCAAGAAAGTCATTACTAAGAAGAGAAAGACTTCTAATGAATCCTCTCTAACAGAAAGAGAAATCGTCGAACCATATCTTTTCAAGACTGCTTCTTTTGAACAATTTCTCAAAATATCCAAAAGACAAATCCTTCATGAAAGGTTTGTCAAAATTGATCATGTTATGAATTATGTTATCAATAGCATCTTAGAATTTTAGAATCTTGCTAATCTTTTTTCATCTGAAAATTCCTATCTGTGTTATCCTAGATTAGTATATCTATTTTATGCCAACATGGATTATGATCTTGCTAAATGTCAATTCATTACTAAAGTTATTGATTCTAAGCTTGCTATAACTGTCAAATCTCTTGGTCAAGCCTTAGGTATACCCTATTCAGGAATGCTGCTTGATGACATTAAAATGGTGGATAATGATATTTTAGAGAGAATGTATTTGCCTGGTAAATTCTTCCAAACAAAATTGTCGTGTAGCGATCTTCGTTACCCTGGAAGAATTCTAGCAAATATTTTATCTTATAATATCACATAAAAATCCGGCAGTCATTCTGTTCTATCCGAAAAATAAGCCAAATGCATTTACGCCATGTTAGGAAACATTCGTATAAATTGGGCCAAAGTCATTATGGATTCCATTCTTGCATCTGCTTCTTCCGATAGACCCTCATCTTCTTTAGCCCATGGTCACTATCTTACCATCCTGTTTATTAGATATAACATCCTTTGGATAATGAAACCGAAATTCTGGAACCGGCACGTATCTTTGATGTACATGCTCTTGGCCGAATGAGTCTTCACAAAGACCTCGATCAGAACATTCCAGAGGAGAAGCTCGCTACTGAAGGAGGATCATCATCCTCAAAGAAGAAAGGTAAGGAACCTCTCATTGTTGATACAGATGAAGAAGAGGAAGAGAATGCTGGCGAAGAAGAAGATGAAGAAGAAGCACTGGCCTATATTGTTGAACTTCAAGACATGCTCTTTAAGAAAATAGGGAAGCTGAAAATCTCTCAAGAAAGAGGATTTGAAGACCTCAACAAGAAGGTGGACGATTGATCACTCCATAATTTATACATTTTTCTGCATGTTTTCATAACGTTTTGATCGCCCGTATTGCGTTTTTCACGATTATTCGACGATATTGCGATGCTTTTCACTATTTCTTGTTTTTTTTCGTATTTCAGGAAATATGGAGTGATTTGGAGCGAAAATGAGATCAAAGGAGTTTCACGCACTTTGGAGTGTCGCACACGGCTTATTTGAGGACTTATCAGTGATGGAGGATGAGCAGAAGAAGAAGGAATTTGATAGGAGTGACGATGAAGCAAAAAGGAGAAGAAATGAGCTCAGGAGTACATCACTCGGCTGAGCAAGACTGCTCATTCGGCTGAGTGAAGGATCACCCTCGCCCGAGTAGAATGGATACGCACCGAAGATTTCAGACGTTCACTCGGCTGAGTAAGGAATTCCATTCGGCCGAGTAAGAAAGTTCACTCGCCCGAGTCAGTCAGGGAATTCAGACAGAAAAGAGCCAAAGTTACTGGAAAAATCTAAGGAAGCTCACTCGCCGATCATGATTGCTACTCAGCCGAATGAAGAAGACTGCTCGGCCGAGCCACCCTGAGAGACGGACCCCTGAAAACCCCAAAGTTACTTTAATTTTACAAGGTTTGTCACTCGGGCAAGTTACAAGGGTCACTCGGCCGAGTGACCCTCTCCGCCTACTGCTAGGAATGCGAATTCTGGGCTGCGCATGGGCAGTTTTGTCATGATTTTTGGACGATTTTGGCTTGTATTTAAGCCCTGTTTTTACCCTAGTTTTAGGAGAGACTTGAATTATTTTTAAGAGAGTTCTTTTAGGTTTTTGACGGCTATTCTTGGGAGAAATCTCAGCTGGAGATCATTGGCTACATCATTGGTTTGTTCTTTCTTATCAAAAATCTCATTTTTATGAATTGTTTCTTAACTGCAATGAATTGTGCCATGATTATTATTGTTGTTTCTGAGATTTTCATGATGATTAGTGAGTAGTTCCGTCGTTCTAGGGCATAGGGATGAACCCTATGGACCCAATCTTTTGAATTGTGATGAATTTATGGATTTGTTGCTAGAATTGATAATGGTTAGGTTGTGATTGATATATTATGAGTAGCTAGTAATTTATATCGATTGGGATTTGTAAGAGATTGGATCCCAATTGATAGGAAGGCCTAGATATTCGATTTCGATTGATAATTGAATTTCTCTAGACTTGGTTTGCAAGAGATTGGACCAAAGCTAGGATTTTTAATTATGAATCTATATTAATATTCGTTTGGAAAAGATTGGACGAATACGAATTATCATAACCTATATTGTAGCTCGAGTTTGCACGAGAGTGGGCTCGAGATGCGATTTGACAATGCTGTCGTTCTTCACTCTAGCGGATTAGGCTAGGGGTTGCACGAGAGTGGGCCCTAATCTAGGTTTGCTATAGACCGGCAATAACACGAGAGCATGAGCTTGGTTCTACATTAAGTTACGACTAGTTCACCTATATTCAAGCTTAGCAGTAATGAAATCTATGATTCACAAGGATGAGAGACGGTCCGTAGTGGGGATTTCCTATCCCTAGACGTTTTATTATATTGATATTTCTTGCTATTGAACGATTGTGACGATACACCAAATCTACTCTTACTCTCTTGATAGCTAGGTAATTAAAGTGAGATACTTTCAATTGTCCTCCCTGTGTTCGATACCTGCTCGCCACTACACCGTGAGCTTGCGGTAAAACTACAAGTCGTTTTTCGGGTGTACATTCGGACACGATCAAGTTTTTGGTGCCATTTCCGGGGAGGGCCATTTGACAGTGTCCGACTTTTCTTACTAGGTTATACCTCATTTTCTTATTCCTTTTTGACTTTGTTTGATGCCCAATTTACATGCTCCCAGTATTTTCCATAGAATCTTAAGCAGGTAACATGGGAGACGTAATCATGAGATACTGTCAATTGTCCTCCCTGTGTTCGATACCCGCTCGTCACTACACCGTGCGCTTGTGGTAAAACTACAAGTCGTTTTTCTGGTGTACATCCGGACGTGATCAAGTTTTTGGCGCCGTTGCCGGGGAGGCGACGGTATTTTATTTTCTTACTTAGTTATTTCTTTTTCTTTCTTTATTTTATCCTTTTATTCCTCTACCGTGCTAACAGTTTCATGAAATCTCTATTTTCATGTGCATGTACACGAGATCGGCGGAGCATCAAGAAGATCTATTATTTGATCCGGAGATCGAGCGTACCGAAAGGAGGCTTAGAGCCGAGAGAAGACGTGCTATAGAGGACGATCGTATGAACCGACGGGAGACACCAGAAGAATTAGCGGCACGCATGGCGAGGATAATATCTATCATAGATAGGCTACGGCCAAAGACTACTTCCACTACTTCATCCATTACTATGCCAGAGTTGGCGGTAGATAAGAATTTTGAGCTCAAGACGGGACTTGTGGTTTTAATGCAACAAGAACCATTTCATGGAAACTCCAACGAGAATCCACATTACCATCTTCAGCTATTCTTGTCCAAGTGCGCCACCTTTCAGATGCCCGGTGTATCGGTCGATGCAATCCGATTGCGCCTCTTCCCATTCACTCTCAGAGACAAAGCTCTATATTGGTTGAGGACGCAAGCGGAGGGGATCTTTACTACATGGGATGAGTTGGCGAGTGCCTTTGTTGATAAATTCTACCCACCATCTAAGACAGTGAAGATAAGGAGCACACTCATGTCCTTCAAGCAAGGACCACAGTAGACTCTATACGAGGCATAGGAGCGCTTCAAAGATCTCCAACATCAATGCCCTCATCACAGCATTGAAGCATGTGAGCTAGTACATAGCTTTTATAATGGACTCCAACCAGGCACCAAGCAAATCATAGATGCAACCGCCAATGGAGCCATTCTATCCAAGACACCGGATGAAGCTACGGCCCTACAAGAGGAGATGGCCTCTAATAACCAACAATGGGGCGACGAGCGAGGACATTCTACATCCTCCCTGAAGCCGACAAGCATAAACGAGGCCAAGGCCGCAGCGGAGCTTTCTACGAAGTTTGACTCTCTCCACAAGGTCGTGGAGAGATTGGAGAAGTTGATTACCGAGCCGCATGGAACTCCCACCATATCTACACTAGGAGGTAATATGAGTGATTGGCAAGACCAATCTCAAGCTATGTTCGTTGGAGGAGAGCACGGAGAGGGTGCTATAGATCAAATCCAATAGGTTGTGGGAAACACCGATTATTGGGCGAACCCGGCCATGAGGAACATCCGGGTTTCTCATATGCTAATAATGACGGAGCTTTAAACCCACCACCGCCGCAACAACCTCAAGCTCGGCCTCCACCTCCACAACCTCAATATCAACCGAGAGGGCCGCCACAACAAAGCTACCCGCCTAGGCAACAGGCGGGACCATATAGGCCGCCGGGTTATAATCAAGGGTGGAGAGCTCCAAACCCACCACAAGCACCACCGAGATCGGATCATGAGGCTAGGGTGGAAGAATTTATGGTGGAGAAAAAGAAGATAGATGCTAGATTGATTGCATAACAAGACTCTCTCAATACCGTAGTGGCTCAACTAGCGGAGCAACTTACGTTGCTAAATAAAAATACTCAACAATTGCCAGTTCAACCGAAGCCAAATATACGGGGGAATACCAGCCACATCAATGCAGTGGTGATGGTTACTACTAGGGGCGGGAAGGACACAACTCCCGCCATGGTCCAAACCAAGGAGCAAGTGGAGAAGTTTTGAATGACGAAGAGCCGGCTATTGAGGAGGAGAGCCAAAAAGAGCCACAAGGAGGCGGAAATTCTGAAATTAAAAAGCCAAATGAGGAGCGCACCTACATGCCACCGGTGCCCTTTCCACAACGGTTGGCAAGAGCTAAGATTGAGAAGCGGCTTGCCAAATTCCTTGAGTACTTGCGAGGGGTAAGCCTCAATATACCTTTCTTGGATGCTATCGTAGAGATCCCGTCATATGCCAAGTTCTTGAAGGACTTAATTTCGGGGGAAAAAAGAAAGGAGAAGATAATGCTTGCCGAGCAAGGAACTTGGTTCACCCGGAAGGAGAAGGAGCCGATAAAATTCAAAGATCCCGGAAGCTTCCACATCCCATGCACACTTGGAGGAGTCCCGCTACAAAAGGCTTTGGTAGACTTGGGAGCAAGTGTGAGCCTAATGCCCCTAAGCATGTTTAAGAGATTGAATACGGGGACCGACTTGAAGCCAACGGATATGAGAATACAACTTGCGGATGGTCGGGTTACTAGGCCAGTGGACATTACGGAGAAATACCACTCCAAGTTTCGAGAGGAATATGCTTGCCGTGCGACTTCGTCATTATGGACATCAAGGAGGAGGGCGATATATTACTTATACTCGGACGCCCCTTCTTAGCCACCGGCGGCGTGATAGTCGACGTGAGAGAGGGTACTTTATCTTTGAATGTCTGAAACGTCGAGGTTGAGTTCCATATCCCTAAAGCGATGAAGCATATGCCCTACTAAGAGGATGTTGACTATGTGGACCTCCTCGATGAGGTAATCGATGAAGCCATACCGCATTCTATTGGAACCCTACACGATGACGGCCTTGAAGAAGCCCAATCTTCTAGTGGTAAAGAAAAGTTGGAAGATCCGCCAGACTATCCCTTGGTTGATGACAAAGACGACGCTAATGTCACGAGAATAAGGGAGCTATGCAAGCTCTCTACGACCAACAATTTGAAGAAAGCTCCGCCGGATGAGAGATCGGCATCACCGGTGAAGAAAAAGATTGGTACAAGCTCAAGCTTGGGGGACTTATCCCCAAACACTACCCATGATGAGGGGAAGCCGAGGAATGACCACGAATATCAACAACCCAAGTGGCCTTCCCGGCAAATTTGACGGACGCATCTCATGTGCGCCAAATATCACGCACTAAATGAAAATCATAAGGGGTCGAGCTCAAGACCTTAAACGAGCGCTTGTCGGGAGATAACCCGACAGTTTTATATTGATTTTAATTGAATTTTATTTTTGTTTTAGATTTTACTTAGTTTTTAGAGTCTAAAGTCAATAAAAATTGTGACAACGGGCTCTATTTTTCATGACAGGAGATGGAGAACGAGAAATCATTCATATGTAGGATGACCATGGCAAAGGAGAGCACTCTAGGAATGCGCTCAGGCCTTAGGAAGAGAAAGAAACTGACGGAGACGAGAAAAACAGAGAATGTCGCAAAAACAGAGAGCTGAGGCTGAAAACAGCTAGCCACTCGGCTGAATGAACTATTCATTCGGCCGAGCGAAGACTCTACTCGGTTGAGTAGAGTACCGATCAGGGAAGATCCTACAGACCCACTCTCTGTTATTTTCTGTAGTTTAGAGTACTATTGCCACTCGACCGAATGACTATGTCACTCGGCCGAGTGAATCTGATACCCTACACGCTTCAAAAATCGCTGAGTGGCTTTGCTACTCGGCCGAGTGGAACTTGTCCATTCGGCCGAATGGTAAAAGATACTCGGCCGAGTCGTAAGTATGGGGAAGAATTTGAAAATTTTTTAAACGTCGAGCCATTCGGTCGAGTGAACGCGTCACTCGGCCGAGTGACCCAACTATATAAAGCCCAGCGGGCGCTGCACGATTTCCAAAGCACCAAAATTCCCAAATTTTTCCCGCAACACCTGAGCTCTTCGTCTCCCCTTCGCCTGAATTCCCTCTCTCCTCGCCCGAGCCGTCCCCCACCGCCGTCGCCGTCCTCACAGCCGGTCGCCAACGTCGCCCCGCCGCTGGTCACCACCGGCGTTGCCGCCCCTTCGCCGTTCTTCCCCCATTTCGCCCAAATTCCCATTTCTCGCCCATTTCTCCAATCCGTATGCCCATTGCACCCCAAATTCAAATTAAATCCTATATATATCTATTATCCCCAACCTTCCTCATGTATATTGATTATCATTCGCTGATTTGATTGTTTGTGTTTCAGGTTAGCTTGGGAGAGCTTGGGGGAGATTCTGGACGCTTGGAGCTTCGCAGAGGAGGCGATTCTTTGCACTCTTCACTTTTTGCTCTCGCATCGTGCTCAGGTATACTCATTCCATTTTATAGTGCGTTGCATTTTCATTTGGGTGGGCACGTCTCGCGGCACACATGCCACCACGCCTTAGGCCATGCACTCGGGAGCCCGCTTCTAAGCAGAAGAAGTCAGGTGAAACTTGCTCCTCTTCCGCTAGGGTAGACTCCCCTCCACCTTGCCCACCACCACCCACACAGCCGCTCCCTACCGCACCCATTCCACCACCAGCTCAGCCCGCCCCCGCGTTCGATGCGATGGGGATCACGTTCAGAAATGACACTCAGCGTGCCAGATTTGAGCGTATCTCCCATCGCTCGATCGTACCCACTAGGTTTGCACACCTTGCTGACCTTGAGCGCCTAGGGGTCCTAGAGGGGCTGCTCCAGTTGTTTGACAACGTGGGGTGGCGTGATTTCTTGTCGGTGTCGGCGGACACTTACATCCGCCCGACACTAGAGGTCCTTAGTTCTATTGACCGGACCCCTAGAGGATGCTCCTTTTGCCTGATGGATCAGGAGTACGAGGTCACTCTTGACATGCTCCAAGCATTCTTCCAGTGGCCCACTGTCTCGGACCCAGACCGTGCCTACAGCCCCATGCACATCCCATCGCCGTCATTCGACACCCACGCTTTTTGGACACGGATCATGGGATCTCCCCTTGCCTTTGAACCTAGTCGGGCCAAGGCCTCTGTCGTCCTCCACCCATGCCTCCGCATTGCACAGCGCCTTATGGCGACCACTTTTCTTGCGAGGTACGAGCCCGTGACGTTGTCGACGCCAGAGCTCTACATGCTCTACGCGATGATGCGTTCTAGGGCCTTTGATGGAGGAGGCATTTTGGTCCCCACCATAGAGATTGATATCGCCAGTTGGTACATCGACCACATCATTGTTTCTGTCAACGCGCGGACGCCTATCTGTTGCGGCAGTCTGATTACCCTCTTGGCCCTTTTTTGCAGAGTTGACCTCTCAGCTGGCTTGCTGAGACCACCAGGCCCCACCTCACTCTCCATTGATGTTATGGCCCAGACGAGAATGCTGCGTCCTCATGGTCAGCGCCACTGGGTGTGGCTGCACGGTCCCCATGGTGCTGATTACATGATTCTCCCGAGCCCTGCTCGGACACATATTGGACCTGTGGGCGGGGAGTGGATTCCAGTGATGGATCTCCTCATCCTCGCCGCATACGTGCTAGAGCCTGAGGGTGCTCAGCAGGAGCCCCTCCTTCCACCACTTGACCCCTTGATCCCTTAGCCTACACCTGCCCTGTCTGCACCTCTCGACGCCTCTGTCCACATGTCTGTCAGTGTCGGGAGCACTGTAGCTGAGTCCACCCACACCACCACCACTGTGCACATGTCCATAGATCCCATTTCTGTGGCTAGCCATGAGCCTTCCCCCACCATAGTTGAGTACAACGAGCCTTCTTTTGCCTCCGCAGTGGAGACCCTTTCCTTATTTTTGTCCTCGACTCCTGGGGATTCATTTTCTGCACCCTTCATGACCTCCCCAGTCATCAACCTCACTGTCTCCACCGTCGCTGTATACCCCAAGAGTGTTGTGACGTCTGTCCCCACGTCTGTGTCACTGACCTCTTTGCCCGCCTCGTCGCTTGCCACCACTGTTGTTTCTGCTGCTGCTCCTTCCTATTCAACCATTCCCGCGTCTCAGCCTCTCACAGAGGCTGAGCAACACTTAGTGAGCATAGCACCACCGCACCACCCCATTGTCGCACCCATCCTTTACAGTAGCCGAGCGAGACAGCCCCGCTCTCCACCTGTTCGTCCTGCTCGACCCTCTGCTCGACCTCCCCCGACACCTTAGTTCAGTACCTCTGTGCTCTTGAGGGGACAGTGAGTGGACTTAGAGCAGATTTTCGGGCTCTCTCCACTACTGTTAGTGCTGTCCAGACCCGCGTCGCCTTGCTTCCTGGTATTCAGGCTTGCCTGAACCAGATTCTTGAGCGTCTGCCTCAGCCACCCACCCCCACCCAGCAGCCTCCACGACCACTACCTCCGCCACAGGACGGTGCTGGTGCACCCCCACCCACCTAGGCACACACTTGATGCCTTCGATATTTTTTCTGTTGTTACGCTGGATATTCTGAGCCTGCTGATTTTGCACCCCTCATCCACATACTCTTTGTTCATATCTGTCTATATCTTTTTGGGAGTGAGGGAGTACTTTTGGGGACACCTATCTGACACTATTTTGATCTCTGCATGCACCACTTGCATTCCCATCACATACTTTTTACTTTCCTTCTTTATTTTTATTTTCATGCATGCATCCTCACCCGCCCCACTCACATTTTTTGCCTCTCGGTGTGCCACACTTTACACATTGAGGACACTGTGTACTTTAGCTTGGGGGAGTGAGTTCTCATGCACTTTTTATTTTTGTCGCCTTTTATTTTCTTTTTCCCACATTTCTTCGTTTTTACACTTATTTTCACCCACTTTTTCATTTTTTTCCATGCATCACGTTTTCTTACTTTTTGAGTGTGCTGCATACCTACAGTAGTTTTTATTCTCTTTTATCCTTATTTCTTTTATCCTTTTTACTAGAGATGAATTTTCTGTGATGATGATGACGTGGTATTAGCTTATCTCTATATGTACATTATCTTGTCATGCCATAGTTTTTATTTCAGATATAATATGCTATGTCTTGCTGTGCATTTGAGATAGTAACCCACACTTTTATGTACCTATATGGATGAAATTCTTTTATTAGCTGAGTCTGATGATTTTTACCGTATACTCTTCATAGAAAACACATCAAGCTTCATGCATTGATTGCTTATATCTGGAGTACTGCTTTCTTTTCTATATCACTTCTTATTGCATGAAAATTGTACGCTTCACTTTCAGGTTGATTAAATGTATGCTAGGTTGATATAACTGGATTAGTTTACTTTTTGAGATTAAATTGAGTAGATAACATTACTCTGCTGAAAGTTGTCATGCACATTCTATAGAGTGAACCGAGTGTTACATATATTTCTTTCTCCATATATCTTGAGCATTATTTCTATACTTAAAATCATTGGTGAATCTCCCTTTAGAGATTCTTATATTGGCATTTTCCTCCGCTACAAAAATCTATGCTCCGATACCCCGAAATAAAAAAAAGAAAAAAATTATTCTTGTATATCTTTCTATCTTTTGATTTGGGATCACAGTGTGTACATACCAAAAAAATAGAATAAAAAAGAAAAGAAAAGAGAAAAGAAGTGCGTATATGATCCCATCTCATACTCTTTCTCTCTTTATTCCCCCCTCTTTTTTTATTTTTTAGCTTCAAAAATGGGGAATAAGCTTATTGATTCATCTTATGCCACCACGCTTATAGATATGATTGGGGAAGAGGATCCAATGATGTGTGAGAAAGTGACTACTTGATTGTGCATGACAACCTAAGCTAAATAATTTTCTATACTCGATGAGATTACTAAAAGTTTTTACGAAATCCAGGAATTGAAACTTAGCATGCATTTCATGAAAGCCACACCTTTCTATTCTTATTGATCCATATTGTGTGATATTTCTTATACTCCAAATAGAAAGAATTCAATTGAAAAGTGTGTGGTCTATGATTATGTATGCTGCTTTAGATGCTTCAGACGATGTTAATTCTAGAATGATTCCATATTTCATACTATTTTGATATTCTTGGGTTTCTATTTTGAATGCATCCATATGATTATGATATCGAGATAAAAATCTTTGGCATGTGTTTTATATTCGCCGTGTGTATATGAGTAAGCAAAACCCACGTCTTGAGAAAATGATCTACCATCTCCCTCTTTGTTTTCCTTCCTATCTTCTATCTCTTTCATTTTTCCTTTTCTTTATTTATTTTTCCGCCGGGTTCGCTTTTTTGCTTGTCTTCCTCGAGGATGAGTAAGAGGTAAGCTTATGGGATTTTGATCACTCCATATTTTATACCTTTTTTCTGCAAGTTTTCATGACGTTTTGATCGCCCATATTGCGTTTTTCATGATTATTCGATGATATTGCGATGCTTTTCACTATTTCTTGTTTTTGTCGTATTTCGGGAAATATGAAGCAATTAGGAGCAAAAATGAGATCAAAGGAGTTTCACTCACTTTGGAGTGTTGCCCACGGCTTATTTGAGGACTTATCAGCGATGGAGAATGAGCGGAAGAAGAAGGAATTTGATAGGAG
Source organism: Scilla litardierei (assembly GCA_030789695.1). Classification (NCBI taxonomy): domain Eukaryota; kingdom Viridiplantae; phylum Streptophyta; class Magnoliopsida; order Asparagales; family Asparagaceae; genus Scilla; species Scilla litardierei. The sequence continues at coordinate 88,744,158 of CM061137.1, forward strand.
TGACAAGGAAGTGAAAAGGAGAAGAAATGAGCTCAGGAGTACATCACTCGGTCGAGCAAGACTGCTCATTTGGCCGAGTGAAGGATCACCCTCGTCCGAGTAGAACGGATACACACCGAAGATTTCAGACGTTCACTCGGCCAAGTAAGGAATTCCATTCGGCCGAGTAAGAAAGTTCACTCGCCCGAGTCAGTCAGAGAATTCAAAAAGAAAAGAGACAAAGTTACTGGAAAATCTAAGGAAGCTCACTCGGCCGAGCATGATTGCCGAATGAAGAAGACTGCTCGGCTGATCCACCCCGAGAGACGGACCCTTGAAAACCCCGAAGTTACTGTTATTTTATAGGGTTTTTGTAACGCCCCGCTTCCCAAAAGCCACCGGAAGCGAGAGCGTTACACAGTCCGCTTGAACTGGAGCGGTGAAGCTCAAGTCCAATAAGTGTCTGTGATAAAAACACAGAAGAGGTCCTTGCATTTGCGTATCAGAACAATCAAAACATTCAAAGGTAAATGCCACATCCAGATATGTAATGCGTACACAAAATTACAAGACAAGCCACAGCGGGGCCAAAAAGAACTACAACAACACACTAATCCTACTACAAGGAACTAAACTAAAACTCAAGCAGTGACGAAGGCCCTAGTCTTCCGCAGAAAGCGGCTCAGCGTCTACGACCAACTCTGGCTCTCCGAGCCAGGCCTCACGTACGAATCCTCCGGGTACTCAAGTGCTGAATCTGACATACATCCACAAACAATGAATGTATGTCAGCAAGGGCTGCAAGAAAAGGTTAGCAACCCAAACAAGATGTGCAGCTGATACGAATTTAAGAAACATTAAACATTTTAAAAAGAAAGGTGACTGCTGCAATGTAACGAGACAATTATACTGAAACGAAAAGTAACATCCATAACATGTAGTTCTAAGCAGTTGCAAGAATTATAGTTGGGGTTCCTCTTAGTTCATTAGCATTTCAATTATCAAGATGACCAAGTTAGCGTTGCAAGTTTTCATGTCGAGAGTAAGCATTCTAATCTAGGGTTCTCGCCTTTAGGTCGTGATGAGAAGGTCGTTCCTCTCATGGGGGCTTACCGTGATTGACACTAACCCACCGCGTCGGGTGGTGCTCTTGAGGAGAGTACCTTTCATACGCCCAGTGGCCGCTCAACCCTAACCCCACCCAAAATTTTTGTCGGAACACGAGCCGGCCTAGTCGACTCACACGACATCACGAATTCACGATTCCGCCTTCGAGGCGCACGATTTCACGATGTCATAATTTGTTAAACATTCAAAAATTTCCAGACAAGTTATGTACCAAAGTAACAATGTCATCTTTCCATTTACACAACATCTTCAATCATTAAGATAGGGTTAACGAGAGTGTTGAACATGTGGGTTTAACGAACAGGTTGCGAAAGCTAGTTTTTGTTGCCAATGTTTAAAGTTGCACACTAACAAGTTGTATGTCCAAACGTCACATTTTAGTCTAAAACGTTACGAAAAAGAATTCATGCGTAAACTAACATACAGTTTTCAAGATATGCAGATTGGAGTAAAAATAGAGTGCTAATAATCAAACTTCAAAAATTCGTATTTAATTGCACACTTGCCTGTTTTCGACGTTCTTGCTGTCGTCGGAAACATCTCGACGGGCACTATGCTACAGTGAAGACGAGTCCGTACGGGAGGCGCAGACGTTTTCTGCGTCATCGGATTACGATATCAGATTAAATGAAAAATAGCTTATTAAACGACCAACTTATTTATCCCTATAACTGGGAAAAGTTCTATGTGGGTAAGTTACTGTTCATAGTACACTACATGATGTTACTAACTCGCCAACTAACCACCTCGTTAGCATGATATATAAAAGTAACACAGTCTGCGAACAATTTCTAGCTAACTAACCCTAACACCTAACAACTAAAACATAGCAGCAAAGTATAAAGCCAACCCTAATGTAGATTAACATGGTATCAGTAAATGAAGTGAATCTGAGCTGCATAATATTCAGGCAATAATCTACCCAACTATGATACTTATAACATCAACCTAAGATAAAGTAAATGGAGAACCTATAAAACATGATGCATGACTTCTTCCATGCAATAATCCCAGCACATATCAAAAGAGGCCCAGTTTATAAAATTAACAGCATACCACTAACATCTATCTGTTTTATATATATCCAACTAGCAGTAACATCTCTGACCCTAACTAACATGTTATTAATAACACTAACCCTAACGTTTAACCTAACAAATAACAAAAACAAACTAACCTTTATACACTGTTATCTGATGTTCTTCTCTGCAGGTGGCCGTGGACGTCGAGGGGGCCGTGCGGCACTGGCGGTTTTGCGAAGCCTGGGAGTGGACGAGGTTGGACGCCGGCGTTTCTGGGTGGATGGTGGCCGTGTAGGGGAGGGGGGGCTGTGCTAGCGTTGAGGGGAGGCCGCCGTTGAGGGGGAGATCTCGGGAGAGGGCGGCTGTGTGTAGGTTGTCGACGCGGGGGTTTGGAGCGGTCGAGGGAAGGACACCGCGTGGTCGGAGGTTTGCGTTGGTACGAGATGGGGTGAAAGGCCTGGAGCGCGCAGCTGCCGGAGAGGCGAAGTCCGGTTTCGCAAGGGAGGAGGGCAGCGGCGAGTCGCTTGGGCGGTGGCAGAAGGGAGGGGGATGCTGCGAGCTAGGGGGTGAGGCGGAGGATGGGTAGGCCGATGAGGGGGGGTGGCGGAAGTGTCGTTGGGCGCCGGAGGGGGTGTTGGGCCCCGGAACTCCGGCGGGGAGATGATGTGGCAGGCGGAGGATGGGTAGAGAGGGGTGCCGTGCTCACTGACTGGGGAGGGCCGGCGGGGGGTTGCGTGTTTGCTTGAGGGAGATGATAAGGGGGCGGCTGTGAATAGATGTTGAGGAGAAATAAAATGGAGAGGCCTAGGGTTTACATTTTATAAAAGTCTTGGGGAGTGGGTTCACATCACGTGAAGGGCCTATCCCTAGGGTTTATATTTTAGCTTTTGTGTGGGGGTGTTGCAACAACACGTGAGGCCTATAGGGTTATAGGTATAGGGTTTATTTATAATAGTTGTGTGAGGGTTTTATAATAATATACTTGGGTTTATTATGAAATAAGTTGTGTGCTTGGAAAAAGAGTGTGTGTGGGGAGTTGAAACGTACATCAGCCTATAGAACTAGGGTTAGGTCCTATAGTCTAGTTTGTAATGCTTTCCTTTACTTTTTTTTTATTTGTTACAAGCCGTATGTATGCTACAAATGGTTTCGGCCATGGCCAAAAAATGGCTAGATGTTACCATAAGTGGGCTTGGTTATATTAGGAAGGGATTTGAATTTCTATTAAAAGTATTGAAATTAAGTGGGTTTTAATCAAGAGAAATAAAGGCCCATTAATAAGGTTTAAGTGTGTTTTTAATAGGTCTAACAAGAAATCTTTTCAAATGTAAAAAAAAGTTTTAAATCTCGAATTTGAATTTTGAATCAAAAATTAAAACAATCTTTAAGAATAGACTTTTTAAAATAATTCACTGGAAAGGATAAGAATAATAATAATAAGTTTCGAAAAGAATAGAAATGGATACCGGTTCGGGTTCGGTACGACTTAACTACGGATACGAAGAAGGATATACAACACGAGGAAAACGAACTACGCATCGCTGAAACTAGTCGTTACATCCTACCCACCTTAAAGACGATTCCGTCCTCGGAATCTCATCGGCTAAGACGCGGTGAAAACGTTAGGGTAACGCTCGTATCTCCTCTTCTAACGCATACACACCATAAATAACTATTATGCCATAGCTAAAAAGTATTTCTAATACCAACATCAACACCCATAATGTTACCACAGATAAGACTAATCAACGTTCATGCTAATATTAGTAACAAAGTACATACACACATCACGAGTTACGTATTTACATAACATGTTTAATATCATACTACAAATATAATCCAACCAACATTATACTCGGATAAATAGTAACACTTTACAGCACCACCACATCAATTTACTAGCTGTAAGTGTTCTAACACCTTACACACTTACATCATACTAATACACAATATATTACCATATATCTTATACACTCACGATCTATAAAGATATAATACCACAAGTCATCCAGACATACCACTAACATATATATACAACCATTCTTAGTTAATTTAACACTTCTATCGTACAAACACTTTTTCATACCACATACTACCATATTCACATTATAATGCAAATCACTTCACGGATATATATGCACGTAATATCTTACACCATTCACAGATTTATACATGCCTTACTCATAGCACTAGGGTCATCGTAATCTACCCACCTTAGTATCAAATCTGTCCTCAGACTTCCTTAAATAGGTTGACCTATAGGCTGAGCGGACTTAGACACTAAGGTCATTTATCCCAATCATACATACATTATAATGAACCAATATACATCCATATACATATACTTACTCATACCTCACACTCTTTCAAATACATATACACGCGTTTTACATACATGTATATACTTACACTACCACACGCCCATCTCATATACACACACACCAGTATTCACAACCATGGTAATTTACATAGGGCTAGTATAACATTACATACATCCATATATGTAGTCACAAACATACGACTATTAAATACTTCCTGCTATATACATGCTCATACATCATCCCGTAGGGGTAATACAATATTATATTCCTACTATATGTAAAACTCACTTGTTCACACAGTATACATATATACACCTATAACTAATCACATACATATATACACACGAGCACACGCCAGACATACTAGCATATAGATCACATAATGAATCTGTACACATAACCATACTTACACCCATTATTATTTACATGCACTACCACAACACCACAATCAAAGCTAAAGATCTTACTAAACAATGATCAGTCCTAAGGTGACAACTAAGCAAGTGTAGGATTCGGAGTTGAATGATGCGACGACTAATGTTGTTGTGGTGGACGGTTCCGGAGGTGGTATGGTTAAGAGATTAGTTTGGTTGGGTGACACAAAATATTTAAGAGTAATTAAATGGTTAAGAAGATAAGGATATGTGTAAAATAACATCGTAAAATAGTGAACATATGAAATAAGTTAAAATGTAAAATGTGATTAGTCAAATAATAAGTGAAGCGTAATATGGGCCTAGCGATGTAGTGCTTGGTTTGCAAATGGAAAATAGGTTTGTAAAAAAAAAAAATTTTTGAAGTTCTCTTTAACTTAGGAAAGTATTTTAAAAGTATGTATCAATGACCGTTTCGAAATACATTAGTAAGGAAAGGAGGTGACATTTAAACTAGCGACTTAGAAATAAAGTTTTAAAAAGTTCATTATCTGAAGAAAATAGAGCAGTTATGTGAATTAGAAGTGCGAAAGATGTATGTGAGGAAATCGTTATAAGATAGTAGTTAAAGATCGCATCAAAAGAGTTTCATAATCAAGATTGGGTTTAAGTCGACTGAAGTGTAGAGAATCTAAGTAAAAGTTTTCGAAAAGGATTTTGAACTTAGCAAAGAGTTCAATGAAAGAAATATCGAAAATACTTTTTAGGAGGAGGGGTTCAAGGTTAAAGATGGCGGATCTGGAGAGTTAAAGTGAATCAAGGATAAGGGTCAGGTTCGACGATCGAAATGAAAATACAACTAAGAAGCAACTCCATGAATACGCTACGATGGCTTTCTACGATCATTAATATGGGGGGTAATGATTAGAGAAATAAGGTCAGGAGGAAAATAAGCATTGGGTCGACTAAGATTTAGCACTATGGTTCTATTAGACTGCGATAGGGAACCCTAAGATGATAATACTTAGTCGTGGCAAGGATGTCTAACTAACGAGCACGAGCGTCTAACTCTTCTAATTATCTGGTATTGGGTTTCCTATCGCTGAGACAAGTATTCGAGTAATTTTGTGTACGAACTATTCTGGATATTTTGGCTAATGAAAAGTGTTCTCATTGTTCTGAAGTTCGCAGTTGCAAGACCTGCATGGGCCACCACTAAAACCTGTAACGCCCCGCTTCCCAAAAGACACCGGAAGCGAGAGCGTTACACGGCCCGCTTGAACTGGAGCGGTGAAGCTCAAGTCCAATAAGCGTCTGTGATAAAAACACAGAAGAGGTCCTTGCATTTGCGTATCAGAACAATCAGAACATTCAAAGGTAAATGCCACATCCAGATATGTAATGCGTACACAAAATTACAAGACAAGCCACAGCGGGGCCAAAAAGAACTACAACAACACACTAATCCTACTACAAGGAACTAAACTAAAACTCAAGCAGTGACGAAGGCCCTAGTCTTCCGCAGAAAGCGGCTCAGCGTCTACGACCAACTCTGGCTCTCCGAGCCAGGCCTCACGTACGAATCCTCCGGGTACTCAAGTGCTGAATCTGACATACATCCACAAACAATGAATGTATGTCAGCAAGGGCTGCAAGAAAAGGTTAGAAACCCAAACAAGATGTGCAGCTGATACGAATTTAAGAAACATTAAACATTTTAAAAAGAAAGGTGACTGCTGCAATGTAACGAGACAATTATACTGAAACGAAAAGTAACATCCATAACATGTAGTTCTAAGCAGTTGCAAGAATTATAGTTGGGGTTCCTCTGAGTTCATTAGCATTTCAATTATCAAGATGACCAAGTTAGCGTTGCAAGTTTTCATGTCGAGAGTTAGCATTCTAATCTAGGGTTCTCGCCATTAGGTCGTGATGAGAAGGTCGTTCCTCTCACGGGGCTTACCGTGATTGACACTAACCCACCGCGTCGGGTGGTGCTCTTGAGGAGAGTACCTTTCATACGCCCAGTGGCCGCTCAACCCTAACCCCACCCAAAAGTTTTGCCGGAACACAAGCCGGCCTAGTCGACTCACACGACATCACGAATTCACGATTCTGCCTTCGAGGCGCACGATTTCACGATGTCATAATTTGTTAAACATTCAAAAATGTCCAGACAAGTTATGTACCAAAGTAACAATGTCATCTTTCCATTTACACAACATCTTCAATCATTAAGATAGGGTTAACGAGAGTGTTGAACATGTGGGTTTAACGAACAGGTTGCGAAAGCTAGTTTTTGTTGCCAATGTTTAAAGTTGCACACTAACAAGTTGTATGTCCAAACGTCACATTTTAGTCTAAAACGTTACGAAAAAGAATTCATGCATAAACTAACATACAGTTTTCAAGATATGCAGATTGGAGTAAAAATAGAGTGCTAATAATCAAACTTCAAAAATTCGTATTTAATTGCACACTTGCCTGTTTTCGACGTTCTTGCTGTCGTCGGAAACATCTCGACGGGCACTATGCTACAGTGAAGACGAGTCCGTACGGGAGGCGCAGACGTTTTCTGCGTCATCGGATTACGATATCAGATTAAATGAAAAATAGCTTATTAAACGACCAACTTATTTATCCCTATAACTGGGAAAAGTTCTATGTGGGTAAGTTACTGTTCATAGTACACTACATGATGTTACTAACTCGCCAACTAACCACCTCGTTAGCATGATATATAAAAGTAACACAGTCTGCGAACAATTTCTAGCTAACTAACCCTAACACCTAACAACTAAAACATAGCAGCAAAGTATAAAGCCAACCCTAATGTAGATTAACATGGTATCAGTAAATGAAGTGAATCTGAGCTGCATAATATTCAGGCAATAATCTACCCAACTATGATACTTATAACATCAACCTAAGATAAAGTAAATGGAGAACCTATAAAACATGATGCATGACTTCTTCCATGCAATAATCCCAGCACATATCAAAAGAGGCCCAGTTTATAAAATTAACAGCATACCACTAACATCTATCTGTTTTATATATATCCAACTAGCAGTAACATCTCTGACCCTAACTAACATGTTATTAATAACACTAACCCTAACGTTTAACCTAACAAATAACAAAAACAAACTAACCTTTATACACTGTTATCTGATGTTATTCTCTGCAGGTGGCCGTGGACGTCGAGGGGGCCGTGCGGCACTGGCGGTTTTGCGAAGCCTGGGAGTGGACGAGGTTGGACGCCGGCGTTTCTGGGTGGATGGTGGCCGTGTAGGGGAGGGGGGGCTGTGCTAGCGTTGAGGGGAGGCCGCCGTTGAGGGGGAGATCTCGGGAGAGGGCGGCTGTGTGTAGGTTGTCGACGCGGGGGTTTGGAGCGGTCGAGGGAAGGACACCGCGTGGTCGGAGGTTTGCGTTGGTACGAGATGGGGTGAAAGGCCTGGAGCGCGCAGCTGCCGGAGAGGCGAAGTCCGGTTTCGCAAGGGAGGAGGGCAGCGGCGAGTCGCTTGGGCGGTGGCAGAAGGGAGGGGGATGCTGCGAGCTAGGGGGTGAGGCGGAGGATGGGTAGGCCGATGAGGGGGGGTGGCGGAAGTGTCGTTGGGCGCCGGAGGGGGTGTTGGGCCCCGGAACTCCGGCGGGGAGATGATGTGGCAGGCGGAGGATGGGTAGAGAGGGGTGCCGTGCTCACTGACTGGGGAGGGCCGGCGGGGGGTTGCGTGTTTGCTTGAGGGAGATGATAAGGGGGCGGCTGTGAATAGATGTTGAGGAGAAATAAAATGGAGAGGCCTAGGGTTTACATTTTATAAAAGTCTTGGGGAGTGGGTTCACATCACGTGAAGGGCCTATCCCTAGGGTTTATATTTTAGCTTTTGTGTGGGGGTGTTGCAACAACACGTGAGGCCTATAGGGTTATAGGTATAGGGTTTATTTATAATAGTTGTGTGAGGGTTTTATAATAATATACTTGGGTTTATTATGAAATAAGTTGTGTGCTTGGAAAAAGAGTGTGTGTGGGGAGTTGAAACGTACATCAGCCTATAGAACTAGGGTTAGGTCCTATAGTCTAGTTTGTAATGCTTTCCTTTACTTTTTTTTTATTTGTTACAAGCCGTATGTATGCTACAAATGGTTTCGGCCATGGCCAAAAAATGGCTAGATGTTACCATAAGTGGGCTTGGTTATATTAGGAAGGGATTTGAATTTCTATTAAAAGTATTGAAATTAAGTGGGTTTTAATCAAGAGAAATAAAGGCCCATTAATAAGGTTTAAGTGTGTTTTTAATAGGTCTAACAAGAAATCTTTTCAAATGTAAAAAAAAGTTTTAAATCTCGAATTTGAATTTTGAATCAAAAATTAAAACAATCTTTAAGAATAGACTTTTTAAAATAATTCACTGGAAAGGATAAGAATAATAATAATAAGTTTCGAAAAGAATAGAAATGGATACGGGTTCGGGTTCGGTACGACTTAACTACGGATACGAAGAAGGATATACAACACGAGGAAAACTACGCATCGCTGAAACCGGTCGTTACAGTTTTTCACTCTGGCGAGTGACAAGGGTCACTCGGCCGAGTGACCCTCTCCGCCTACAACTAGGAATGCGAATTCTGGGCTGTGCAGGGGCAGCTTTGTTACGATTTTTGGACGATTTTGGCTTGTATTTAAGCCCTGTTTTTACCCTAGTTTTAGGAGAGACTTTAATTATTTTTTAGAGAGTTCTTTTAGGGTTTTAACGTCTATTCTTGGGAGAAATCTCAGCTGGAGATCATTGGCTACATCATTGGTTTGTTCTTTCTTATTAAAAATCTCATTTTTATGAATTGTTTCTTAATTGCAATGGATTGTGCACTGTAGAGGTCTGCAAGGACAAGATAGATTCCTGCTCAACACACTCGACAAACTCTGCCTGATGGTCCTCCAGACAAACCTCCTCATAGGTGCATAACTCTCCCCCACTGAATTCTGTACTGGGCATGTCGATAAGCATCGCTTCATCGGGAGGAAAAAAGATTGTCGTGTCAGGATGCTGCTGAACATCATGATTCCTCTTTTGATTTTCTACAGCAGCTGACAGAACGGATAGGACGTTCGAGGCGCTTAGAGATTCTGTCAGACTCTGGGCCAAACATCTGACGTGGTGTGCATGTGCCCAGATATCGCCTGAAACGGCATACGACATTCTTGTTGTACAGCGGAAAACCTGCATGAAAAGGAGAGAGAGACTGCACGGATAGAGAGCACATTAATAGCACGGGTTGTATGAATGGAGAGATAAGAAGTAGTGATGGCGGTATGGAGACACAATCTACCAACCCTATATAACGAATATATATAATATGTCCAAGTAAAGTCAAAAAGTGATATAAGGCGAAAATTATCGTGTGGTGAGGATGTGAACTAGTCTCTAGGGTTCACAGGGCCCTAAAAGAAACAAGCACGTTGCCTCCCTGTCAACGACGCCATAAAGCTTGACGTCCCCTAGATTTAGCAATATATGCAGTGGGATCGGGGATACCAGATTTAAACATTTGTAACCGCAAGCACACGATGTTGTAGTGTGGCTTGGGGGTCGAACTTAGGGAGGCGTGTGTTGTGCTGGTTATCAAGGAGGAACCGGATCACCTGATGGGTGAGCTAGCCCAACCAATCGGTTGTTTGCCACGAAATAGAAATACGAAGGATGTAAAATATAAAGGGGACCTAGGATTTTGGTTTCCACCCTATCATGTGCCCTCTCTATTACGACCGACAGATAGGAATTCGATCAGATTTTAGGGTTTAGTGGTGAGACATTGCCTCTGAGAGTGATACCTAGCGTCCCATGGGCTTGATATTCCGGTCGATGCCCAGTATTATATGCTAGGTCTACCCGGGTCGGTGGGCATTCCCATGTCCATTAACACCGACTGACTCCGGGAGCACTAAGCTCGCAATGATTGCTCCCGACATTTCATCCTGCCGTTCCCACGTGCTAGGATTCAATGTCTATGCTAGGGGTGCGAGCTGTGGTTAGGGGATCAAATGCCAGTTTTATTTCCCCATGGCCCGACGGTCAGAGGCGGTCTTTCTCCTGCCAATGACAATAAAACGCCCCGCGTAACCATCTAAATTCCTAAATCCTATCGAAACACTAATCTTATGGTCGTTCGAGGGAGAACCCCCGAAGGGGTTTCCACCAATGCCCTAGATTGGAGAACTACTCACGATTCATCGCAAAAGTATCAACACAACAAAATTTAGCCATTGGAATCGAAATCAAGCAATATAAATATGGAGCTAACAATAGTATTAACGTAATATCAAAGTTTCAGAACAATCAACAAACTTACAAGACAGAATAAATTCGGAGCCGTCAAAAATCTCAAAAAGACAGAAAAATAAAATTGGGAATTCGTTCTGGGAAAAACCTAGGGCTATATATAGAAAACACGACCACCCGATCGGTTGAAGCATCAACGATCGGGTGAGTCGACGGTCAACATTGCCTTCAGTTCTTCAAATACATCACTCGATCGCTGAACCGATCGGGTGAGTCATCGGGTTGTTAGCTGGGAGATTTCGGCTACAGATGAACCGATCGGGTGAGCTCTTCTTCACTTTTGCTTCTGTCCAGGTCAGATACGCGTGCATGAACCGATCGGGTGGCTCTGTCCACCCGATGGGTTGAGGGCTGACACATGGTATTCTTCGATGTTTGGCCCTCAGGATCGCGCGTGGCACCTCCCGTTGCTCCGGGAACTCAGGATATCTGCTTTATAGGTCCCCAACGCTGGCAAATCTCCTGCATTGGCACAAAAACATAAAGAAGTGAAAGAAAACTAAAAATCACAAGAGAATGGGTACGAAACAACGGAAAACAACGGACAATCACGAAGAAGACATGCGTGAATATATAAAATATAAACGCACGTCAGGTTCTCTAGCCGTAGCTCACGCCCTAGCGTTGACATTGAGTCCTTGCACGTGGGAACGGCTTAGATGAAATGTTGGGAGATATCATTGTGGCCTTAATGCTCTCGGTTGCGGAGGGTGTTGGACATGGGAATGCCCACCGTCTGAAACCGGTTAGACCTAGCGTATCATCTTGGATACCGATCGAAATATCGGGCCTACGGGGCACTAGGTACCACCTTTTGGGGGCAATGTCTCACCCTGGGTCGAGTCAAATACCAGGTGTCATGAGTGCTCTAGCCCGTGTTAGCGGGGATTCATGGTAAAATCCCTAGGTAGCCGACTACCATCTTGCTCTCATCTATTTTGAAATTTCTCGGGTGTTTTGATTTCTCTTGGAAGAAACTCTATTCTCCCATCATCTTCCTAAAAGATCTCTAAGGTATAAACTTCATTAACATTTCTCTTGGATTACTTCACTTTATTTCTTGAAAATCTTGCATACCTAGTCTTGTAATTCAATTTTTTTCTATCTAGGATGCCTTTCAATTAAGTCATTACTAAGAAGAGAAAGACTTCTAATGAATCCTCTCTAACAGAAAGAGAAATCGTCGAACCATATCTTTTCAAGACTGCTTCTTTTGAACAATTTCTCAAAATATCCAAAAGACAAATCCTTCATGAAAGGTTTGTCAAAATTGATCATGTTATGAATTATGTTATCAATAGCATCTTAGAATTTTAGAATCTTGCTAATCTTTTTTCATCTGAAAATTCCTATCTGTGTTATCCTAGATTAGTATATCTATTTTATGCCAACATGGATTATGATCTTGCTAAATGTCAATTCATTACTATTGATTCTAAGCTTGCTATAACTGTCAAATCTCTTGGTCAAGCCTTAGGTATACCCTATTCAGGAATGCTGCTTGATGACATTAAAATGGTGGATAATGATATTTTAGAGAGAATGTATTTGCCTGGTAAATTCTTCCAAACAAAATTGTCGTGTAGCGATCTTCGTTACCCTGGAAGAATTCTAGCAAATATTTTATCCTATAATATCACATAAAAATCCGGCAGTCATTCTGTTCTATCCGAAAAACAAGCCAAATGCATTTACGCCATGTTAGGAAACATTCGTATAAATTGGGCCAAAGTCATTATGGATTCCATCCTTGCATCTGCTTCTTCCGATAGACCCTCATCTTCTTTAGCCCATGGTCACTATCTTACCATCTTGTTTATTGGATATAACATCCTTTGGATAATGAAACCGAAATTCTGGAACCGGCACGTATCTTTGATGTACATGCTCTTGGCCGAATGAGTCTTCACAAAGACCTCGATCAGAACATTCCAGAGGAGAAGCTCGCTACTGAAGGAGGATCATCATCCTCAAAGAAGAAAGGTAAGGAACCTCTCATTGTTGATACAGATGAAGAAGAGGAAGAGAATGCTGGCGAAGAAGAAGATGAAGAAGAAGCACTGGCCTATATTGTTGAACTTCAAGACATGCTCTTTAAGAAAATAGGGAAGCTGAAAATCTCTCAAGAAAGAGGATTTGAAGACCTCAACAAGAAGGTGGACGATTGATCACTCCATAATTTATACCTTTTTTCTGCATGTTTTCATAACGTTTTGATCGCCCATATTGCGTTTTTCATGATTATTCGACGATATTGCGATGCTTTTCACTATTTCTTGTTTTTGTTGTATTTCAGGAAATATGGAGTGATTTGGAGCGAAAATGAGATCAAAGGAGTTTCACGCACTTTGGAGTGTCGCCCACTGCTTATTTGAGGACTTATCAGTGATGGAGGATGAGCGGAAGAAGAAGGAATTTGATAGGAGCGACGATGAAGCAAAAAGGAGAAGAAATGAGCTCAGGAGTACATCATTCGGCCGAGCAAGACTGCTCATTCGGCTGAGTGAAGGATCACCCTCGCCCGAGTAGAATGGATACGCACCGAAGATTTCAGACGTTCACTCGGCTGAGTAAGGAATTCCATTCGGCCGAGTAAGAAAGTTCACTCGCCTGAGTCAGTCAGGGAATTCAGACAGAAAAGAGCCAAAGTTACTGGAAAAATCTAAGGAAGCTCACTCGCCGAGCATGATTGCTACTCAGCCGAATGAAGAAGACTGCTCGACCGAGCCACCCCGAGAGACGGACCCCTGAAAACCCCGAAGTTACTTTTATTTTACAAGGTTTGTCACTCGGGCAAGTTACAAGGGTCACTCGGCCGAGTGACCCTCTCCGCCTACTGCTAGGAATACGAATTCTGGGCTGCGCATGGGCCGTTTTGTCATGATATTTGGACGATTTTGGCTTCTATTTAAGCTCTGTTTTTACCCTAGTTTTACGAGAGACTTGAATTATTTTTAAGAGAGTTCTTTTAGGTTTTTGACGGCTATTCTTGGGAGAAATCTCAGCTGGAGATCATTGGCTACATCATTGGTTTGTTCTTTCTTATTAAAAATCTCATTTTTATGAATTGTTTCTTAATTGCAATGAATTGTGCCATGATTATTATTGTTGTTTCTTATATTTTCATGATGATTAGTGAGTAGTTCCGTCGTTCTAGGGCATAGGGATGAACCCTATGGACCCGATCTTTTGAATTGTGATGAATTTATGGATTTGTTGCTAGAATTGGTAATGGTTAGGTTGTGATTGATATATTATGAGTAGCTAGGAATTTATATCGATTGGGATTTGCAAGAGATTGGATCCCAATTGATAGGAAGGCCTAGATATTCGATTTCGATTGATAATTGAATTTCTCTAGACTTGGTTTGCAAGAGATTGGACCAAAGCTAGGATTTTTAATTATGAATCTATATTAATATTCGTTTGGAAGAGATTGGACGAATACGAATTATCATAACCTATATCGTAGCTCGAGTTTGCACGAGAGTGGGCTCGAGATGTGATTGGACAATGCTGTCGTTCTTCACGCTAGCGGATTAGGCTAGGGGTTGCACGAGAGTGGGCCCTAATCTAGGTTTGCTATAGACCGGCAATAACACGAGAGCATGAGCTTGGTTCTACATTAAGTTACGACTATTTCACCTATATTCAAGCTTAGCAGTAATGAAATCTATGATTCACAAGGATGAGAGACGGTCCGTAGTGGGGATTTCCTCTCCCTAGACGTTTTATTATATTGATATTTCTTGCTATTGAACGATTGTGACGATACACCAAATCTACTCTTACTCTCTTGATAGCTAGGTAATTAAAGTGAGATACTTTCAATTGTCCTCCTTGTGTTCGATACCCGCTCGCCACTACACCGTGAGCTTGCGGTAAAACTACAAGTCGTTTTTCGGGTGTACATCCGGACGCGATCAACTATCTCAAGGAATTTGTGGTGAAAAGAAACAAGATGACGGAGGAAACACGTAGTCTTATCCTTGATGAGATCAAGGAGCTGAAAAAGGAGAAGAATGGAGGATCGTGATGAACTAGTCTTATTTTATTTCTAAACAAAATGGTTTTTTCAAAACCATGTCTTATTTTGGTCTATAATAACTTTATTACGGTGTGGTTATTAGGACATACTTATGGTTTGATATGCTATGCTTTGAGTCATTATATCATGCGTATCATTATCTACTAACGTTGTTTTGTAGAAAATATCTTGAAACCATGAATTATTTTCTCTCCAACCTTTATATTTGTTGAATATAGCTTGGTTGATTTTTATTATATGTCTTCCTTTTGATTGATGGGGAGAAAATGGTAAATGCAAAAATGAGAATGAATATTGTTATGCTAACCAGGGGGAGTCCCGCATCTAAGCAGGGGGGAGTAAGCTTTCTTACTCAGTATTTCATTAAGTTGATATTCATTTAAATTTTATTTTCCATTTGGGCGTCATCATCAAAAAAGGGGGAGAGTGATGGGAAATCGAATCCCACCTATAAGTGGTTTTGATGATGAGCACACCAAATGATATTAGTGTAATAATTACACTATTACTCAATTGTGCAGATTGTGTGAACAATAAGCTTTTACACATACTCCGAAGAAGCTTAACTACACTCAAAAGACGAAAACGAATTGGCTAGCTCCACGTCAAGCACAAGTATAGCTCAATGATGAAGCTCTTGCAAGTGCTCAAGCCTAATGGAGAAGAGGCTCAAATTCAAGAGTAGTGCGCATTCAATTTAAGCATCTGATCAGCTTCTTGAAGACTCGTCTTAGTCTAAGTGTGTGAGTTTTGTTTCTTAGGAACTATGTTAAAGCCAAAGTAAAATATTCCGCGCGCACACAAATGATTTCAAAGCAAAATGTTTTTAAATGTTTTCAAATATTTTTAAAACTCTTGAGAGCATTTGCTAGCTATCTTATATCTTAGTAGTCAACCTCCATCCACCAAGGAGTTGATTACATCTTTGCTAGCTGAGTTTCAGTGAAAACTGCTCTGGGAGTCAACTACCAGAAGAGGGAGTCGACTACCTGCTGGAAGCAAAATCTCTACTGAAATTCTCTGGGAGTTGACTACCTTAGGGAGTCGACTACCAGCTGTTGTTTTCCTCTGTTTTGACTTCCTGATTTCACTCTTCATTCCTTGATTTATGGATCAAAAGTCAAATGATTTGGAATTCAAATTCATATCTGAAACTCTATAAATAGACCCATTTGAGATCATTTCTCTCAACACCTAATCTCTCTATTTTCTATTGAGCTAAATTCTATTCAAAAGATCTCTCGTCATTATATTGCTCTCAACGGTTATAGCCATTTCTGTTTTACTCTCTCTGACTTCAATGCTTATTTTTCTGAAATTAATTTTGAGATTTACATTTTATTTTGGCTATTTTTTAAATTGTTTTAAAATCCTTGTTCTTCAATTTTCATTTCTTGAAAGGATTTTGAAAAGCTATAGATCTAAGATCACAACGAATAATCTCATATTCCTTGTGTGATCTAATAGATCTATTTACAATTCTTCTAGCCACGTAACGCACAAATTGCTATATTTACTTTGGCTATAGAATTTTGGGTGTAATCCAATCTCCACCAATATTGTGGTGACTTGGAAAATTTGTTTTCTTCGTGGATTCCCCTTGGTTGTAAGGGACGTTGGAAATCCTAGCCAACTCTAGGTGGTTGGAAATCCTGGTCAAGGCTAGGTCGTTGGAAAATCCTAACAAGTGAAGTTAGGTAATTGTATTGCTAAGGAAATAGTGGATTAAATCTCATACCGAACTGGTCAGGGACTGGACGTACCCAAGTTATAGGGAACCAGGATAAAAATCGCTTGTCTTTGCATTTGTCTTTTCTATGATTGTTTATCTTCGTTGTACAAGAATTTTATTTCATTTGCTAACATTTGTATCTTTGTAATTTTATCATTGCAAAGTTCATTTATTTATTTGCGTTGTGTAAAGATCTATTTGTGTGTAAAGTTTATTTGTTTATAATCTTAACTTGCTTGTAACTTATCTCTATATTCTTGTTAAGATTAACTTGTTGATTAAGAACCAAGCATAGATCACTCTACTTGGTTTCTTAGGTAATATTAGAAGGATTTTATTTGTGCTAATATTGACAAACAAAAAAGTTTATTATTTGCACAACACTATTTAACCCATCCCTTCTAGTGTTGTTTGCCATCCACAGGATCCAACAGGCACCCATATTAGCAGAGGACTGATCGACTTGGGAGCGAGCATTAGTTTGATGAAGCTCTCTATTTTTCAAAAGCTAAATATCGGGACAGAACTTGAGCCAACCGACATGAGTATCCAATTAGCGGACCATTCTATAACCTATCCGGTAGGCATCCCCCGTGACATCATATTTCAAATACCGCCTGGGCTAAGCATGCATGTTGATTTTGTGATTATGGACATGCCAGAGAAAGGTAGTTCTCAAATTATATTGGGACGTCCATTTATGGCGACCGCCGGAGTCTTGATCGATGTCCGTGAGGGGACGTTGTCTTTGAACGTGGGCAACATTGAGGTCGATTTCCGCTTGGCAAAGCATATGAAGGAACGCCCACCACCGGAAGATGCAAACTACCTTGATCTCTTGGAGAACGAAGCCACAAATGATTATGTCATGGAGAAAATGTCCAAAGACCCCATGAAGATGAGCTTAGACGACGATGAAAACGTCGTATATCATATGGCAGTGGCCATCTACTTACGAGTACTTGACGAGGAGCCCCTGGATACACCATCGCTTGATCAACAACTAGAGGCTACTATCTTCTTGGTTGCTGAGGGCCAACATGGAGAGGTGCGCCAACTTCTGCCGCATGGAATCATTGGAAAACATGAAGTGCGCATTTCATATTCGCCCAACATTCTTGATCGTCGCTGAAAATCTTGCGAAAGTCGAGCGTACAACTTAAAACAAGCGCTTTTTAGGAGGTAACCTGCTTTCTTTCTTTAGTTTTATCTTCCTTTATATTTTTTTCACTTTTTCTATTCAAAAAACCAAATAAATATGTTTTTAATACTAGAAAAATATAAAAATATAAAAAATTGATGAGTTCTTCCTTCTACAGATTGAACAATGAAGAGAGCACGCCAAACGATGAAGAGAAAGAGAAGGAATCAAGAGGAGAGGCCACTCAACCAAGCAGCTACCCTGCTCGATCGAGCTACAAAGAGAGCTGGAGAAAGATGCCAAAAGTGGCTCTAGAAATCAATTGCGACTCGACTGAGTAGCTGCCTACTCAGTCGAGCTACAGTCAGAGCTTTAGGAGGCCAAAAACAGCACTCTGTTTCTAATTCGACTCGACCGAGCAGCTTTCCTACTCGATCGAGCTATAAAATGAGTCCAAAAGTACTAAAAACAATGCTCTGGAAACTTAATGGACTCGACCGAGTAGCTACCCTACTCGGTCGAGCTACGGAGGGAGCAAAAAGAGCTGAAAATCAACATTCTGTTTCAATTCAGCTCGACCGAGATGAGTAAGCAGCTCGATCGAGTGCTAGGGCATAACTTCTGGGTTTAAAATTAAAATTTTTTATCTTTTATACTCGGCCGAGTAGCTATCGCTCCTCAACCGAGCAGCGACTAATTGATTGGGACCACACCTAACCCGAGTCGAACTCGGTTTATATAAACCCAGCCCGACTCAAGCTTAAGCCCTAATCCAATTCGAAACAGCTTCCCCTAAATCGCCCGAGCTCTCCCCTCAACCCTCCGCTTGTTCCGATCGAAGTGCCGCCGCCTCTGCCACTTGCACCACCTGAGCGTCGCCGCCTCTTCCACTTGGTCCGCCTCCTCTGCGCATCCCTCCACCCCTCTTCTTCCACCCTCTCTCTATATCCCTCTATCTCTCTCTCTCTCTCTCTCTCTCTCTCTCTCTCTCTCTCCATCTAAGCCCTAACTGAAGGATCCTGTACAAAACAGAGTTAGGATCGATAACATGAAGTTTAGACTTACGCTTGCGTACGCGGCACGGTAGTCTACGAACTTCGCCTTCGGATTCGCCACGACGGATCGAGTCTACTCACGAACGGAGTAAGGCTACTAATCCCACAATCTAAATCTCTATTTTAGATTAAGAACTTGGATGGAGGGAGAGGAAATATTTCTGCAGAGCTTCGCTATGAAGAAGATGCATGCATGAATTTCATGCAAAATGTGTAAGGAAAATGGCTACCCTTGGGTCTTATTTATAGCCCCCAAGGTAGTTATTTTAGGGTAAGTTGTTCCTTTGGAACAACTTAATTAAGGTGTACCATGATACATGGCACATTATAAGCTTAAGTTGTACCATATGCATGGTACAACATAAGCTTAAGATATTCCCCCTTTATTAGCCATATGTCGCATGCACTTATGCATATATAATGCGACTTTCCCGCTCATACAGAGATCCTCTCCGCTAGGGAACAGATTCCCTTTGCACACGACTTCGTGTGCGCGACGTTCGAGGTCCGTATTCACTCATACATCCCCCACAAGGGTGTACAAACGTCTTCCATATCCAACATCTCCCACTCACACTTGAGGGGATTGTAAGAGAACGTTTTTCCCTTAGTTCTTTCATCTATCATACCGAGAAATAGACCGTGCGACCGTCATGCGCGTAGAGTCTGTTGTTGTGCACTTGTTAGAGATACACAACGACCTCGAAGGTGCAAAGTTGAGTAGTTCAACGCATGCTTTACCCTAGATTATTTCTTCACATTTTCTTGTACTTTATATTCAACAATTGAATCCCATCTGGATTACAATTGGCTGGCCAGCTTTGAATCATTAAAGTCCAAATGCGAATATGAAATCAATCTTCCTCTTCTTGCGAACCTTCTGATCTTGACTTGATTCGCTTTTCTAACGTGCCCCGCCGAGCCGAATTACCATAGCCCATTAGTAACACGCTAAGATAGTGATCATCTCGTCAAATCTAAAGGAACCAATTGGAGTCCTTGAGGGTAAGAGTTAAGACCCGTATGGCCTTTGAGTCTCACATAATAGCAAACACTATTGCTACTAACTCATTGGTCGAAATGCATACGTGGTATGAACACGTATTACAACATCACTCCTTTCCCAGGGAGAGTATGTCTTAATGATGTTGTACGGATGAAAGATCAGACACCACAGTGCCTATCTTTTTGAGTCCCCTTACTACTCAGGAAATATTCCCGGACTCTCATCCTGCATAAGACAGATAGGATTAAAAAAATCCAATGAGATCTTTATATCCTTGTGATACAGATCTCAGATCTTTTGTAAGCATCCATATGATGCAGATCTTTCATTCGACTATCTTGTTAAAGTCATGACTCTAAATCATTCGTCTAATGATTTTGACTTTAAACTAGTCTCATCTCTATCTTATCCATCTGATAAGATAAGGCGGTTGCTCATGTGAGAGAGCCAACCTTAATCTGTCCGACATACACACAATTCAGCTGAGATTTCAAAAATGTACACAAACATTTCTTAAGAAATTCATATGCAATGTTGGAAAAAGAACTTATTCTTTTATTAATTTTGATCATTTCTTAGACATGGGAATATATATTTGGTACAACTCAGCCCATACGCAATCCTTGAGATGATAAGTGTTTATAAAACACATTTCTGGGGATTGCTTTCGTAAGCTGATCCTCTATCGTCTCATGCGTAGATATGTACCTTATGTCTACCTTCTTGGTTTTATCATAGTCTTTTGCAAATCTGCAGTTTCTTTAAGATACTGCATTATCCTCTTAACCGCTTTCCAGTGTTCTTGCCCTGGGTTGGATTGGTAACAGCTTACCATTTCCAACGGCAAAACAGATGTCCGGTCTCGTACACACCATAGTGTACATAAGACTATCAACTGCACTGGAATATGGAACTTTTTCCATAATTTCCTTTTTTTTTCTTTTTGGTTCTTTGGACACGATTCCAGATATAAGTTATCGCATATGCTTATATGAATATCAATGGACTTGTAGTCCTGCATATTAAATCGTTCTAGAACCTTCTTTATATAAGTCTCCTGTGAAAGAGAAAGAAGTTTCTTCGAATGATTCCTTGAAATCTTAATTCCAAGGATATATGCGGCTTTTCCTATGCCTTTCATCTTAAATACTGATGAAAGCCAAGCCTTGATACTCATTACAAAGCCCTTGTCATTTCTGGCTATTAAAATGTTATCTACATATAGATACATGATAATATACTTGCTTTTAATCCTATTGATATATACTCAGTTATCTTCATCAAGCATGGAAAAAATCCATTTGATAAGACAACTTCTTGAAATCGTATATATCATTGCCTCGAGGATTATTTAAGACCATATATGGACTTACGAAGTTCACAAACCTTATGTTTGTTTCCTTCTTTTACAAACCCTGTTGGTTGTTCCATATAGATCTCCTCATCCAATTCTCCATTGAGAAAGGCAGTCTTTACATCCATCTGATGTAATTCGAGGTATAAGCAAGTTACCATTGCGAATCAAGGTAAAACGCACAACAGGTGAGAAGTTTTCTTTGTAGTCTATCCATTCCTGTTGCGTAAAACCTTTCGCGACAAGGCGAGCTTTATATCTAACTATAGAGCCATCAGCCTTATGCTTGATCTCGAGAACCCATTTGTTCCCAATTGCTCTATGTCCTCTGGGTGAGTTAACTAAGTCCCAGACTTGGTTAACTTTCATGGATTTCAATTCCTCCTTCATCGCTTCCATCCATTTGTCATTTGCAGGGCATGATTCGGCATATTTGAGATTCTTCAAGTCCTTGTTGACTTGAATTTAGATCAATTCTAATATCACTCCCACTTGAAATGTTGTTAGAATTGCTCCCACTTGGATCATTATTCCCGTATGGAATAGGATAATCGTCATTCGTATAATCCATTGGTGAAGGTTGAAAAGTATTTTCGTTTTCACCAAGAATTTCTCCCACTCGAATGAGGTAATCCTTTTTGATCATAAATCTCAAAATAGGGATAAGTCCTGACTTATCTCGCCCTGTCTTGGAAACTCGTTTTCCAAGAAAGTGACATCCCTCGACTCAAACTCAATTAGCACACCATTGTCTTCCTGACTAACAAAAAACATAACCTTTGGAGTTTTATGCGTATCGTTTAAAGATACATTTCCTTCTCCTTGGCCCAAGTTTGCCATACTTATGGGAGGAAATATGTGCGTTGAATGCACAAACTCAAGGTAAAATGTTTAAGTTAGGAGACCTTTGGTTCCACAACTCAGTGGAGCTAACTGATTTCGAGGGTACGCGGTTTAAAATGAAAACGGTTGTCAATAATGCATCACCCCAGAAGGTGATTGGCAAGTTAGCTTGCGCCATCATTGAACGGACCATTTTTCATTAAAGTCCTATACCTCCTTTCTGCAACACCAATTTGTTGAGGAGTATAAGGCATAGTTACCCGATGTACTATGCCTTTTTCATCACAAAGTTCCTTTAAACTTGTTGATTGATATTCACCGCCCCTATCGGTTCGCATGACCTTAATCTTGCGATCTAATTGATTCTCCACTAAACTCATATAGTTTTCAAAGCAGGTTTAGTGCTTTCACTTTTGTGGGATATCAAATAGATATGACCGAATCGGGTGAAATCATCAATTAAAAGTGATGAAATAGGACTTCCCGCGTCTTGTCTTGACATTCATTGGACCACATATGTCCGAATGGATAAGCGGTAATGGAACCTTGGCCCTTGTGCCGGTTCCAAACGGCTTGCGACAAGATTTCCTTTCAAGGCAATGTTCGCAGGTCGACATTTCAACCTTTGAAACATTGGATAGAAGGCCACGTTTGGCAAGTCTATCCATACGCGTTGGTCCAATATGACCAAGCCTTGAGTGCCAACAAATTATAGTAGACTCATTAGTCAAAGAATTTGACATAAGAAAATGAGAAATCATACATTGTACTTATTACAATGAATCCTTTAAATACATAACCCAGAACCAATAAAGGAATTATTACAAAAATAGGTCCATAATACAAACATGAAGGAACCAACTATTAACCAAGACCCATTAAATTGACCACAGTATTAATATTCCTTTGAATATATGGAATGAAGAGAACATCATAAAGTAGGAGAATGTGGCCGTTGTCCAAGTCTAGCTTGCAATTCCCAACGCCTTTCTTTACAACACGTGTGTTGTTTCCTACATTGATCCACTTCATTCCTTGAGTATCCGGTGATACTCCACGAAGGACCGTCTGTCCTTTACTATGTGGTCGGTGGCACCTCGTCACTTCCACTCGTACACGAACGAGCATAGTGACCGAGTTTGTTACACTTGAAGCACTTGATCCTTTTCAAGTCTTTCTTCTTGTGCCATTTCTTGTGCCCACCCTTATGTTTGGGTTCCTTGGTGGACTCAGGTTGCTCATTACGTTCATTAGAAGACTTCGAACGATCTTTACGTTTCTTTCCCCCGTGTGAGGAACTAGCAACCATGTGCACTTCTGCACTTGGCTTGGCAGCCGCAAGCCGCTCTTCCTCTAATTCGAGGTGCTTGGAAACATCGTTGAAGGTCTTGATGCTCTCATTATGAGTGAGATGCATCTTCATCTGATCCCACCCATTTGGTAGGGAACGTATGACTGCTTGGATTTGTTGCTCATCCGTGAGCACATGACCTGCGTCCTTTAACTCTGATATAAGGTTCGCCATATGTCGCAGATGTTTCCCCATGGAATGATCTGGACGTTTCTTATATGTATCGAACTTTATAGTTAAGGCACGAAGTTTGGACACCGATGTGCCACCGAACTTCTCCTCTAGCTTGGACCATATGTCCATGGCTAGGTCATGTTCTCGGAAGATGCGCATTATGTCATCAGCCATGCTGCTTAATAACGTAATGCGCGCTATCTTATTCTTCCGAGACCAAGCATCAAAAGCTTCCTTGTCTTTTCGGTGTTGGGCCGTAGTGCCCAACTCGGGTTCAATCATTACGTTCTTTAGAGTTTCGAGCACTTCTTGCTCCTCTAAAACGTATTGTATCTTAATGGACCAAAGTTTGTAATTATCGCCGTTGAGTTTTTCACCTTTGTTTAACTCAGCGACGATATTCTTTGAAGCGGAAGACATTTTACTTTTTAAAATGCTGCAAAAGACACAAAACCGAAGGTTCGATCAAAAAACATTGCATAAAAAATTCTTAAAATATAACTCCCACTTGAAATGATAATAGAATATCCCATTTGGATAGTTCTAAAATTCAAATCCCACTTGGAATTATATTATATTTGATAAGTTACTTTCGAAAAATATTGAAGGTGTTGTTCTAGAATCGAAAAGGTCTCTATGATTCCAATCACCATCTAGAACAACTTTCAATATTCCCACATCACTTATCAAACAATAGTACTCTTATAGTACTAGCAGCGGAAAATAAGTATTTGATAAGTTACTTTCGAAAAATATTGAAGATGTTACTCTAGAATCGGAAAGGTCACTATGTTTCCAATCACCATCTAGAGTAACTTTCAATATTTCTCCCTCACTTTATCAAATGTTAGTACTCTTATAGTACTTAGCAGCGGAAAAGCGTTTTTGAAAACGTATTTTTCAAAACGAATATAAAATACATTGGCTAATCTCCGTAGAGTAGAGCACAACGTCATAAGTTCATTGGCTAATCTCCATAGAGTAGAGCACAATGACATGGCTAATCTCGCATGAAGTAGAGCATTACGGCTAATCTTCAAGGAGTAGAGCACAATTTCATAAGTACATTGGCTAATCTCCGAAGAGTAGAGCACAATGACTTGGCTAATCTCGCATGAAGTAGAGCATTATGGCTAATCTTCAAGGAGTAGAGCCCAATGAAAACTTCATTAAAACGTTAGTCCCGTATGAACTATTCGGCACTGTAGTTAGCCCCGTATGGACTAATCTACACATTCGAGTTTGACCAAGGCCATTTGTTACCCCGTATGGGTCATCTGGCAAGTTTACAATCGACCCAGACCATTTGTCGGATTGGTCGACCAAAAACACAAAATTGGTCGACCAATTTTCGAATTCAACTTCTTCCCGGTCAGGGCCTCTGCCCTGACCCGGGCTTGGCCAAAGGCCGGCCAGGGCCTCTGCCCTGGCCGGCCAGGGGGCCTGGCCCCCTCGGCCAGGGCCGGCCAGGCCCTGGCCTCTGCCAGGGCCTGCCGGCCAGGCCACTGGCCGGGGCCAGGGCTCCTGCCCTGGACTCGGCCAGGCCCTGGCCTGAGGCCAGGGCACCGGCCCTGGCCTCTGCCAGGGCCGGCAGGCCGCTGGCCGGGGCCAGGGCTCCTGCCCTGGCCTCGGCCAGGCCCTGGCCTGAGGCCAGGGCGCCGGCCCTAGCCTCTGCCAGGGCCGGCAGGCCGGCCAGGGCCGGCAGGCCCTTGGCCAAGGCCGGCCACTGCCGGCCCGGCCTTGGCCGGCCACTGCCGGCCTGGCCATGGCCGGTCATGGCTTGGCCATGGCCGGCCATGGTCAAGGCCTTTCGGCGTTGGCCGGCCATGGCCCCTTTGGCCATGGCCGGCCACCCCCTTTGAATGGGGTTGCCGCACTTTCTTCTCCCCCTTGATGGGGTGGTCGCCGGTGGTTATTGGCCGTAGCCAACCCCCTCCTCATGAGGAGAGGGGGTGCATGGCCTTCATGGCCCATTTGGCCATGGTGCACATGCACCAAATTTTCCTCTTACCCGATGGAAATAACTTCCATCATCTTCCTCGATGAAGCACCTGTTCGTCGAAGAAATTAGTTATCTCTTAATGGCCGTGTGCCAAAAATGAATAACGTACTACGTGAACGGTCGGTTCTTCCCGTCACGGAGAGTTCCTACCATATCCATAATGATAGGAGACCCTAACGTGAAAAGAACAACCGCTGCGTTCTCTCCGTCACGAAGCGTTCCTACTATATCCGTAATAGTAGGAGACCCATTCGTGAAAAAGACAACGACTCGTTCGTAGTTTCGACGGGGCGGTGGATTGACCGGGGCGAACCCATATGGCTCCGATACCAATTAAGGATCCTGTACAAAACAGAGTTAGGATCGATAACATGAAGTTTAGACTTACGCTTGCGTACGCGGCACGGTAGTCTACGAACTTCGCCTTCGGATTCGCCACGACGGATCGAGTCTACTCACGAACGGAGTAAGGCTACTAATCCCACAATCTAAATCTCTATTTTAGATTAAGAACTTGGATGGAGGGAGAGGAAATATTTCTGCAGAGCTTCGCTATGAAGAAGATGCATGCATGAATTTCATGCAAAATGTGTAAGGAAAATGGCTACCCTTGGGTCTTATTTATAGCCCCCAAGGTAGTTATTTTAGGGTAAGTTGTTCCTTTGGAACAACTTAATTAAGGTGTACCATGATACATGGCACATTATAAGCTTAAGTTGTACCATATGCATGGTACAACATAAGCTTAAGATATTCCCCCTTTATTAGCAATATGTCGCATGCACTTATGCATATATAATGCGACTTTCCCGCTCATACAGAGATCCTCTCCACTAGGGAACAGATTCCCTTTGCACACGACTTCGTGTGCGCGACGTTCGAGGTCCGTATTCCCTCGTACATCCCCCACAAGGGTGTACAAACGTCTTCCATATCCAACACTAACCCCCACCTCCGATCGTTCCGATCAGAGCGCCAGAGCACAGCGGCGCTCAACTCGAGCGCCATCGCATCCTGCTACTCAGTCCGACATCCACCACTTACCTCCATCCCTTTTCATCCCCTCTCTCCTCATATCTCTCCCCTTCCAATTTTACCAAATCCAACCCCATCTCTAATTTTTTTCTAATTAAGAACCCCAACCTGATTAATTTTCTTAATTACATACTGATCTTTATCTTCATTATCATTTGCAAGTATATTCGAAGCTATTCGTGGCAGCGATCGGCTTGGGATAGCTTGGGGGATCGCTTTGGTTTGGGCTTCACACGTCACGTGACATTTTCTTTCGCAGCGATGCTAGGTTTCGGTATATTCGCTCCACTCCTTATTTTTATTGTTGTTTCGATTTTGCATCGTTTGCTACATCATTTGCACAATGCATCCTCGGCTTAAGCCGAGGAAGCCTCCGCCGAAGAAGAGGAAGGCAACCACTGATGCCTCCTCTTCTAGGCAGTCACTCCGCCACCGCCGCTCACCCACACCTGAGGACTACTGGTGGACTCTCTGTCCTCCACGTCCTCTCCATTACGATCACCATCCCCCATGCCTCTAGCGATAGATGCCCCACTCACATCCACTACTCCCATCCCGACTCCATCCACTCCCGCTCTTCCATCCCGACCTATACCACCACCACCACCCACCCTGGGGATATATGATATTGTCTTCAAGGAAGACACACACCGTGAACATTTCATTTCCATCTCTCACTGCACCATCGTCCCCACACGCACCATTCCCTATCCCTCACATCCATGTCCTCGAGCCCCCAGGAGGACCAGTCGTCGAGGACGACTATGACTGGGTACCCAGCTCCGATGAGGAGGATGAGCCTGATATTGTTGCCATCCTCGTAGCCCAGCCTGGCCCGTTCGGGAGCACTTCTATCCACACATCTCTCAGTGGTCCCACCACCACCACTTCCACCACCAACGTTTGGACCTCCGAAACTGTCCACACCTTTTCTCCTGAGGTCACCACATCTGTCTCTTCCGTGACCGGACTTGAGGGCATGTTTGTATCCGTTGCTCATGATTTTACTCTTTCTACCATTTTGGAGCCTACTACTGTTGTCCCGACCATCATTGACTCTGCCAGCACCATATCTGCACATGGGGACCCTCTCTCTTCCATTTCCATCACTCTAGGGTCCATAGCCACACTTTTTGGGACTGCTTCTGTCCCTGCATCAGCTATTTTCTCTGAGAGTGTCGTGGTGTCTGTCACCACTTTTGTTGCCACGACGTCTCCCATTTCTGATTGTCACGCCCCGATTCCCAAAAATATGGAGGCGAGACGAGAGAAGGTCCACACAGACGTGGAGCTGTGAAGCCACACGCCTGATAAGCATCGATATCTGAATATATATGCAGGTCCTTGTAAGTGCAAATGGAACAACAATAATAATAACATGGTAAGGGAGACTGATAAAAGTTAACCAATCTCAGAATTTGTCCATAACAATATTCAACATCCAGAAAAGCCACCAGGCTAAAGGAAAGAGTCTAAAGGCCCAAAACATGGCCAACAAAACGACAACATAACAAAGTATTGGTGCTGCATACCGACAACTACAGCAGTCTAAAATAAAAGGGAAAGCTCAACGAAGACACTAGGACTGGTCCCCGGTGTCCACGTACTCCTCCTCAACAAACGCGGGTCCTGACTCGGCGTCAGCAAACACCACGTCCTCTCCAACGAACTCTGGCTCAGGATCTAACACGTGTCATCCAAAAGAGAGAGGGGCACATGTCAGCAAGTCTAAAAGACTTGTGCAAGGAAACTAAAAGTAAACTAACAACCTACCAGTTCAAGTAGGATGTAATGACATGACATTTAAGTATGATGCAACAGTTAAAAAGGACAAGAAGGGACAAGCACGCACGATGTAGCAAAAGCTACCAAATCACTAATTCACGAATCACTTATCACGATTTTCACTTATCACGATTCACTTATCACGATTTTCACTTTGTGCTCAGAGTTTTCGTCTTTTGGCTAGAGTGGCTGATCGGGCCAACTCCTAAGCTCAAGCGACCGTTTAACCCTATTCCTCCACGTGTATCGAGCGTTGGGATTAGCAACACACTAGCTCGCTTCTGAATCACGAGCCAGGAAGTGTATTTGGCATAGGGGTGCACCTAGCCTTGATCACTGTGCAGGAGTCAAAATCCTACTTGCCGCAGCTTATATTTTAAAGTAGTGTGTGCTACGCAATCACGATGGACAATCAATGTATGCAATGACATGAACAGATATTCGCGTACCGTTAATTGAAATTAAACATGACATACAAGCATGATGAAGGTGACGGATCTAGCTTCGTTGTCAAGCTAGATCAAAGGGCGTCTAGGTAGCTATCCTTTCACTGCTTAGTCTCTTTTACGCTAAAACAAGGAAATGGCCTAAAGGTTTGGCCTAAAACCCTAAGTGGCAAGTTTCACTTGCCTAGCACCGAGGATGACGATCGCGAAGGTTCATCTCACAATCGCTAATCTACGGGGAAAGTCGATGTTATGGGGAAACAATCATCAAAACAATAACCATTTATTATTAGGGTTTAACAAAATCACATATGGGTTATGAGTATATCATAGGATCGAGTTATTACCGAATCGTTAGCGGGAGAATGATGCCGAGCAAGCACGGCGACAGAAGAATGATCCAGAAAACTATGGCTCAGATCTGGAAACGACGAGAAAACCTTGGAGAAATTGGGATTTGGGGTTTTTGGGGTTGGCCGATGGCCTAGGGGAGGTGGTCGGCGCAAGGAGGGGGTGAGGGGGCTCCGGGGATGAAGGAGGAGAGCTAGGGAATGTTGGATGAGTATTGGGGAAGAAGGAGGCTCAGAAGGAAATGAAAGAAGAAAGAAAACGATCGGGGGGTTTAAATAGGATTCGTGCGACGGCTGGGCAAACCCTAGGTTTTCGACAGCGGTTAGTCGGTCAAGGAAGGTTGGCTGACCGACTAGTTTAAGAACTAGTCGGTCGGTCGTTCTACTGTGACTGACTAAGAGCAAGCAGCGAAAAAGGAATAAAATCTGGGAAATTGAATTAGTCGGTCTGTGAAGGCCCGTCGACCGACTAGTTTGCAACCTAGTCGGTCGGTGAGTGTTCATTGACCGACTAACGATAAACAGTAACTTAGGTAAAATTAATCAAAGGAACTAGTCGATCTGAGAGCAAGTTCTGACCGACTAGTTGCGCATCTAGTCGGTCGGTGGTTGTTCTTAGACCGGCTAAGAGTAAACCGTAACTTGGCTAAAAACGACTGACGTAAACTAGTCGGTCTGAGAAGAGTTACCGACCGACTAGATCTCAATCTAGTCGGTTGGTTCCCCTTCTTGAACCAACTAAAGTACATGAAAAGTGCCGAATTGAAGCGCGAAGCTTCGGGAAGATTTCTATGGCTTCTAAGATCACTCTAACTCTAAGATATGAGCGATTTGAAGTTTGTCATGAGTGACTTACTCCAAGTTCAATGATTTAAGGAAGAGGCTAGAAAATCACGACGAAACGATCGAAAACGAAAGCTACGGAGATGGAAAATCACACATAAGGAGAAAATCCACCAATATATTTATATATATATAATATAGATAATCCAAACACATGAAAAACCATTCGTTACATCCTCCTCAACTTAAGAAAAATTCCGTCCTCGGAATTTCCCAACACTCACGTGTCCGGGAACAAAAGTGCATAATGCTCTCTCATCTCATCCTCTCTCTCCCAAGTAGACTCTCCTCGCGAGCCGTGTCGCCACATCACCCTCACAAGATTGACAACCTTGTTTCGGAGTGACTTCTGACGCCTGTCCAGAATCCGCACTGGCTGCTGGTCATACGTCATATCAGGGCGAACGGTAATCTCCGAGAGATCCACAGCATGAGATGAATCGCTGATGTACCGACGAAGCTGCGACACATGGAAAACATTGTGAACCCCTTCCAAAGATGGCGGCAAGGCTAAGCGGTAGGCTACCTCGCCAACTCTCTCCAGAACGTCAAACGGTCCAATGTATCACGGGCTCAACTTCCCTCGCTTCCCAAAGCGAATCATACCACGATTCGGGGAAATCTTCAAGAACACATGGTCGCCTGGCTGAAACTCCAAAGGACGCCGTTTAGCATCCGCCCAATGCTTAAAACGGTCCTGAGTAATCCTCAGCCTCTCCTGAATGTTACTGACAACATCCACAGCCTCCACAATCATCTCAGGTCCCAACAGCTCCCGATCACCAACGTCATCCCAACTCAATGGCGATCGACATTTCCTCCCATAAAGCGCGGTGAAAGGCGTCATGCCAATGCTCGCCTGGAAGCTGTTGTTGTAGGAAAACTCTACCAGATGTAGATGGTCCTTCCATGAGCCCTTGAAATCCATCATGCACGCCCTCAGCATGTCCTCCAAGATCTGAATCGTCCTCTCGGACTGGCCATCTGTCTACGGATGGTACGCCGTGTTGAAACTCAGACTCATACCCAAACTCTTCTACAAACTCTGCCAGAACTGAGATGTGAACCTCGTGGCTCTGTCTGACACGATACACACTGGGACTCCGTGAAGTCGTACGATCTCCTGCACGATTCACGTTACATCACTATTTATACTAGGAAAAGGAAGTAGAAACGGAGAGTAAAAGAATTTACCTCCAAGTATCTCCTCGCTATCGCCTCAGTGGACTGCCCTACTTGGAATGGAATAAAATGCGCAGATTTGGTCAATCGATCTACGATCACCCAAATCGCGTCATTCTGCTTCGGACTCCGAGGTAGTCCAGTCACGAAATCCATAGTGATGTGTTGCCACTTCCACTTTGGAATCGGAAGCGGTTGTAGCAACCCTGCCGTACGCTGATGCTCCGCCTTTACCTGCTGGCAAACCAGACACTTGGCTACACTTCGAGCCACACTCCTCTTCATACCATGCCACCAAAAGTTCAGACGAAGATCCTTGTACATTTGGTACCCCCAGGATGCACCGAATACGACGAACTGTGTGCCTCCACCAACAATTCCTCTCTGATATCCCCAGCTGGCACACACAGCCTGGCTCCATATCTCAGCGAGCCATCCTTATGAATCAAAAAGTCAGTCCGCAGACCGGCTTCTACCTGCTCCCGAATCTTCACCAGCTTTGGATCTCCAGCCTGGCCAGCCTTGATCATATCCACAATCGACGACTAAATCTGCATACTCATCAATGAAGAGGCCTCTCCAGGAAGAACAATCTCCACACCAGACTCGCAAAAATCATGCCGCAATCTCCACTGCGAGGTCAACATCATCACCGCTGGAAGCCTACTCAGTGCATCCGGAACCACATTCACCTTGCCAGGGTGATATTGCAAATCAATCTCATAATCCGCCATGAGCTCCAACCATCGACGATGTCGTATGTTGAGCTCCTTCTGAGTAAAAATATACTTCAAGATTTTGTGATCGGTGAAGATCTTCACTTTCTCACTCAGCAAGAAGTGCCTCCAAATCTTGAGCGCAAACACGACAGCAGCCAACTCCAAGTCGTGCGTCGGGTAATTCTTTTCATGAGTCTTGAGCTGACTCGAAGCATATGCCACAACATGCCCGTGCTGATGCAACACACAACCGAGACCCTTGCCAGAAGTATCGCAAACGATCTCAAATCCTACACTGCGATCAGGCACAACAAGAATAGGGGCAGTCGTCAATCTCTCTCTCAGAACACCAAAGGCATTCTCACAATCACCCGACCAAACAAAAGGCACATCCTTCCACGTCAACCTGGTGATCGGCTCAGCAATACGAGAAAAGTCCTTAATGAAGCGCCGATAATAACCAGCAAGTTCAAGGAAACTCCGGATCTCCGATGCTGACTGCGGAACAAGCCACTCTCTGATGGCCTTAATCTTCTTGGAATCCACCAAAATACCATCTCCAAAAACCACATGCCCGAGAAAAGCAACTCGGTCCAGCCAAAACTCGCACTTCGAAAACTTAGCATACAAACGATGCCTCCTCAAAACCTCCAACACCGTCCTCAAGTGCGAGGCATGCTCTTCCTCCGACTTAGAATAGATCAGAATGTCGTCAATAAAGATAACGACAAACTTGTCTAAAAAGTCGTAGAAAATCAGGTTCATCAAATTCATGAAAACTACGGGTGCATTGGTTACACCGAAGGGCATAACCACAAACTCGTAGTGTCCATACTTCGTCCTGAACGCTGTCTTCGGAACGTCTTCCTTCTTCACCTTCAGCTGACGATAACCACTCCTCAGATCCAACTTCGAAAACACCCTCGATCCTCCAAGCTGATCAAAAATATCATCGATGCGAGGCAATGGGTATTTATTCTTGATGGTCACCGCATTCAGCTCCCGATAGTCCAGGCACATGCGACGCATACTATCCTTCTTCTTCACAGCAGCACCGGTGCTCCCCACGGAGACACACTAGGATTGATATAACCCTTCTGTAAAAGCTCATCCAGCTGCTTTCTCAATTCCTCCAACTCTGCTGGAGCCATACAATATGGCGCCTTCGAAATCGACCGTGCTCCCGGAATAAGATCAATAGAAAATTCCAGAGCTCGATTAGGTGGCAATCCAGACATCTCCTCGGGGAAGACGTCATCGAATTCACGCACTACAGCAGGCCTCTCCAGTTCCATCTGCATAGCCACAATCTCTACTAGCCTGGCCTGAAATCTGACAGGGCCAAGCGAACTGCTACCTCGGCTGAACTCAAATAATGGATGTCCGGGAATCTCAAACACCACCTTCTTCCTCCGACAGTCGATCGTAGCATAGAAGCTCACAAGCCAATCCATCCCAAGGACCGCATCGTAGTTGATGATGTCGTGGACAATGAAATCAGCGTAAAGCTCATGTCCACAGACCACCAACGGACAATAATTGCAACCACGATGCACCGAGATCACGCCATTCCCTGTAACGATATTCCAACTCTTCAGAAGAGGGGACGTCGTCAAGGAATGCTTCTCCACAAAGCTCCGAGAAATAATGCACATCGATGCACCAGAGTCAAAGAGGACTCGTGCAGAAAATGTGCAAACCAAAACCACACATACATACAGTCTAACAATCAAGCCCTAGTCTAGCAAACAATCATGTGCAAGCAACCAAACATAATCTAACAATCAAAACTAACTAAGGAAAGAAAACAGCTAGATTGAGAGTTACCTGCGATAACCTCATCCACTGCCTCGCTCTCCACAGCGGTCATCAGAAATGACTGCCTCCTTGGCACGGGAGCTGCTCCATGACCAGCAGGAACAGACGCTCTCTGCTGCAACGGTTGAGCTGCAACATGTGCCCTCCAAGGCTGCTTGATACTCGAACAATCCTTCAGAGAATGTGAAGCATCACCACAGCCCAAACACTGACCCAAAAGCCTCCGGCACTGGTCCTTCACATGACCCGGCTTGCCACAATGATTGCAAGTATTCAGAACAAGCCCACCTGGCCTCTTGAACTTAGCTGGCTGGTTGGGCCTGAATCCTGGTCTCGTCACTGCCCTGGCCTGCCCCATAGGCCTCTTCCCAGCTCCAGCAACATGTCCTCTCCTCTGGTTCAGGTTCAGCTCCTGCCTCCTCGTAGCCACCAGAACCTTTTGGTAAGACTCCAGATCAGAAGAAGACACGAAACTCTGAAGCTCCAAAGCAAGTCCCTGCAGGAACCTCTGAGCCCTCTCATCAGTATCCTGCACCATCTTCGGTGCGAACCGACTCAGCCTAGTGAACTCTTGGTGGTACTGGTCCACCGTCAAGCTCCCTTGCTTCAGATCAATAAAGCGCTACAGCATCTCCTTCCTAGCAGCCTTCGAAAAGAACTCCTCATCGAACCTGGACTTGAAGGTAGCCTAAGCTATTGGCTCCACCAGCATCTTCTCTTCCGCATCCCACCAGTTCCGAGCATTATCCTTGAACTGCCTCTTCGCCAGATCAACCCATCCAGCCGGGCTGATCTTGGCCATCTTCAAGTTATCCTCAATGTTTCGAATCCACTCATCGGCAGCTAGAGGACCCTCAGACCCATCAAAATAATCGGGACCCAGCTCCCGAAACTGCTTCGCTCCCGGCTCGGAGCGAGGGGCATCCTGGATTTCCCTTGCAGCTCGAGCAACTGGAGCATTTTGGGCTTGCAGGAGCACGCCCTGCTGCACCTGCATCATCTAAAGCATCATCCGCATCATCTCCCCATTGGTGGGCTCCCGCTCAGGCTCCTCGTCATGAGGGGACGCACTACCACCACCACTGGTAAATCGCCTTCCTGCCATCTAATGATGCAGAAAACGAAACAATTAGACTCATAGCTTAGGACTCGGATGTCGAATTTTAGTTGTTGGACAATCTAATATTATTATCGTTGATCCGATAATTCACAGTTACAGAAGAGGACATGCATGGGCCACCAACAAAACCTGTCACGCCCCGCTTCCCAAAAATATGGAGGCGAGACGTGAGAAGGTCCGCACAGACGTGGAGCTGTGAAGCCACACGCCTGATAAGCGTCGATATCTGAATATATATGCAGGTCCCTGTAAGTGCAAGCGGAACAACAATAATAATAACATGGTAAGGGAGACTGATAAAAGTTAACCAATCTCAGAATTTGTCCACAACAATATTCAACATCCAGAAAAGCCACCAGGCTAAAGGAAAGAGTCTAAAGGCCCAAAAAATGGCCAACAAAACGACAACATAACAAAGTATTGGTACTGCGCACCGACAACTACAGCTGTCTAAAATAAAAGGGAAAGCTCAACGAAGACACTAGTACTGGTCCCCAGTGTCCACGTACTCCTCCTCAGCAAACGCGGGTCCTGACTCGGCGTCAGTAAACACCACTTCCTCTCCAACGAACTCTGGCTCAAGATCTAACATGTGTCACCCAAAAGAGTGAGGGGTACATGTCAGCAAGTCTAAAAGACTTGTGCAAGGAAACTGATAGTAAACTAACAACCTAACAGTTCAAGTAGGATGCAATGACATGACATTTAAGTATGATGCAACAGTTAAAAAGGACAAGAAGGGACAAGCACGCACGATGTAGCAAAAGCTACCAAATCACTAATTCACGAATCACTTATCACGATTTTCACTTATCACGATTCACTTATCACGATTTTCACTTTGTGCTCAGAGTTTCTGTCTTTTGGCTAGAGTGGCTGATCGGGCCAACTCCTAAGCTCAAGCGACCGTTTAATCCTACCCCTCCACGTGTATCGAGCATTGGGATTAGCAACACACTAGCTCGTTTCTGGATCACGAGCCAGGAAGTGTATTTGGCATAGGGGTGCACCTAGCCTTGATCACTGTGCAGGAGTCAAAATCCTACTCGTCGCAGCTTATATTTTAAAGTAGCGTGTGCTACGCAATCACGATGGACAATCAATGTATGCAATGACATGAACAGATATTCACGTACCGTTAATTGAAATTAAACATGACATACAAGCATGATGAAGGTGACGGATCTAGCTTCGTTGTCAAGCTAGATCAAAGGGCGTCTAGGCAGCTATCCTTTCACTGCCTAATCTCTTTTACGCTAAAACAAGGAAATGGCCTAAAGGTTTGGCCTAAAACCCTAAGTGGCAAGTTTCACTTGCCTAGCACCGAGGATGACGATCGCGAAGGTTCGTCTCACTATCGCTAATCTACGGGAAAAGTCGCTATTATGGAGAAACAATCATCAAAACAATAACCATTTATTATTAGGGTTTAACAAAATCACATATGGATTATGAGTATATCATAGGATCGAGTTATTACCGAATCGTTAGCGGAAGAACGATGCCGAGCAAGCACGGCGATGGAAGAATGATCCGGGAAACTATGGCTCAGATCTGGAAACGGCGAGAAAACCTTGGAGAAATTGGGATTTGGGGTTTTGGGGGTTGGCCGATGGCCTAGGGGAGGTGGCCGGTGCAAGGAGGGGGTGAGGGGGCTCCGGGGATGAAGGAGGAGAGCTAGGGAATGTTGGATGAGTATTGGGGAAGAAGGAGGCTCAGAAGGAAATGAAAGAAGAAAGAAAACGATCGGGTGGTTTAAATAGGATTCGTGCAGTGGCTGGGCAATCCCTAGGTTTTCGACAGCGGTTAGTCGGTCAAGGAAGGTTGGCTGACCGACTAGTTTACGAACTAGTCGGTCGGACGTTCTAC
This sequence comes from Scilla litardierei, assembly GCA_030789695.1. Classification (NCBI taxonomy): domain Eukaryota; kingdom Viridiplantae; phylum Streptophyta; class Magnoliopsida; order Asparagales; family Asparagaceae; genus Scilla; species Scilla litardierei. The sequence continues at coordinate 88,781,196 of CM061137.1, forward strand.
TGTGACCGACTAAGAGCTAGCAGCGAAAAATGAATAAAATCTGGGAAATTGAATTAGTCGGTCTGTGAAGGCCCGTCGACCAACTAGTTTGCAACCTAGTCGGTCGGTGAGTGTTCATTGACCGACTAACGATTAACAGTAACTTAGGTAAAATTAATCAAAGGAACTAGTCGGTCTGAGAGCAAGTTCTGACCGACTAGTTACGCATCTAGTCGGTCGATGGTTGTTCTTAGACCGACTAAGAGTAAACAGTAACTTGGCTAAAAACGACTGACGTAAACTAGTCGGTCTGAGAAGAGTTGTCGACCGACTAGATCTCAATTTAGTCTGTTGGTTCCCCTTCTTGAACCAACTAAAGTGCACGAAAAGTGTCGAATTGAAGTGCGAAGCTTCGGGAAGATTTTTATAGCTTCTAAGATCACTCTAACTCTAAGATATGAGCGATTTGAAGTTCTTCATGAGTGACTTACTCCAAGATCAACGATTTAAGGAAGAGGCTAGAAAATCACGACGAAACGATCGAAAACGAAAGCTACGGAGATGGAAAATCACACATAAGGAGAAAATCCACCAATATATTTATATATATATATAATATAGATAATCCAAACACATGAAAAACCAGTCGTTACACTGATGCTGCTGCTGCTTCTGTCTCTGCACCAGATCTCAGATCCATTCCATTTCCATCTTCTTCAGCCGAGATCCCTTCTAGACCACCCTCACCTGAATTTCAGTTCAGACCACATAGATCACATTCACGAGGCCATTCTACGAGGGTGGTTTCTAGTAGTTCATGCCCACCTCCTAGCTCTTGCACCATGGACGCATGTCATACTGTGGTGGAGACCGAGGTCATTCTCTTGAGGCGTTCCTTTGACACCCTCTCGAGCTCGGTCGCCACCTTTCAGGAGTCAGTGGAGCGGGACCTCACTGCCATTCTCGATATTCTTATGCACCAGTGTGCACCCACTGTTATACTTGCTCTTGCCCCTTCTCCTAGACCAGACCCCGTTCCTTCTATCACTATCGCATCGCTCACCATGCATTTTTCTCAGGCTTCTGCAGGGCCTGTCACTTCTTCTGTTAAGTTGGTCACATCACTGGCAGACACTCGTGTTGTTGACACACTCACTCTCATGCTTGTCGACATACATGTTGTCCTACCTTCTTCTGAGCCACTTGTATCTTCCGTTGACTTGCTGGCCAACACACTAGTCAAGCCTACTCCTGTAGCCCCATCATCTGGTCCCCAGCAGTCGGACCATCATCATCCACCCAGGGTGACGATGCTGCTTGATCTTTATATTATTTTTTCTCAGGTCTTCCCCCTACTATATTTTGTGTCCAGCTGTCTCTTTGGGGCCATGTTCTTGCATAGAGAGCCCCATTTTGCACCATCAACATATACACTATCTCATCCCATATGTATATATTCCATTTGCATCATATCATCATTTGCATCATATGCCTGCTTGTCCATATTTTTGCAGCTTAGGCATTAGGTCATACATTTGCATCTGAATTTTTCCTTTTACTTGTACAGTTTCATTTTCCTTTTATTTTCCTTTTATTTTCCACCCACCTTAGCCTCATTTTCCCGTCTTTCACGTGTGTTCTCAGCATTGAGTACACTACTGTGTTTAGCTTGGGGGAAGAGCGCTATCGCTTTTTATTTTTATTTTTTATATTTTTCTTCATTTTACACATGTTTATTTTTATTTTCCACCCTTTTCTCCGCATTTTTTCCTTTTTTTCCTTTTAGCATCATATTTTCCTTGTTTTGGTATGCCTGCATGCTTGCTTTTACTTTTTTCGCCTTTCTTTTCCCCTTTGATAGATACGTTCCATATGATGATATCTCTTATAGCCTCTGCAGCTATCACGATGCTTATTACTTTTGCCATGCTATTTACAGTATTTCAGTGTCTTGCTATCTATATGCTTGCATATAAGTTTCTTTTGATGATTCTCTAAATGAATGCATGAAATAAATTGAAACTGAATGTATGCAATAGTATTTAGTACGCCTTTTTTGGAAATGCACCAAGATTCACACATCATTAGAATATCTGAAGCATCTTGATGTGCGTTTATATTTCATATATTCACGCACGTCTTCCTTTATATTTTTCCGCTATTTTCCACCGTCTCGTATCTGTTTTCTCGTATTTTCTTGTTTTCTTTCACTTTTCCATGTTTTTGTATGTTTGCAGGAGTTTGCTGGCTTAGGGGAAATAAAACGACGATATCATAAGTCCCCGGAGCAACGGGAGGAGTCACGCATGATCCAGGGGGTCAAACGACGAAGATCACCATCTTTCAACCCCCACCCGATCGGTTGGACACAGCCAACCGATCGGGTGATGCACGCGTGCACGACCCGGTCAGCCACTGAAGTAACGAAAGTGTCAACCGACCGGGTCGCCGACCGGTTCAACCCGACCGTTCTCTCTGGAAATTGGAGCTGAAACTCAACCGATTGGGTGATCTTCACCCGATCAGTTCACCTGTAGTCGTTTCTCCGAAGAAGATGACCCGGAGAGCTCACCCGATGGCCGGTAGACCGTGCCAAAATTTCCAAAGTCTCTGTCTCTTTAGGCAACAATTCCAACCGATCGGTTGATTTATCAACCGTTCAGTTCACCCGACGACGCTCAAGATCCAAACGACGAGCAGCTTCTGCCAACCGACCGTGTCACTTGACCAGGTGAAATTTTGAAGATTACTATTGAAGTTCGCAGCAGGTCACCTGATCGGGTGATTCTTCACCCGATCGGGTGATGTCGCTTTCTATATAGAAGCCTATGTTACCAAAAAAACGGGTAGTTGTTATTTTTTGATGTTTCTCTCTCTTGACGGCTGTAATTTTCTAGATATTTGTACGTTGTCCGATCTTTACGAAACTTTAATATAGTGTTATTTGTATTGCTCTTACTACTTTTCAATCGCCTGATCATGCTTTTAACGGTCGATTTTGATTTAGATTGCTTTTTACCTAATATGTGTGAGTAGTTCCCCAATCTGGGATTTTGGTGGAAACCCCTTCGTGGGTTCTCCCTAATATGTCCATAGGACTAGGAAATCGATAGGTATTAGGAATCTATCGGTTACGCAAGGTGTTTCATTGTCATCGGCGGGAAAAAGACCGCCTTTGACCGTTGGGCCAAGGGGGAATAAACTTGGCGGTTGACTCCCTAGCCATAGCTCACGCCCTTAGCGTAGACGTCAAATCCTAGCGCGCGGGAGCGGCATGATGAGATGTTAGGAGTTATCGTTGCGAGCTTAGTGCTCCTGGGGTCGGTCAATGTTAATGGACATGGGAATGCCCACTGACTGAACCAGGGTAGTCCGGCGTATCATCCTGGGCACCGACCGGAATATCGGGCCCATGGGACGCTGGTATCACTCTTAGAGGCAACGTCTCACCAATAGACCCTAATTCCGATCGTTATCCCATTCGTCAGGCTTGTTAGCGAGAATCACATGATAGGGTGGAAACCGAAGTCCCGGGTTCCCTTTATTATTGTTTAAACCCTTATTTACGATTTGTGACAACCCATCCTCAGATTCGGGCTAGCTCACCCATGGGGTGAATCCGGTCCTTTCTAACACAATCACAACCATGCCTCCCTGAGTTCGACCCCCAAGCCACACTACAACACCGTGTGCATGCGGTTATAAATATTTAAATCTCATGCCCCCAACCATATCATTGCACACATCTGACACCCAAAACACGGGGGACGTCAAGCTCTATGGCACCGTTGCCGGGGAGGCAACGTGCTTGTTATTTTAGGATCTCATGAACCCTTGAGTCTAGCTCTCATCTCTATCTCGCGATAATTTTCGCATTCTTCTTTTTCGTTTTTATTTTCTTATTTTTGTTTTATATTTTATCTGTTTCTTTCCCACTTTTCGCTTCACGGGTGTTTGTTGCTTTTGATGCGCAGGAACACAAGGATTCTTGATGACTTGATTCCTGTTGATCCTAAGATAAACGCTACCCTAAGGCATCTGGCCGTAGAAAAACGAAGAAGAGAAGAGCCCGAAGACATGGGGGAGAACACCCCACCTCACAAGTCCCTGCTGGAGTACTCGATGCCATCCATCGAGTCCACCTCCGCCATCCGTCCTCCTCCTATTACGGCGCAAAGCTCGAGCTTAAGCCGTCTTTGGTGACGTGGATCCAGTAGGATCGATTCTCGGGGGCACCCATGGAGAGCCCCATCGAACATTTGGACTCCTTCTTGGAGAAATATGACACCTTTCGGATAAATTGTGTCACAACTGAGGCGATCCGTCTGAAGCTATTCCCCTTCTCTTTGCGAGATAAGGCCAAGCTGTGGCTTAGGGGCAAGGACCCAAATACGTTCAACACTTGGGAGAAGCTTTCAAACGCTTTTCTGACAAAGTTCTTTCCTCCAGGGAAGACTATGAAGCTGAGGAGTGAGATCTCCTCCTTCTCCCAGGCCAGCCACGAGTCCCTGCATGAAGCTTGGACACGATATAAGGAAATGCAACGAAGATGCCCTCATCACGAGCTTCCCAAGTGGCAGATAATTAATTTGTTCTACAACGGATTGAGGGATGATTTAAAATCTTCGATGGACGTCGCGGCTGGGGGGTCCTTCATGTACAGAAGTGAAGAAGATGCGGGAACATATTAGAAAATATGGCATCAAACAATGAGTGGTGGTGTGACGAGAGAGCCACACCTAGATCTGGGGGCATCCACAGGGTCGAGGACGTCGACAAATTATCCAGTAAGTTTGACTTGCTGTCGACCCAGATCTCCGCGCTAATGGTAGGAGCTGGTGATGCCGACACACAACAAATTGCGGTGGTGGAAGTAGAAGTCATGGGGGACTTCGAGGGTGGTGACATCTCACCACCGTTGGACCAAGCAAGCACACTATTCTATAATTCTACGGAAAATATGCCGTACCCACCACGGACTAGCTCCAACCCGGCCTACTCTCTGAATAACCGGAATCATCCCAACCTTAGCTACCGGGCGCCCTATCAGCAGCTGCCTCCTCAGCAGCAGCAGCAGCTAATATATCAGCTTGCTAGGCCTCAGCAGCAGCAGTTTCAGCAGTAGTAACCTCCACAACAGTATCAGCAATATGCTCCCAGGAATCATGTAACGACTGGTTTTTCATGTATGGATTATATATATATATATTATATTATTTGTAGTTTCCCTTCCTTGTGATTTCCTTTTCTGTCACTGTAGTTTTCTTTTTGCTCGTTTCGTTGTGATTCTCTAGATTCTTCCGTCGGTCGCCGTGTTTGAAGTAAGTCATTCGTGACGGACTTCATAACGTCGATATCTTAGAGTAAGAACGAGCCTAGGAGACTTAGGAAACCATCCCGGAGCTTCACGCTCCATTTCGGAACTTTCAGTGCACATTAGTCGGTATAAGAAGGGGCACCGACCGACTAGATGACGATCCAGTCGGTCGGAAAACCTTCTTGAACCGACTAGTGGGCTTTGTTAAATGTTCAGGAGTTACTGTTTGTCGTTAGTCGGTCTAAGAACGTTGGTTGACCGACTAGGTTGCAAACTAGTCGGTCAGCAATGCTTCATTAACCGACTAACTCATTTACTATTTTTTGGTATCAGTACTGTTCATTCTTAGTCGGTCTAAGTTCATCTTTCGACCGACTAGTTGTTAAACTAGTCGGTTAAGTTTTGTACTCAGACCGACTAATTCTTAGTTCTTCTGTACAGTCGAGTACTGTTTACTCTTAGTCGGTCTAAGAACGTTCATCGACCGACTAGATGACAAACTAGTCGGTCAGTAATTGTTCTTTGACCGACTAAATCTAAATCTTAATTTTCGTCTGGGTTACTGTTTACACTTAGTCGGTCTGCGTTGGTCAACCGACCGAATAGTTCCCAAACTAGTCGGTCAGTGGTTGTTCTTTAACCGACTAAGCAGTACAGGAAACCCTAGTTTTGCCCTAGCCGCCCCCAAACTCTATAAATACCCCTCCAAACATTTTCTTCTTCTTCCTCATGACCTAAAACCCTAATTTCTCTCCCATTGAGCCCCCATCTTCCTCAAACCATTAATCCTTCATCCCAAGCTCATCCTCCATCATCCAAACCCTCCCTTGTCACAACCCACCTTCCATCTTCCTCAAACCTTCATCAAACCCCCAAAATCCACCACTACACCTATTTCTCCAGATTTTCCCTCATTTCCAGATCTGAGCCGGATCGTTCTTCCGTTGCCGTGGTTGCTCGGCATCGTTCCTCCGCTTCTTCACGGTAATACTCGATTCATTTAGTTTTAGCATAACCCACATTGACATTGTGAAACCCTAATAAAATGGATTATTAGACGATTAGGATTCTAATAAGAAATCAATTTAGAATCATTGTGCTAATAATTGTTTTGCCCTAACAGTGATCCATCCGTAGTTTAGCCTGTGACGATCTTCATTGCTCGTCAACCCCGGTATCAGGCAAGTGAAACTTGCATCTCTTGAGTTGGGCCATGTCTTAGGCCATTTCACTTGCTTTAGCGTAAAAGAGACTAGACGGTGAAAGTATAGCCATCTAGACGCTATTGACCTAGCTTGACAACGAAGCTCGGTCCGTCACCCTCATCATGTTTGTATGTCACGTTTAAATTCAATTAAAGGTAGCAAATATCTGTTCATGGCATTGCATATTGATTATTCATCGTGATTGCGTAGCACACGCTACAATACTTATATTCCTGGCTCGTGTTCCAGAAGCGAGCCATGTAGTTGGAAACCCCAATGCTCGATAAATAAGGCTAGGTGCACCCCTATGCCAAGTGAAATATACTTCCTGGCTCGTGTTCCAGAAGCGAGCGCAGTTAGTTGGAAACCCCAACGCTCGACACATATGGATGGGGTAAGAGATATGCGGCCACCTGAGCCCCGAGTTGGCCTGATCCGCCACTCCGGCCAGCAGGCGAAATCTCTAGTGCACAAGTGATTAATAGTGATAAGTGAATCGTGATTAATGCTTAGTGATTGTTACATCGTGAGTGCGTGACACTCTCTTTTTAAACTGCTGCATCTAACTAAACTGTCATGTCATTGCTTAATATTATAAGTGCTAGGTTGTTAGTTACTTTTAGTTTCCTTACTCAAGTCTTTAGACTTGCTGACATGTGCCCCTTTTCTCCTTTGGGTGATACATGTTAGACCCCGAGCCAGAGTTACTTGCTGAGGGTGAGGTGTTTGCGGACGCCGAGCTTGAGCCCGTGTTGGACGAGGACTTCGTAGACACTGGAGATCAGTCTTAGTGTCTACGTCTGGGTTTTGTTAGATTGCTTAGGTTGTCGGTGCGTGGCACCTAGTTTGATACTCTGTTATGTTTGTGTTTTGTTTGGCCTTGTTCTGGGCCTTTAGACTCTTCCCTGTTAGCCTGGTGGCTTTTCTGTGATGTTGAATATTTTGGTGGACAAACTTTGGGATTGGTATTTCGTATCCGTCTCCTTTTCTATTACCATTATTGGTGTTCTGTTTGCGCTTACAGGGACCTTCTTATACTAGATTGACGCTTATCAGGCGTGCAGCTTCGCAGCTCCACGCCTGAGCGGTTCTCACGTCTCGTCTCCATTTTAGGGAAGCGGGTCGTGACAGGTTTTAGTGGTGGCCCATGCAGGTCCATCTATAACCGCAATTATCAGGATACCGATAATAATATAAGATTGTCCAACAAATAAGTTCGACATCTGAGCCCTAAGCTATGAGTCTAATTGTTTCGTTTTCTGTGTCATTAGATGGCAGGGAGGCGAATCCCCCGTGGTGGTGGTAGTGGTGCGCCCCCTCATGACGAGGAGCCTGAGCGGGAGTCCACTAACGGATAGATGATGCGGATGATGATGCAGATGATGCAAGTTCAGCAGGGTGTGCTTCTGCAGGTACAGAATGCTCCGGTGGCTCGAGCTGCTCGGGCGGTGGAAGCCCCTCGCCCTGAGCCTGGAGCGAAGCAGTTCAGAGAGCTGGGTCCTGCATATTTTGATGGAACCGAAGGTCCACTAGCTGCTGATGAGTGGATGAGGAATATCGAGGACAATCTGAAGATGTCCAAGGTCAACGAAGTTAGTTGGGTTGACTTGGCGAAGCGCTAGCTGAGGGATAACGCCAGAAATTGGTGGGATGCTGAAGAGAAGATGTTGGAGGAGCCGATCGTCTGGGCTACCTTCAAGGCCAGATTTGATGGTGAGTTCTTCCCAAAAGCTGCCAGGGAAGAGATGCTGCATCATTTTATCGATCTGAAGCAAGGAAGCTCGTCGGTGGACCGGTATCACCAAGAGTTCATGAGGCTGAGTCGGTTTGCACCGAAGATGGTGCAGGACGCTGAGGAGAGAGCTCAGAGGTTCCTACAGGGACTTGCTTCGGAGCTCCAGAGTTTTGTAACCTCTTCTGACCGGGAATCTTATCAGAAGGTTCTAGTAGCAGCCAAGAGGCAGAATCTGCTCGTGATCCAGAGGAGGGGGTCTATTGTTGGTGCTGGGAAGAGGCCTGTGGAACAGGCGAGAGCTGTGGTTAGACCTGGATTCAGGCCGAACCAGCCTGTTCAGTTTAAGAGGCCAGTAGGGCCTGTTCAGAAGACTTGCCATTTCTGTGGCAAGGAGGGACATATGAAGGAATCGTGTAGGAGGTTCTTGGGGCAATGTATTGCCTGTGGAGATCGCGCCCATGCTCTCAGGGAGTGCCCGAGGTTGAAGCAGCCTTGGAAGGCACCTACAGCTGCCCCGCCGTTGCAGAAGAGAGCCCCGGTGCCCGCTGGTCGTAGGGTACCCCTTGTTCCACAAGGGCATGCCTTTCGGCAGGCTATTCCGCCGAGGAGGCAGGCATTCCTGGTGACCGAGGAGGAGATCTCGGCCATGGATGAGGTCATTGCAGGTAACTTTCAATCTAGTTGTTCCTTCCTTAATCAGTTGATTGTTAAATTATGTTGGTTGCTTGTGTATGAATGTTGCTAGAGTAAGATTTGATTAATTAGACTATTTGTTAGGTGTGGTTTTGGTTTGCACATTCCCTGCCTGAGTCCTCTTTGACTCAGGTGCGTCGATGTGCATTTTGGCCCAGAGCTTCGTGGAGAAGCATTCCTTGTCGACGTCCCCTCTCCCCAGGAGTTAGAACATCGTTACAGGGAATGGTGTAGTCTCGGTGCATCGTGGGTGCAGCCCTTGCTCTGTGGTGGTTTGTGGACATGAGCTTTATGCTGATTTTATTGTCCACAACATCACCAACTACGATGCGGTCCTTGGGATGGATTGGCTTGCGAGCTTCTATGCTACGATTGACTGTCGGAGGAAGAAGGTGGTGTTCGAGATTCCCGGGTATCCGGTATTTGAGTTCAGTCGAGGTAGCAGTTCGCTGGGTCCGGTCAGATTTCGGGCCAGACCGGTGGAAGATGTGGCTATGCAGTTGGAGTTGGAGAGGCCAGCTGTGGTGCGAGATTTTGACGACGTCTTCCCCGAGGAGATGTCTGGACTGCCACCCGATCAAGCTTTAGAGTTTTCTATTGATTTGATTCCAGGTGCGCAGCCGATTTCGAAGGCACCATACCGTATGGTGCCTGCAGAATTGGAAGAGTTGCGGAAGCAGTTAGATGAGCTTATGTAGAAGGGTTACATTAATCCCAGCGTGTCTCCGTGGGGAGCACCGGTGCTACTGGTGAAGAAGAAGGATGGTTCGCGTCGCATGTGCGTGGACTATCGGGAGTTGAATGCGGTGACCATCAAGAATAAATACCCGTTGCCTCGCATCGATGATATTTTTGATCAGCTTGGAGGGTCGAGGGTGTTTTCTAAGTTGGATTTGAGGAGTGGTTATCATCAGTTGATGGTGAAGAAGGAGGATGTTCCGAAGACAGCTTTCAGAACGAAGTATGGACACTATGAGTTCGTGGTTATGCCTTTCGGTGTAACTAACGCACCTGCAGTTTTCATGAATTTGATGAATCTGATTTTCTATGACTTTCTGGATAAGTTTGTCGTTATATTTATTGACGACATTCTGATTTATTCGAGGTCGGAGGAGGAGCATGCCTCGCACTTGAGGACGGTGTTGGAAATTTTGAGGAAGCATCGGTTGTATGCCAAGTTTTCGAAGTGCGAGTTCTGGTTGGACAGTGTTGCTTTTCTCGGGCATGTGGTGACTGGTGATGGTATTTCAGTGGATCCCGAGAAGATCAGGGCCATCAGAGAGTGGCATGTTCCGTCGTCGGCCTCTGAGATTCGGAGTTTCCTTGGTTTGGCGGGATATTATCGGCGCTTCATTAAGGACTTTTCCCGTATTGTCGAGCCAATGACTAGGTTGACGCGGAAGGATATACCTTATGTTTGGTCGGGTGACTGTGAGCATGCCTTTGGTGTTCTGAGAGAGCATTTGACGTCTGCCCCTGTTCTTGTTGTGCCTGACCGCAGTGGAGGATTCGAGATCTTTTGCGATGCTTCTGGAAAGGGTCTCGGTTGTGTTTTGCATCAGCATGGACATGTTGTAGCTTACGCTTCTCGTCAGCTCAAGGTTCATGAGAAGAATTACCCGACGCATGATTTGGAGTTGGCTGCCGTTGTGTTTGCTCTTATGATTTGGAGGCACTTCTTGCTGAGTGAGAAAGTGAAAATCTTCACCGATCACAAAAGCTTGAATTATATTTTTACCCAGAAGGAGCTCAACATGCGACATCGTCGATGGTTGGAGCTTATGGCAGATTACGAGATTGATTTGCAGTATCACCCTGGCAAGGTGAATGTGGTGCCAGATGCTTTGAGTAGGCTTCCCGCGGTGATGGTTTTGACTCCGCAGTGGAGATTGCAGCAGGATTTTTGCGGGTCCGATGTAGATATTGTTCTTCCCGGGGAGGCTTCTTCGTTGATGTACATGCAGGTGCAGTCAACGATCGTGGATCGGATTAAGGCGAGTCATGCCGGAGATCCGAAATTGGTAAGGATTCGAGGGCAGGTTGAAGCTGGTCTGCGGACTGACTTTTTGATTCATGAGGATGGCTCGCTGAGGTTTGGAGCCAGGTTGTGTGTGCCAGCTGGGGATATTAGAGAGGAGTTGTTGGTGGAGGCACACAGTTCGCTGTATTCCGTGCATCCTGGTGGGACCAAGATGTACAAGGATCTTCGTCTGAACTTTTGGTGGCACGGCATGAAGAGGATGTGGCACGGAGTGTGGCCAAGTGTTTGGTTTGCCAGCAAGTGAAGGCGGAGCATCAGCGTACGGCCGGGTTGCTACAACCGCTTCTGATTTCGGAGTGGAAGTGGCAGCACATCACTATGGACTTCGTGACTGGACTACCTCGGAGTCCGAAACAGAACGACGCGATTTGGGTGATCGTAGACCGATTGACCAAGTCTGCACATTTTATTCCATTCCGAGTAGGACAGTCCACTGAGGCACTAGCGAGGAGATACATGGAGGTAATTTCTTTACTCTCCGTTTCTATTTCCTTCTTCAAGTTTAGATAGTGATGTAACGTGAATCGTGCAGGAGATCGTGCGACTTCATGGAGTCCCCGTGAGTATCGTGTCGGACAGGGACACGAGGTTCACATCTCAGTTCTGGTAGAGTTTGCAGAACAGTTTGGGTACGCGTCTAAGTTTCAGCACGGCGTACCATCCGCAGACGGATGGCCAGTCTGAGAGGACGATTCAGATTTTGGAAGACATGCTGAGAGCGTGCATGTTGGATTTCAAGGGTTCGTGGGAGGACCATCTACACTTGGTGGAGTTCTCTTACAACAACAGCTACCAGGCGTCTATTGGCATGGCGCCTTTCGCCGCTTTGTATGGGAGGAAATGTCGATCGCCATTGAGTTGGGATGACGTTGGCGATCGGGAGCTATTGGGGCCTGAGATAATTGTGGAGGCTGTGGAGGTCGTCAGGAACATTCGGAAGAGGCTGAGGATTGCTCAGGACCGTTTTAAGCATTGGGCGGATGCGAAACGTCGTCCTTTGGAGTTTCAGCCAGGCGATCATGTGTTTCTAAGGATTTTCCCGAATCGCGGAGTGATTTGTTTTGGGAAGCGAGGGAAGTTGAGCCCGCGATACATTGGACCGTTTGATGTTTTGGAGAGGGTCGGCGAAGTAGCTTACCGCTTAGCCTTGCCGCCATCTTTGGAAGGAGTCCATGATGTTTTCCACGTGTCGCAGCTTCGTCGATACATAAGCGATCCGTCTCATACCGTAGATTTCTCGGAGATTGCCGTTCGCTCAGATTTGACGTATGACCAGCATCCAGTGCAGATTCTGGACAGGCGTTAGAAGTCACTTCAGAACAAGGTCGTTGATCTTGTTCGGGTGATGTGGTGACACGGTTCGCCGGGAGAGTCTACTTGGGAGAGAAAAGATGAGATGCGAGAGCGCTACCCACTTTTGTTCCCGGACACGTGAGTGTTGGGAATTCCGAGGACGTAATTTTTCTTAAGTTGGGGAGGATGTAACAACTGGTTTTTCATGTATGGATTATTATATATATATTTTATATTATTTGTAGTTTTCCCTTCCTTGTGATTTCCTTTTCCGTCACCGTAGTTTTCTTTTCGCTCGTTTCGTTGTGATTCTCTAGATTCTTCCGTCGGTCGTCGTGTTTGAAGTAAGTCATTCGTGACGGACTTCATAACGTCGATATTTTAGAGTTAGAATGAGCCTAGGAGACTTAGGAAACCATCCCGGAGCTTCGCGCTCTATTTCGAAACTTTCAGTGCACATTAGTCGGTATAAGAAGGGGCACCGACCGACTAGATGACGATCCAGTCGGTCGAAAAACCTTCTTGAACCGACTAGTGGGCTTTGTTAAATGTTCAGGAGTTACTGTTTGTCTTTAGTCGGTCTAAGAACGTTTGTTGACCGACTAGGTTGCAAACTAGTCGGTCAGTAATGCTTCTTTAACCGACTAACTCATTTACTATTTTTTGGTATCAGTACTGTTCATTCTTAGTCGGTCTAAGTTCATCTTTCGACCGACTAGTTGTTAAACTAGTCGGTTAAGTTTTGTACTCAGACCGACTAATTCTTAATTCTTCTGTACAGTCGAGTACTGTTTACTCTTAGTCGGTCTAAGAATGTTCATCGACCGACTAGATTACAAACTAGTCGGTCAGTAATTGGTCTTTGACCGACTAAATCTAAATCTTAATTTTCGTCTGGGTTACTGTTTACACTTAGTCGGTCTGCGTTGGTCAACCAACCGACTAGTTCCCAAACTAGTCGGTCAGTGGTTGTTCTTTGACCGACTAGCAGTACAGGAAACCCTAGTTTTGCCCTAGCCGCCACCAAACTCTATAAATACCCCTCCAAACGTTTTCTTCTTCTTCCTCATGACCTAAAACCCTAATTTCTCCCCCATTGAGCCCCCATCTTCCTCAAACCATTAATCCTTCATCCCAAGCTCATCCTCCATCATCCAAACCCTCCCTTGTCACAACCCACCTTCCATCTTCCTCAAACCTTCATCAAACCCCCAAAATCCACCCCTACACTATTTCTCCAGATTTTCCCTCATTTTCAGATCTGAGCCGGATCGTTCTTCCGTTGCCGTGGTTGCTCGGCATCGTTCCTCCGCTTCTTCACGGTAATACTCGATTCATTTAGTTTTAGCATAACCCACATTGATATTGTGAAACCCTAATAAAATGGATTATTAGACGATTAGGATTCTAATAAGAAATCAATTTAGAATCATTGTGCTAATAATTGTTTTGCCCTAACAGTGATCCATCCGTAGTTTAGCCTGTGACGATCTTCATTGCTCGTCAACCCCGGTATCAGGCAAGTGAAACTTGCATCTCTTGAGTTTAGCCATGTCTTAGGCCATTTCCCTTGCTTTAGCGTAAAAGAGACTAGACGGTGAAAGGATAGCCGTCTAGACGCCATTGACCTAGCTTGACAACGAAGCTCGGTCCGTCACCCTCATCATGTTTATATGTCACGTTTAAATTCAATTAAAGGTATGCAAATATCTGTTCATGGCATTGCATATTGATTATTCATCGTGATTGCGTAGCACACGCTACAATACTTATATTCTTGGCTCGTGTTCCAGAAGCGAGCCCTGTAGTTGGAAACCCCAACGCTTGATAAATAAGACTAGGTGCACCCATATGACAAGTGAAATACACTTCCTGGCTCGTGTTCCAGAAGCGAGCGCAGTTAGTTGGAAACCCCAACGCTCGACACATATGGGTGGGGTAAGAGATATGCAGCCACCTGAGCCCTGAGTTGGCCTGATCCGCCACTCCGGACAGCAGGCGAAATCTCTAGTGCACAAGTGATTAATAGTGATAAGTGAATCGTGATTAGTGCTTAGTGATTGTTACATCGTGAGTGCGTGGCACTCTCTTTTTAAACTGCTGCATCAAACTAAACTGTCATGTCATTGCTTAATATTATAAGTGCTAGGTTGTTAGTTACTTTCAGTTTCCTTGCTCAAGTCTTTAGACTTGCAGACATGTGCCCCTTTTCTCTTTTGGGTGACACATGTTAGACCCCGAGCAAGAGTTACTTGCTGAGGGTGAGGTGTTTGCGGACGCCGAGCTTGAGCCCGTGTTGGACGAGGACTTCGTAGACACTGGAGATCAGTCTTAGTGTCTACGTCTGGGTTTTGTTAGATTGCTTAGGTTGTCGGTGTGTGGCACCTAGTTTGATACTCTGTTATGTTTGTGTTTTGTTTGGCCTTGTTCTGGGCCTTTAGACTCTTTCCTGTTAGCCTGGTGGCTTTTCTATGATGTTGAATATTTTGGTGGACAAACTTTGGGATTGGTATTTCGTATCCGTCTCCTTTTCTATTACCATTATTGGTGTTCCGTTTGTGCTTACAGGGACATGCTTATACTAGATTGACGCTTATCAGGCGTGCAGCTTCGCAGCTCCACGCCTGAGCGGACCTTCTCACGTCTCGTCTCCATTTTAGGGAAGCGGGTCGTGATAAATCTGCAGCCCATTCAAGTGCAGCAGCAATTTGGGCAGTAGAGGGCCATCTCTCCGGTTGAGTCCCTCTTGACTCAATACATAACCAAACAGGAGAAGATAAATCTGAAGCTGGAAATGGGGCAGAGGGCTCTCACGGACCAAGTAACCCAGCTGGGGTTACAAGTGGCGAACATTTCAAGGTCGCAAAATCTATTTCCGCCACAACCTGAAGTGAACCCAAGGGGAGCAAACCAGACGTTGGCACTCACACACAAGCATGCGAATGTGTCTACTATCGTTTTGAGAAGCGGAACACAAATCCCCACTAGAGTGCCCCCCAAGGAACTGGAAGCACCGTTGGTCGTAGAGCGACCAATTGAAAAATTGAATGATGACGGTGCTTCGTCGCCAAAACCAACGACTCCGTAGGGAGTCCCTGAAGAGGAGAAGAAGAAAAACGAGGAAGGGAGCCTCAAAGTGTTCAAGCCCGTTGTGCCTTTTCCACAACGGCTGGCCCAAGCCAAGATAGACGAAAAGTATGGCAAATTCATTGCCATGTTCAAGGATCTAAGCTTGCATATCCCCTTCCTTAAAGCTATCAAGACGATTCCCTCCTACGCCAAATTTCTAAAGGATTTAGTGACAAGAGGATCCAGAAAGGAGAAGGTTGTATTAACGGCGGAATGCAGCGCTCTCATTCAGAGAGCAAATCCGCCTAAGCTTAAAGACCCGGGGAGCTTCTCTATCCCTTGTGTGATCGGGGAGGTAAAGATCCATCGTGCGCTCGTCGATCTTGGAGCGAGCGTCAGTTTAATGCCCCTGTCGTTGTATAAGAGGATAGGGATGGGCGATTTGGATCCCACCGGTATGACCCTACAGCTTGCAGACCGTTCGGTCAAATATCCGGTGGGTGTTGTAGATGACCTCCTTGTCAACGTAAGAGGGGTGCATGTGCCAGTGGACTTCGTTTTCATGGACATGCCTGAAGATGCGCACACCCCCATCATCATTGGATGGCCTTTTATGGCCACTGTCGGCGTTTTAATTGATGTGAAGAATGGGAAGCTTTCCCTTAATGTCGGCAACGAAAAAGTCGAGTTTTACTTGGGGTTGTCAATGAAGCACCCCGATCCCCCGGATGATCCAAGATGCAATGTGCTGGAGGTAGAAGAAGAAAGAGCTGTGGAAGCAAGCTCCTGGCAGATTCTTTCAAGAAATCCACCCGATAGCTTGGGGGACTTAGAAGAACCAGTCGGCCTGAAGAAAGATGATGTCTCTGGGAAAGCGAATGCGGCACATACGGTGCCTCCCAGATTTCAAAAAGCTCCTCCGACGCGGAGGAAAGGGAAAGAGCCCATGGGGCTCACCGGGGATGAGATCCGGATCCTGAAGCGAGTGGCGGTAGACGCCAATTTAAGGGAAAAGCCTTCGGATTCCATCAACAGAGGGAGAGTCGTCGAGCAAGTTTTCTTGTCACCACCGATGACACCGAAGGGGCCAACTCTGAATCTGAAGCTATGCCGACTTTAGGGCATCACCCCCGTCCACCTTGAGTATCATCCACAGGCGTCGATCAAACGACGTTAAACAAAAGCGCTTCATGGGAGGCAACCCATGCTCTAAACTTTTATCTTCGTTTTTAGGATTTTTATTATCTTTATTTTTTCTATTTTAATAATTAAATTCAGCCGCGGGATATCCATCAAGAAACTTAGGCCATTCGTGAAGTTTTGCAGGAAACAAGCCTTCACCCGATTGGGTGACCAATCAACCGATCGGGTGAGATGTATCAGATGATGGCCGTATCTGTTCTCCAACGAACCGGTCGGGTGAAGCAATGTGAGACCGGGTGGCAGACCGTGTGAGCTGAGCAGAAGTCTCGGGAATTTTGGGAATTGATCAACCGATCGGTTGATACAAAGAGTGGTCGGGTGACTAACCGGGTGAGCTGTACTAAACTTTCGGGAAATAAGTGTGAAGCGACTACCCGATCGGTTGAGTTCTCAACCGATCGGGTCGCCTGTAGCCTCTTTTCGGCAAATTTTTCGACCTAAAAGTCAATCGATCGGGTGACATTTCACCTGATCCGTTCGACTTAAACCCTATAAATAATCCAACACCACCCGTTCATTTCCCCCTCGCCCGATCTCGATTCTCCCTCGTCGTTTCGACTTCCCCTCCCTCCAACCAGCCTCCTCCTTCACTCAACCGACCGAAAACCCCTCCCAATCGATCTCTCCCATCTCTATCTCCATCTCTCCATCGATACATCCCCCCTTTTTCTTCGATTTCACCCGTGTCACACCCTAATTTCGCCCATTTCCCCCCCTTTGCGAAACTTTGCTGGAAAGAGTTGCCGCGGCTTCACACTTCTCCCCATTGCGTTACGTTGGGACATCTGCGAGCAAGGTTCTTCATCTTGATTGGGTAACTTCGTTCCTTAGCTAAATTTCATATTTTGCCCTAGAAATTTTTACTTGCTCGATCGCTTGTGTGTATACATTCATCATATTTTTGCATCCACTCGCGCACACACACCCACATGGCTCGGGATCAAGATAGGGGTAAGAGTATCATGCGAGAGGAGGGATCATCTCACAAGAGATGCAAGACCACACGTCCACCACACATACGCCCTCCTCCCGCACAGCCTGCACAGCCCCAACCCCAACCCCAACCTATGATCCCAGTTGAGGACCCACTGATGGGCCCGCGTGGCTACCACTTTAGGAACCAGGAGCATAAAGATTTCTATTTTAGGCTTGATGCTCGGGGCATCTATCGACCAAATTTGCTCACACCCAATCGCTTATCGATCTCGGTGTATTCACCGAGGTCGAGACTCTCTTCGCAAATTTAGGTTGGTTAGCTTTCCTGAATGCCACCGCGGTGTCCTACCCCTCACTCACACTCGAATTTCTATCCACACTTGTCTGTGAGTCAGGGTCGATCGTCATCTTTCGCGTCCGTAACAGAACCATTCGCACCCACCTAAATGAAATTAATAACATCTTTGGTTTCCCCATCCTTGGGGGCGATGCTATCCGCCCCTCCGGGTATCCCCCCGAATTTGACGTCGATCGGTTTTGGTTCCGCCTCACCCATCACCCCGACTATCCCCGAGGTAAGGCCAAGGCCTCCTCCATCATTAACCCCATCTTCCGTCTGGCCCACTGAATCATTTCTTCCACGTTTTTCCCCAGGGATGAGTCAGGTACCGTGACCATCCCTGATCTCTTCATCCTTTGGGCCATGACCTTTCCCTTCGTTCGGGGTGATGACGGGATTTCTTTTAGGGCCCCCACCATTCTCGTCCATGCCGGTGCTTGGCTTGTTTCCAAGCTTCTGGAGATTAGCTGTGCCGGCAAGGGCAAGCTTTGTTACGGGGGCCTTATCACGATCATAGCTTCGGCTCCCCAGTTCAACATTATCATCCCCCATGACACACCCAATGCCCCAAGACCCTCATGTCTAGATCTAAATGTCCTGTGGCATATTCACATGATTAAGCACCGCCCCGATGGCCGCTTCACCTTCCATTACGGACACCCCCCATCTCCCTATACCATTCTGCCCAACCCAGCTCGCATGACTATTGCTTTGGCGGCAGATTGGACATTTCCTCCCGATCCCAAGTTTATGGAGGGGCTCCATCCTCCATTCCTTCCCCAGGGCGCTCCGAGACCACCTTTCCCTGTCGCCCACTTAGGCGTGCAGGATATCCCTGCGTCCCGGGGAGATTCCGGGGCTGGTCCTAGTCATTCCATCCCGGCTTCTGTCCCGATCACCACCGTCACCACCCCTTCGGTCCGTACTACCACCACCTCCTTATTTCGTCGAGCCACTTCAGC
Organism: Scilla litardierei; assembly: GCA_030789695.1. Lineage (NCBI taxonomy): Eukaryota > Viridiplantae > Streptophyta > Magnoliopsida > Asparagales > Asparagaceae > Scilla > Scilla litardierei. Next base: position 88,799,969 of record CM061137.1, read on the forward strand.
TCGTCTCGCTCTCGAGACTGAGCTGGCTTCGCTTCATGCTGTCGTCTCGTCCTCCACCCCCCTCGGACCCATCCCCTTCGATTTTCTCTCACCCACGCTTCCTCGCACTTGAGAGGGACGTGGCCACCATCCTCCGCATTCTCACTCACGTCCACGGCCCACCACCTCCTTCACCTCCCCCGTCACATTCTTCACCTCCACCATCACCCCCTAGGTGACCATCCCCTCCTATCACTACTTCCATCCCCACTACCTCATCTACTCCCACCGTTTCCATTCCCTCCACTGTCGCCCCCACAGCTCCACCACCCTCCACTTCTGTCACTCCATATGTGCGTCGCAAGAAATTACAGGTGCGTTCTCGATCACTTCCCCCACCATCCTCACCTTCCCCCATTCCCCCTTCATCCTCACATACCCCCGTACCTCCACCACCCACCACCACATTGGTCGCCATTTCACTCCCACTCACCGTCATCACCTCCACACCACCCATCGTCCACACTTCTTCCGCACCCACCGATCCATCACCTCGACCACTTTCTCCACTTCTCCACACACCAGTCACCTCACCATCCACACCGCATCCCCCACTTCTTCCACCGAGGAGGACGAGGATGATTCCTCTCATGCTTTTTGATTTCACTTCGTTTTCTGACCTCCTCCTTGCATATTTCTGCATTTTCATGTTCACATCTTATCGCTAGCATTGTCACGTCTAGCTTGGGGGATGTCAAATTTTTATGTGTGCTGTCATGTGATGTTTTTCTTGGTGTGTTTATTTTATATGTTGTGTCGTGTGATTTTCTATTTTTTATTTTCTTTTTATATGTCGTGTGTTGTGATTTTTATTTTTATTTTTATTCTTCCTTTCAGTTTCGTTTGTGTGTTTTTCTTGTCTTTCATATCTTTTTGTGTCGGTGCGTATTCCCCCCCATTTTCATTGCCCTCCCGTATTTAATTCTATTGCATTGAGGGCAATGCAAGTTTCAGCTTGGGGGAGTCGCACTTTGTGCGTTATTTGTGTCTTTTTCTTCGTTTTGTGAGTCGTTTTTCTCTGTGTTTTTCTTTTTCTTTTTCTTTTCTTCTTTTTATCTCTTTCTCCTAGAGATGAACCCTATGATGAATCGTCAAAAAAATCACACGCACACCTAGCACGGCTTCGATAATCACATTCACTAACCCTAGGAAGCCGAGTCCTCTCGCATTTCATGCGTTGTGGGTCCACTAAGCTTTTTTGTGGGTCATGGGTCGTGTGTCGTGACTAGCATTTGGTGTGCTTCTACTTTGTGATCTTGATTTATATACCTGTCCAGGAATGACCACTAGATTATCATGCTTCGATTTGAATATGCGGTATTTGCCTCTCTTATCTGCTTCTGTGTGCATGAAAATATATACATATCGTATGCTTCATTTCGCATGTGTCGGGATTCCACAGTTAGGACTAGGATACCCCATTTTATCCTATGCTCTGATTAGCGAAATACCTCCCTTGCCCAAGTGTTTAGAATCCGACTTCTTTTTTATTTTTACTTGGTGCAAATCCCCTCGTCGTGTACCATTCTCCCACTTGGGAGAGTACACATGTATATATCCCAATATCCAAAAATCCAAAAAAAGAGAGAAAAGAAAAACCCAAAAAAAGAAGAAAAAAAATATGTATAGCCAAAAATCCAAAAAAATACATATATCCCAAAACCCAAAAAAAATGTGTGTGTGAATATTTCCCTACCTATCGAGAATAAAGAGATGGCGAGAATTTGCACCGAGTGTTCTACTCCACATCATCTCAACCCCCGTCACTTTCGAAAACACTTGGAATAGGGAATTTCTAGATGTTATCTAGGCGATAGTGTGGTGATGTCCGAGTCCCTAGCTGTGGAGTCCTTGACACGTGATGTGTTTCTATTCTCATACTCTTCTCGTGCATGCTTGAGCTATATATTCACCGCTATTTCTGAATCGAATCGATATTTGGGTCATTTCTTGGATTTGTGTATATAGAGCTTATAGCACAATGTAGATAGCGACACCGTCTGCTAGCGCACGACCACACTCACTCGTGCTTCATGGCGTGGGCCCATGACACTTGTCTGGACTCGTATTCCTTGGTTTAGTGATGTGATTTGGCGTTTGCTTGCTTGGTGTGTCGTTTTTGGTTTTGTTGGCCCTGACGGGCGATTTAGGATTTAGAGTTCTCTTTTTCTCTCTTTCTCTCTAGTTTCTCCCTCCGAGCTCCTACTCTCACTCGTCTTCCTCGAGGACGAGGAAGGGTTCAGCTTGGGGGATTTTGATGTGCGTTTATATTTCATATATTCACGCACGTCTTCCTTTGTGTTTTTCCGCTATTTTCCGCTGTCTCGTATCCGTTTTCTCGTATTTTCTTGTTTTCTTTCACTTTTCCGTGTTTTTGTATGTTTGCAGGAGTTTGCTGGCGTAGGGGACATAAAACGACGATATCATAAGTCCCTAGAGCAACAGGAGGAGTCACGCGTGATCCAGGGGTCAAACGACGAAGATCGCCATCTTTCAACCCCCACCCGATCGGTTGGACACAGCCAACCAATCGGGTGATGCACGCGTGCACGACCCGGTGAGCCGCTGAAGCAACGAAATTGTCAATCGACCGGGTCACCGACCGGTTCAACCTGACCGTTCTCTCTGGAAATTGGAGCTGAAACTCAACCGATTGGGTGATCTTCACCGGATCGGTTCACCTGTAGCCGTTTCCCCGAAGAAGATGACCCAGAGAGCTCACCCGATGGCCAGTAGACCGTGCGAAAACTTCCAAAGTCTCTGTCTCTTTGGGCAACAATTCCAACCGATCGGTTGATTTATCAACCAATCGGTTCACTCGACGACGCTCAAGATCCAAACGACGAGCAGCTTCCGCCAACCGACCGTGTCACCTGACCGGGTGAAATTTTGAAGATTGCTGCCGAAGTTCGCAGCAGGTCACCCGATCGGTGATTCTTCACCCGATCGGGTGATGTCGTTTTCTATATATAGAAGCCTAGGTTTCCAGAAAACGGGGAGTTGTTATTTTTTGCTGTTTTTCTCTCTCTTGACGGCTGTAATTTTCTATATATTTGTAAGTTGTCCAATCTTTACCAAACTTTAATATAGTGTTATTTGTATTGCTCTTACTACTTTTCAATCGCCTGATCATGCTTTTAACGGTCGATTTTGATTTAGATTGCTTTTTACCTAATATGTGTGAGTAGTTCCCCAATCCGGGATTTTGGTGGAAACCCCTTCGCGGGTTCTCCCTAATACCTCCATAGGACTAGGAAATCGATAGGGATTAG
>CM061137.1:88803779-88961792 GCA_030789695.1 Scilla litardierei
AATACAAATCAACGCCAATGCTTCTAGTAGTAACTATACACATGCACACATTACTAATTACGTGTTTACATAACATGCTTAATATCATCCTACAAATATAATCAAACCAATATTATACTCGGGTGAATAGTAACACTTTACTACACCGCCACATCAATTTACTAGCCGTAAGTGTGCCATCATCATGCACACTCACATTATTACCAATACACGAGGTAATACCATACATCTTGTACACTCACAATCTATACTGGTATAGTACCACATGGCACTTAAACATACCATCAATAAAATACAATCATTCTTTGTCAATTAACACTTCAATCATATGATCACTTTTACATACCACATATTACAACATACACGTAATATATATCACTATACGTATATACATGCACGTAATACCTTACACCATACACAGATTTACATAAGCCTTACTCATAGCAATAGGTCATAATAATCTACCCACCTTAGGATCAAGTCCGTCCTCAGACTTCCGACACAGGGGTGAGCGGACTTAGACACTAAGGTCGGTCTACCCAAATTTTGCATACATTATAATGAGACAAAATACATCCATATGCATATACTTACGCATATGTCGCACACTTTCAAATACCTATACATACGTTCATTTTACACACATATACATGCTCACACTACTACACGCCTACCTCATATCTATATAGAAGAGTCATACACACACACACACCGATATTCACAACCTTGGTAGTTTACATCGGGCTAGTACACTATTCCATACATCCACGTATACGTAGTCACAAACATACGGCCATGCATACCTCCTGGTATACACATGCTCACACATCATCCCGTAGGGGTAACATTATAATCTTACTATGCACACAACACACTATTATACAATATATATATACATACGTACCTATAACTAACCACGTATGTATATACGCGCGAGTGCACTCCATACATACTAACATACAAATCACACAATAAATCCGCACACACAACCATGATACTTAACATGCACATCACTGTATCAGCGTACAATCACAACCATTAACAAGTACGGCTAAGGTACATACATGCCCCGTAACTAGCCAATACTAAATCTAATACGCACAGATATTCTTATAGTGATATAGCTAATCACTCGCCTAAATATAAATATAACACTTACTACTCTACACTCGTCTGAATACATACCTATCATAATTTACCGTACGTACATGCACACACGACATAATAGTTCATCACATTATACTAATATATTAAGGGAGAACACATGTAGACCTAAGTGGTACATAGAGATTCACCCGCACGGGCACACACCCACTATCTATACACATGCACAACAACAAAACTACAATCACTGCTAATGGTCCCACTATACTTATATTAAAGCTGACATAGGCACTCATAAGCACCAATGCGAAAATTAATCAATAGTGTTGAATTCAGAGTTGACAAATGTAATGAATTAATGTTGTGATGGATGGTTCCGGATGTGGCATGGATACGAGTTTTAGTTTGGTTGAGTGACATAAAACATTTACGAATAATTAAATAATTAAGAAGAATTGGATATGTGCAAAAATAATAACACCGTTATAACTTACGTAAAATAGCGAGAAGACGGTAGAAGTTAAAACGTAAAATAGGATTAGTCAATAATAGGCGAAGAGAAATATGGGTATAGTGTTGTAATGATTGTTTTGTAAATGGAAATAGATTTGTAAAAAGAAAATTTTCCTTTCCTTAAAATATATGAAAACGATGATTATAAAACTGACACACAGGATTTTGAAGTTCTATTTAACTTAGGTAAGTATTTTAAAAGTATGTATCAATGACCGTTTCGAAATACATTAGTAAGAAAAGGTGGTGGCATTTTGAACTAGCGTAATACAAATAAGGTTTTAAAAGAATTTCATTATGTGAGAAAAATAGGGTAGCTACATGAGGTTATGTGAAATAGAAGTGCGAAAGATGTATGTTAGAAAATCGCTATAAGATAGTAACTAAAGATCGGTCAGAAGAGTTTCCTAATCAAGATTGGGTTTAAGTCGACTGAAGTGTAGAAAAATTTTTCGAAAGGATTTTAAACTTAGCGTAAAATTCAATAAAAATATCGAAAATACTTTTTAAAAGATCCCGGATCGCGGACCCGAAGATTTTAGGTGAATCGAGGACAAGAATTAGGTTCGACGATTGAAACGTAAGTACGGCTAAGAAGTAACTCCACGAATACGCTACGATGGCTTCCTACGATAATTAACATGGAAGTAATGATTAGAGAAATAAGATCAGGAGGAAAACAATCATTGGGTCGACTAAGATTTAGCACTATGGTTCTACAACGAACTAGACTGCGATAGGGAACCTAGGTGAGGGTTCGTAGAGGATCAAGATCGAGATCTTACGGATCTAGAATATCTCACGCTTCGAAGTCTACTCTGTGCAGGCATCTCAGGTTCGACTGGCACGGTGACAATCGCTACGTTCGATTGGACCCTAGATTCGATGAATCTAAGCGAGCGACTAACGAAACTCAAGAACCTAATATGGTCAAAGCTGGATGACCAATCGCTAGAGTGACTCCCTGAATGATGAACTAAGTCACGGCAAGGGTGTCTAACTAACGAACACGAGCGTCTAACTAACTCTTCCTATTATCTTGATACTGGGTTCCTATCGCTGAGGCAAGTATTCGAGTAATTTTGCGTACGAAATAATTCTGGATGTTTTGGCCAATGACAAGTGTTCTCATTGTTCTGAATTTCGCAGTTGCAGGACCTGCATGGGCCACCACTAAAACCTGTAACGCACCGCTTCCCAAAAGACACCGGAAGCGAGAGCGTTACAAGGCCCGCTTGAACTGGAGCGGTGAAGCTCAAGTCCAATAAGCGTCTGTGATAAAAACACAGAAGATGTCCTTGCATTTGCGTATCAGAACAATCAGAACATTCAAAGGTAAATGCCACATCCAGATATATAATGCGTACACGAAATTACAAGACAAGCCACAGCAGGGCCAAAAAGAACTACAACAACACACAAATCCTACTACAGGGTACTAAAACAAAGCTCAGAGTAGCGACGAAAGGACTCTAGTCTTCCGCAGGGAAACGGCTCGGCGTCTATGGCGAACTCTAGCTCTCCAAGCCAGGCGTCACGTACGAACCCCCCGGGTACTCAAGCGCTGAATCTGACATACATCCACAAGCAATGAATGTATGTCAGCAAGGCTGCAAGAAAAGGTTAGCAACCCAAAACAAGATGTACAGCTGATACGAATTTAAGAAACATTAAACATTTAAAATAAAATGACTACAGCAATTTAACAATACAATTATACTGAAACGAAAAGTGAACATCCCTAACATGTAGTTCTAAGCAGTTGCAAGAATTTAAGTTAAGATGCTCTAAGTTTGTTAGCATTACAATTTCCACGATGACCAAGTTAGCGTTGCCATGTCCATGTCAAGCATTCACATCTAATCTAGGGTTCTCGCCTTTAGGTCGTGATGAGAAGGTCGTTCCTCTCACGGGGGCTTACCGTGATTGACACTAACCCACCGCGTCGGGTGGTGCTCTTGAGGAGAGTACCTTTCATACGCCCAGTGGCCGCTCAACCCTAACCCCACCCAAAAGTTTTGCCGGAACACGAGCCGGCCTAGTCGACTCACACGACATCACGATATCACGATACCGCCTTCGAGGCGCACGATTTCACGATGCCCATATTGTTAAGCATTCAAAATGCCCAGACAAGTTATGTAGCAATTTAACAATGTCATCATTTCTTTTATACAACGTTTTCAATCATTAAGATAGGGTTGTCGACATTTACAATAAATTAATGAGAGTGTTGAACATGTGAGTTTAACGAACAGGTTGCGAAAACGAGTTTTCTTTGCCAATGTTTAAAGTTGAACACTATCAAGTTGTACGTCCAAATGTCACATTTTAGTCCAAAACGTTATGGAAATAATTTCAAGAGTCAATTAACTTGCAGTTTTCAGGGTATGCAGATTTAATCAAAAGATAGAGCAACAGTCATCAAACTTCAAAAATTCGTATTTAATTGCACACTTGCCTGTTACCGGTGATTTGGGTGACCAGGTGATTGCAACTGGGCGCCGCATATCGCGTCATTAAATCCTATCGTCAGGCCAAAGAATTATATTAAAACTGCCCATAATACTTAACATCTAGCATGTATATATAACCTACTGCTAATGTTTAATTTAATTCACTGTTCACATATCAGCATATAATATAGACATTATTTCACTGCACGTACTGTCTTACTTATATTTACTCCGATTGTATACAAGCATTGCAATATATATAGCCCAAACATTATCACTACTGAACATGCTACACCTACTGCAAATGAGATAAATACCTATATATATACTTAATATGAGGCATAGCTCACATATATATAAGAACTCACGGTTTATAAGGGTGATTCATCTAGTGCGCTACAGCAGATGTGTGATGGCCACGGTACTTTGACACGACAGCGCCAGTGGCTTCAGAGGTGGGGCCGGAGTCAGGGTCACCGGCAGGGGTGAGGAAGATGGCAGGAGAGGTTGGCAGCGACACGGTGGGAGCTTGGGCTGATCGGAACCGCCGGAGGCAGGCTGGTCGGAGGTCGGGGCAAGCAGCGTTGTCGTGCGGGTTGGTGAGCTGTAGGGTGGAGGGCGAGGTCACTGTGCGGCTGGGGATTCCGGCGGCAAGTGTACAGCACCGACGAAGCTGCAATGTGTCGGGGCGATGCGTAGGAGGAAGAGGAGCGACGGTCTGAGAGCTCGCCGCCGGCGGTCTTGGGCGGATGGAGGAGAGCTCGGGAGAGGGGGAGGCCGCGGGTTTGGGTTGTTTGCGCGGAGGAGAGGAGGTAGGCGTCGCTGGTGGCATGACGAGGGTTGAAGTGGCCGTGGCTGCGTCTCGGGCTCGGACAAGGGAGGAGGCCGCGACGTGTTCGCATGGGGGGGATGGTACAGGCGGCGGCTGCTGAAGAAGTTGGGAGAAAATAAAAAATACCCTAGGTTTAAATGTGTATAGGAATAGGAGGGGTTGAGGCTGTGGTTTTTTGCGGAGGAGAAAAGCTATGGGGGCGGCTGCGTTTGCAGGTGTGGAGAATGTAGAGAGGAGATAGCAAAAACCCTAGGGTGTTTTGTTATATTAGGTAGGGTGAGGTGTAGGGTGCTGTGAAAGAGTCTCTCTTATTATAGCCCTATGGTTTCTAGAGTGTGGGGGTTCAAAAATGTGTAGCACGTGAATGCTCCTTGGGTTGCTTGCATACAAGTCTATTTTAAATAGGGTAGGGGCAGTTGCGAAAATGTTGTGGGCCTGGGTTACGGCACGTGAACACTGGCCTAGGTATTATTATTAAAAGGTGTTGTGGGTTGAGATTACAAAGAGCTGCAGCACTAGCCTATATGATTAAGGTTACCCTTCATTCTTTCTTTTCTTTTCTTTTTGTTAACGTTGGTGTGTGCGGGTTATTGTGTGCGTGAGTGTACGTTGGGTGTGGCCAAGAAATTTCCAAAATTGCTAGGGTTTAATAGGAAGGGGATTTGAATCATTTCCATTATGATTGTAATGAATAGGTTTAATCAAGGAAATTCTGGTAAATCAATGGTTTTAAATAGGCTCAAACATGGTAAGTTGTAATTGGCTTTAAAAGTTTGACATGAATTTGAAATTTGAAATTAATTTAATAAGGGATACTAAAAAATAAGATTATAATAAAACAAGTATTTTTATTTGAGTGTCATGAAATAATAATAGCAATAATTAATATGGCGAATCTGGCACGTACACGGGGATAGACACGCCTAACTACGGTTACGAAACGTCTGACTACGGATACGGGAAGGATAATCCACTAGATGAAAACAGATGATAGTAACGGTAAAAACCGGTCGTTACATCCTACCCACCTTAAAACGATTCCGTCCTCGGAATCTTATCGGCTAAGGTACCGAAAAACATAAGTGTAACGCTCGCAACTCCTCTTCTAATGCATACACCAAAACAACCAGCATGTCATAACCAAATAGTAATTTCTAATATTAATATCAACACCAATGTATGACTACCAACAATACAAATCAACGCCAATGCTTCTAGTAGTAACTATACACATGCACACATTACTAATTACGTGTTTACATAACATGCTTAATATCATCCTACAAATATAATCAAACCAATATTATACTCGGGTGAATAGTAACACTTTACTACACCGCCACATCAATTTACTAGCCGTAAGTGTGCCATCATCATGCACACTCACATTATTACCAATACACGAGGTAATACCATACATCTTGTACACTCACAATCTATACTGGTATAGTACCACATGGCACTTAAACATACCATCAATAAAATACAATCATTCTTTGTCAATTAACACTTCAATCATATGATCACTTTTACATACCACATATTACTACATACACGTAATATATATCACTATACGTATATACATGCACGTAATACCTTACACCATACACAGATTTACATAAGCCTTACTCATAGCAATAGGTCATAGTAATCTACCCACCTTAGGATCAAGTCCGTCCTCAGACTTCCGACACAGGGGTGAGCGGACTTAGACACTAAGGTCGGTCTACCCAAATTTTGCATACATTATAATGAGACAAAATACATCCATATGCATATACTTACGCATATGTCGCACACTTTCAAATACCTATACATACGTTCATTTTACACACATATACATGCTCACACTACTACACGCCTACCTCATATCTATATAGAAGAGTCATACACACACACACACCGATATTCACAACCTTGGTAGTTTACATCGGGCTAGTACACTATTCCATACATCCACGTATACGTAGTCACAAACATACGGCCATGCATACCTCCTGGTATACACATGCTCACACATCATCCCGTAGGGGTAACATTATAATCTTACTATGCACACAACACACTATTATACAATATATATATACATACGTACCTATAACTAACCACGTATGTATATACGCGCGAGTGCTCTCCATACATACTAACATACAAATCACACAATAAATACGCACACACAACCATGATACTTAACATGCACATCACTGTATCAGCGTACAATCACAACCATTAACAAGTACGGCTAAGGTACATACATGCCCCGTAACTAGCCAATACTAAATCTAATACGCACAGATATTCTTATAGTGATATAGCTAATCACTCGCCTAAATATAAATATAACACTTACTACTCTACACTCGTCTGAATACATACCTATCATAATTTACCGTACGTACATGCACACACGACATAATAGTTCATCACATTATACTAATATATTAAGGGAGAACACATGTAGACCTAAGTGGTACATAGAGATTCACCCGCACGGGCACACACCCACTATCTATACACATGCACAACAACAAAACTACAATCACTGCTAATGGTCCCACTATACTTATATTAAAGCTGACATAGGCACTCATAAGCACCAATGCGAAAATTAATCAATAGTGTTGAATTCAGAGTTGACAGATGTAATGAATTAATGTTGTGATGGATGGTTCCGGATGTGGCATGGATACGAGTTTTAGTTTGGTTGAGTGACATAAAACATTTACGAATAATTAAATAATTAAGAAGAATTGGATATGTGCAAAAATAATAACACCGTTATAACTTACGTAAAATAGCGAGAAGACGGTAGAAGTTAAAACGTAAAATAGGATTAGTCAATAATAGGCGAAGAGAAATATGGGTATAGTGTTGTAATGATTGTTTTGTAAATGGAAATAGATTTGTAAAAAGAAAATTTTCCTTTCCTTAAAATATATGAAAACGATGATTATAAAACTGACACACAGGATTTTGAAGTTCTATTTAACTTAGGTAAGTATTTTAAAAGTATGTATCAATGACCGTTTCGAAATACATTAGTAAGAAAAGGTGGTGGCATTTTGAACTAGCGTAATACAAATAAGGTTTTAAAAGAATTTCATTATGTGAGAAAAATAGGGTAGCTACATGAGGTTATGTGAAATAGAAGTGCGAAAGATGTATGTTAGAAAATCGCTATAAGATAGTAACTAAAGATCGGTCAGAAGAGTTTCCTAATCAAGATTGGGTTTAAGTCGACTGAAGTGTAGAAAAATTTTTCGAAAGGATTTTAAACTTAGCGTAAAATTCAATAAAAATATCGAAAATACTTTTTAAAAGATCCCGGATCGCGGACCCGAAGATTTTAGGTGAATCGAGGACAAGAATTAGGTTCGACGATTGAAACGTAAGTACGGCTAAGAAGTAACTCCACGAATACGCTACGATGGCTTCCTACGATAATTAACATGGAAGTAATGATTAGAGAAATAAGATCAGGAGGAAAACAATCATTGGGTCGACTAAGATTTAGCACTATGGTTCTACAACGAACTAGACTGCGATAGGGAACCTAGGTGAGGGTTCGTAGAGGATCAAGATCGAGATCTTACGGATCTAGAATATCTCACGCTTCGAAGTCTACTCTGTGCAGGCATCTCAGGTTCGACTGGCACGGTGACAATCGCTACGTTCGATTGGACCCTAGATTCGATGAATCTAAGCGAGCGACTAACGAAACTCAAGAACCTAATATGGTCAAAGCTGGATGACCAATCGCTAGAGTGACTCCCTGAATGATGAACTAAGTCACGGCAAGGGTGTCTAACTAACGAACACGAGCGTCTAACTAACTCTTCCTATTATCTTGATACTGGGTTCCTATCGCTGAGGCAAGTATTCGAGTAATTTTGCGTACGAAATAATTCTGGATGTTTTGGCCAATGACAAGTGTTCTCATTGTTCTGAATTTCGCAGTTACAGGACCTGCATGGGCCACCACTAAAACCTGTAACGCCCCGCTTCCCAAAAGACATCGGAAGCGAGAGCGTTACAAGGCCCGCTTGAACTGGAGCGGTGAAGCTCAAGTCCAATAAGCGTCTGTGATAAAAACACAGAAGATGTCCTTGCATTTGCGTATCAGAACAATCAGAACATTCAAAGGTAAATGCCACATCCAGATATATAATGCGTACACGAAATTACAAGACAAGCCACAGCAGGGCCAAAAAGAACTACAACAACACACAAATCCTACTACAGGGTACTAAAACAAAGCTCAGAGTAGCGACGAAAGGACTCTAGTCTTCCGCAGGGAAACGGCTCGGCGTCTACGGCGAACTCTAGCTCTCCAAGCCAGGCGTCACGTACGAACCCCCCGGGTACTCAAGCGCTGAATCTGACATACATCCACAAGCAATGAATGTATGTCAGCAAGGCTGCAAGAAAAGGTTAGCAACCCAAAACAAGATGTACAGCTGATATGAATTTAAGAAACATTAAACATTTAAAATAAAATGACTACAGCAATTTAACAATACAATTATACTGAAACGAAAAGTGAACATCCCTAAGCAGTTGCAAGAATTTAAGTTAAGATGCTCTGAGTTTGTTAGCATTACAATTTCCACGATGACCAAGTTAGCGTTGCCATGTCCATGTCAAGCATTCACATCTAATCTAGGGTTCTCGCCTTTAGGTCGTGATGAGAAGGTCGTTCCTCTCACGGGGGCTTACCGTGATTGACACTAACCCACCGCGTCGGGTGGTGCTCTTGAGGAGAGTACCTTTCATACGCCCAGTGGCCGCTCAACCCTAACCCCACCCAAAAGTTTTGCTGGAACACGAGCCGGCCTAGTCGACTCACACGACATCACGATATCACGATACCGCCTTCGAGGCGCACGATTTCACGATGCCCATATTGTTAAGCATTCAAAATGCCCAGACAAGTTATGTAGCAATTTAACAATGTCATCATTTCTTTTATACAACGTTTTCAATCATTAAGATAGGGTTGTCGACATTTACAATAAATTAATGAGAGTGTTGAACATGTGAGTTTAACGAACAGGTTGCGAAAACGAGTTTTCTTTGCCAATGTTTAAAGTTGAACACTATCAAGTTGTACGTCCAAATGTCACATTTTAGTCCAAAACGTTATGGAAATAATTTCAAGAGTCAATTAACTTGCAGTTTTCAGGGTATGCAGATTTAATCAAAAGATAGAGCAACAGTCATCAAACTTCAAAAATTCGTATTTAATTGCACACTTGCCTGTTACCGGTGATTTGGGTGACCAGGTGATTGCAACTGGGCGCCGCATATCGCGTCATTAAATCCTATCGTCAGGCCAAAGAATTATATTAAAACTGCCCATAATACTTAACATCTAGCATGTATATATAACCTACTGCTAATGTTTAATTTAATTCACTGTTCACATATCAGCATATAATATAGACATTACTTCACTGCACGTACTGTCTTACTTATATTTACTCCGATTGTATACAAGCATTGCAATATATATAGCCCAAACATTATCACTACTGAACATGCTACACCTACTGCAAATGAGATAAACACCTATATATATACTTAATATGAGGCATAGCTCACATATATATAAGAACTCACGGTTTATAAGGGTGATTCATCGAGTGCGCTACAGCAGATGTGTGATGGCCGTGGTACTTTGACACGACAGCGCCAGTGGCTTCAGAGGTGGGGCCGGAGTCAGGGTCACCGGCAGGGGTGAGGAAGATGGCAGGAGAGGTTGGCAGCGACACGGTGGGAGCTTGGGCTGATCGGAACCGCCGGAGGCAGGCTGGTCGGAGGTCGGGGCAAGCAGCGTTGTCGTGCGGGTTGGTGAGCTGTAGGGTGGAGGGCGAGGTCACTGTGCGGCTGGGGATTCCGGCGGCAAGTGTACAGCACCGACAAAGCTGCAATGTGTCGGGGCGATGCGTAGGAGGAAGAGGAGCGACGGTCTGAGAGCTCGCCGCCGGCGGTCTTGGGCGGATGGAGGAGAGCTCGGGAGAGGGGGAGGCCGCGGGTTTGGGTTGTTTTCGCGGAGGAGAGGAGGTAGGTGCCGCTGGTGGCGTGACGAGGGTTGAAGTGGCCGTGGCTGCGTCTCGGGCTCGGACAAGGGAGGAGGCCGCGACGTGTTCGCATGGGGGGGATGGTACAGGCGGCGGCTGCTGAAGAAGTTGGGAGAAAATAAAAAATACCCTAGGTTTAAATGTGTATAGGAATAAGAGGGGTTGAGGCTGTGGTTTTGTGCGGAGGAGAAAAGCTATGGGCGCGGCTGCGTTTGCAGGTGTGGAGAATGTAGAGAGGAGATAGCAAAAACCCTAGGGTGTTTTGTTATATTAGGTAGGGTGAGGTGTAGGGTGCTGTGAAAGAGTCTCTCTTATTATAGCCCTATGGTCTCTAGAGTGTGGGGGTTCAAAAATGTGTAGCACGTGAATGCTCCTTGGGTTGCTTGCATACAAGTCTATTTTAAATAGGGTAGGGGCAGTTGCGAAAATGTTGTGGGCCTGGGTTACGGCACGTGAACACTGGCCTAGGTATTATTATTAAAAGGTGTTGTGGGTTGAGATTGCAAAGAGCTGCAGCACTAGCCTATATGATTAAAGTTACCCTTCATTCTTTCTTTTCTTTTTTTTTGTTAACGTTGGTGTGTGCGGGTTATTGTGTGCGTGAGTGTACGTTGGGTGTGGCCAAGAAATTTCCAAAATTGCTAGGGTTTAATAGGAAGGGGATTTGAATCATTTCCATTATGATTGTACTGAATAGGTTTAATCAAGGAAATTCTGGTAAAACAATGGTTTTAAATAGGCTCAAACATGGTAAGTTGTAATTGGCTTTAAAAGTTTGACATGAATTTGAAATTTTAAATTAATTTAATAAGGGATACTAAAAAAATAAGATTATAATAAAACAAGTATTTTTATTTGAGTGTCATGAAATAATAATAGCAATAATTAATATGGCGAAGCTGGCACGTGCACGGGGATAGACACGCCTAACTACGGTTACGAAACGTCTGACTACGGATACGGGAAGGATAATCCACTAGATGAAAACAGATGATAGTAACGGTAAAAACCGGTCATTACAGGAAGTTTCAAATAGAGAGATAAAGAGCATATTGGAAAAGACTGTGGCTAACTCTAGGAAGGATTGGTCTTCGAAACTTTCAGACACGCTCTGGACCTACAAGACTGCATTCAAGACTCCGATCGGCACAACCCCTTACTGACTAGTCTACAGGAAGGCATGTCATCTACATGTGGAATTGGAGCACAATGCGTTTTGGGCCGTCAAGAATCTGAATTTCGACGCCAAGGAGGCAGGAAACCACCGACAGCTACAACTGAGTGAGCTTGACGAGATCTGGCTCAATGCTTACGAAAATGCCCGGATCTACAAAGAGAAGTTGAAGCGGTGGCACGACAAGCACATTTTGAAGAAAGAATTCAAGGAATGAGACTTAGTTCTACTATTCAATTCGAGACTGCGGCTCTTTCCTGGAAAGCTCAAGTCTAGGTGGTCGGGACCCTATCGAGTCACCAAGGTCTTCCCGCACAGAGCAATTGAGATAATGGGGTGAGATGAACCATTCAAAGTCAATGTGCAGCGTTTAAAACATTATACGATCAGCAATCCAGAAATCTCTCCGGTCGGAATCTCAACGACCGATGGCTCATCTACAAATCCTCCGGATCCGAATTGATCACGAAATGAGGAGTCGAGCTACCGACTATAACCAAGTGCTTCATGGGAGGCAACCCATGTCCTAAACTTATATCTTTTCTCTATTTAGAATTAGTCTACTAATTTTTAGTGAATAAATAAGGCTACGGGAATTTTTATCGGGAGACTTAGTTGATTTTTCTATATGTGCAGCAAATTGCCCTCAACCGATCGGGTGATGAATCAACCGATCGGGTGAGCCGTATCTGAAGATGGGATGTATCAGCGCATCAGCGAACCGATCAGGTGACATATAAGGCTGACCGGGTGTAAAATCGAGCGAAAACAACAGTGCTCTCGGGAAAATTGGGAAGTGGCCAACCGATCGGGTGAAGTCTCACCCGATTGGTTGACATGTAGCCGTTGGTTCGTATGAAGTTTTCAAAAATACCCCAACCGATCGGGTGAAATCTCACCCCATCGGTTCGCCTAGCCCTATACATACACTACCCCTCACCCGACCTCATTCACCCGACTTTCGAACTTCTAGTCGCGCGATCCGTCTCTCCATCTTCAAAATTGATCTCCTCCATCAATCCCTCCACCCCTAAGACCATACCCCCACCTTTTCCCACACTCCCCTACCATCAATACCCGTCCCATCAACCACATTCACCCGCAAATCATCCAAACCCTAACCCTAGCACCCAATTTTCAAAATTTCATTTCTTGACGGATCAGTGAGCGGCGGCTCGCCAAATCGCTCCCTCTTACGGCATCGGATCCTTCGGGAGCTTGGACTTGCATCATAGCTGGGTAACCTCTTTCCACTCTTCATTTTTCTTTTCTTATATGCAATGTCTTAAATTTGTGTCTACTTGCTTCATCTGCTATATCATCAACATAGACACCCTCCCCCACTTTGTCATTCTTCCCCCACGTCATTACCATGTCTAGGAAGGGAAAAGAGACTGCCTCATCATCATGAAGACATCCCCTACACGGCCCATTTCCCCCATCATTCCTGGGCATTAACCCAACTTCTGAAGAGCAATCTGCGTGTCTGCACGCCCTGCTTCATCGCCCCATGCGACATACCCTTTTCGCTGATTCCCCCATGCTCGAGTCTCTCGGACTCTTTAGGGGCATCAGCAAACTTTTTAACTGCATTGGTTGTGATTTCCTTCTGCGTGCCTATGCCCACACACACACCGGAATCTCACACTCGAGTTCCTTAGCACTCTCGAAGTATCCGATTGTGGTTTCACTTTCCGCGCTTTCAATGCCAATTTTTTTATGAATTTTGTCGAGCTTAACAATTTGCTGAATTTTCCTCACCTCGATCGTCATGTTGAATGTTCAACTCATGATCCTTGGTATGCCATACTCGTACATTTTCCATACTCGTACATTTTCCACCCTTGGAACCTCCCGATTGGCACCCATGTGTCGGTTCACCTGATGCCACCATTATCACCATTATACACCACGATCCGCCAATAAATTTCGACCCACCAGTGCTCCAGTCGGTTGCTCCACCTTCTCCTGTCGGCACACCCTCGCCTTCGTCTTCACAAGATTCTTTCTTCCACTACTCCCCACCCTCCTCACCATCTCCCTACCATTCTACCGATAGCAGCTCAGATTGACTTCCCCCTAGCATATTTCTGCATCACCATGATCACATCATATTGCTAGCATTATCATGTTCAGCTTGGGGGAACTCGATTTTTATGTGTGTTGTCGTGTGATTTTGTTATTGAATGCCTGTTTATATGTGTCGCTTGGATGTGCTTTCCTATCTTTCATCGTGTGCATGTTTCTTTTTCCTTCCTTTTATTTTTCTATTTCGTTGGTGTGTTTTTCACGTTTTTCACATTTTTGTGTCGGTGCGTACTTCCCCCTATTTTCTTTGCCCTCTTATATTTACTACTATTTCACTGAGGGCAATGCAAGTTTCAGCTTGGGGGAGTCGCACTTTGTGCGTCAGTTGTGTCTTTTTCCTCGTTTTTGAGTCTTTTTCATCGTATTTTCTTTTTCTTCTTATATTTTTCTCTCCCTCTCCTAGAGATGACCCCATATGATGAATTGCCACAGAACCACACACACACCTAGCACTGCTACGATAATCACTTTCACTAACCCTAGGAAGCCGTGTCCTATTACATTTCATGCTTCGTGGGTTCACTTTGCTTTTATGTGAGTCGTGTGTCGTGACTAGCTAGTGGTGTGCTTCTACTTTGTGATTTTGATTTATATACATGTCCTTGGTTGACCCCTAGACTATCATGCTTCAATTTTGAATATGCGGTATTTGCCTCTACTATCTGCTTCTATATGCATGGAATATCTATATAATATATATATATATATATATATATATATATATATATATATATATATATATATATATATATATATATATCTCTCTATCTATCTATCTATTCTATAAAACACAACCTTTTTTGAATTTTGTCCCAGTCATAAGTCCAGTCATATCTTTGTTTGTCCCAGTCACCAAGAACGGCCTGGATTTACTCAGGGAAGGGCTAGGATTTAGCCACGTAAGCAAGTGGCTCCCGCAGTCACGCGCATGCAGTGCGCAAGTGGGTCCCGCAGTCACGCGCATGAGAGAAAATGAGGGGGAAGCGTGAAATTTTGGGGGGAAAAGCTCGGACCTCACAACATCTTCATCCTCATAGATCTGAGGGGGAGGGCTTGGACCTCACAGCTCGGACCTCAAATTTTGGGGGGAGGGCTTGGACCTCATAGATCTGAGGGGGAAGCTCGAAATCTTAGGGGGGAAAAGCTCTGACCTCTTCACGCCCCTCTTCCCAGCCTCAAAAAGATGAAAAAGCCCGAACAATTGTTGGGGTTGGGATAAACCTAGAGCGTTGGGAACTTGAGATGGTGACTCAAATCTTGGGATGGTCGAGCAGGAGCAGGATCCTGTCATCTCGCCTCCAACAATGATAGCAGGTCAGTGATCTCCTATATTTCCACAGTCGAGCTGATTGATATGAGGTCGGCGATCTCCTCCATATCCCTTTTTTTCTTGATTTTTAGGGTTGAGGGAATATTGGAATACTGGAAGCTCAATGAACTGGCAGTGTACAATCAGATCAATGATCTAAAAGCTGCAATATTGGAAGCTCGCAACATGGGGAAGAAAATGTTGGAAGAGACGTTCAAGTGGAGATCAACTTACATGCCAGATGAGATTCTCTTAAAGTAGTGAGGGATGTCGAGGTTTGTTTGATCAGTATCAAAAACAAGGAGGAATGTCGAGGTTTGTTTGAAAAGTAGGCTTTTGTTATTTTGTTCCACATATTGACCAATGGGTTGTAATATTTGTAGGAAACATTTGGTTATTCTGTTTGCATGAATGTGAGTAGATCCATGTTTCTATATTGATTTATATATCATGCATGATTCTGTATCTCTGAGATGTGATCCAATTTTTCATGTGGTCCTTCACTTTTTTAATTCCAGAAACTTGATGTCTTTTTCACGTGGTCTTTTTTTGTTCATTTTGCATTATTGCCTTCAATATTCTTTACTGCTGGGAAGGTCCTTAACCAACTTAACTGTGGATAAGTTGTTACATTCTCTGAGTCTAGAGAAGTACTCAATACAATTCCTGGCAAATGAGGTGCTACACAAGGCAATTTTTTACTCTTTTCTTAGAACCACCAACAATGTCTATGATTTAATAGCTATTTTCTTTTTGACTTTGCATGTGAAGGTCAACATGTCAGCTCTTATGCAAATGCCTGATGATGATCTTAAGGCCATATGTGTTCCACTGTTAAGTCACTGTACATTTATATTCACGTTTTAAAAATCACTGGAAAGTTATATTCAAGTTTTAATATCCTTTGTGCCAGCCTTATAATTTCTAAATAGAATTTCTCAGCATATTCATCATTATAGGCATGTGCCTGAAGATGTTTCACGTTAATCAAGTTCCTCCAGAATGAAGTTAAACTACTTACATGTCAATGAAGAGGTTTTGAACTTCTTGCTCTTTATTGTGCGACGACTCTAAATTCTGTTGTTTCATAGTATTCTTTCAATTTAAAAAATTCTATTATTTTGAAAAAAATGATGTTAACTCAAGTTGTGAAGAACTAAAGGTTTCATGTAATCGAATGCCTTAGTCACATTTTTCTGCTAGAATTTGTTAAGGTCATGAATTGTGAATTTGATAAGAGATTGGTTCAATTAGTCAAGTGCTAAGAGAATTTGTGTCTACCTTAAATCGGATGGTGAGATCCTTGAGATTTTCTTTTTAATTTAATATTTTTGGTTTAGTATTAATTTATAACCGTTGATAAATTTACTTACATGATTTGTAGCCGACGATCGGGGAATTTGGAGCTGAGAGGAATCGAGTTTACTTTAAAACGGATGGTGGGATCCCTGGGATTTTCTTTTTATTTTAACTTTTTGGTTTAGTGTTAATTGACACTACAGATATATTTACTTTGATTGCTTTGCATATATTTACCAATGTACATCAAATAATATGGTCTGTAACTTACATAATCCATTGGTTAACAAATTAATAGTTGTAATCCGTTGATCTATTGATCTACTTTAATTAACAATACGATTTAATTAACAATATGATGTACTTTAATTTGTTGTAACAAATATATCCTGAAAAAATAAAATAAAAGAATATGATGTCCTTTAATTTATTGTACATTGTTTAACAAATTATCCTGAGAAAAGAAGGTTTCATCTTTAGCTGGATGTTGTGCATATATAAAAGTTAATTTCTTTTCCAAATATAGCATTTTCTCTTTTTCAATTGTAGTTTTATAATATGATACTCTTAACTTGAGATGGAATGGGTATGAATTTAAAGTGTCATCATATGAAAGACTGCACAAACATAGTTTTGTTAATAAAAAGTACGGGGAACCATTTATGTTTTTTGATGTACTTAATTTATTTTTTAGGTAATGAATTGCACTTTATGTTAGTTTATCTGTAGTGAAAAGTCCATATCTGTGATTATGTCTTCATGGCCTTCACAAGGATCAGATTGGGGTTTATCCATGGATGCAAACTATTTTAAATTGTCCCCTTCCTCAAGTTCTGATTGCAACTATTCTCTTCATATTGGAATGTTGCATGTCATTCTTTATTTCAACCAAGCTTTATTGGTGTGAATTCATCAACTATTACTATGAATTCATCAACTATTACTGTGAATTGTACGTTTTCTAAGAATGAAGATCTGATCTGGAATCCACTCTCAACTACTAAATCAAAAGAATCACATATTTGGGTGACACATCTTAAAATGTCCAATGGAATACTTAGCAACTCAAATTCTGCCACTGTTGAAGTTAACATTGGTCATTCACGTGGTATTATATCATCAAGTGGCTCTTGCTACCCTCCTATTTTTCAGTTAAAGTTCAAGATCGCTATGAAAACTACTGATAAAGAGTAGCCTGGAGAAACTGAGGGGGTAGTTACATGGAATGATGGTTACAAATAATTTGATCATGGTGGAAGTGCTAATGAGATTTCTTTTGACAAACTGAACATTAACAAGGAGCATTAGCCACAAGTGTTGAAATGGAATCTGAGAACTTTGTGTAATAAAATTGAGCTTTTCAAGGAGCCGTCCGAAAAAATTGGTTAGCATTCTTTCACTTTATTCCCATTGCCCTGGTTGAATTTTCAGTTGTTATTTATCCGAACGTTGTCTACCATTATATAATCTTGGAATATTTATTCCCTGAAGCAAATTTGTGAAGTTAACACTAGCACTACTCATTGCTCAGGATGCAATGACATTACATGCTAATCTTCTCATGAAAAAAGGAACCATTGTATGTAGGTCTTTGGAACTCTTTGATGACTTAGTAAAGCTGGACCCATCGCATGCTAGATACTACGAAAATGCCCGGAGTTTGGATATAATGAATCAGGTACGTCTCCCATATTTCTCTTCTTATTGACTTCATCATGTGTATGCGTGTGTGAAAAAATTGCTTATATTTGTTATACATTTTACAAAGTTTTTATCACATTTTACCATTCAGAAATATTGCCAAGGTTTGGAGGAAAAATTTAGAAATTTGTTGTGTTTCTTATGTTTACTCATACATGCACATATACTATGATGATATGACTCCAAATCTGGGATCTGTATAGCTACTCAAATATTAAGAAATCATTTTCTGAATGAATGAATGTTGATGCATAATTTAATTATTTATGTTAATGTATTAAATATACATGGATGTACGTCTATTCTGCGGAATAGTCAAATGTTTTCAGCTATTTGAAGACTGTCTACTGTCCTTGGCAACAATGTCAAATAGCATTGTTTTCTTGACTAATTATATTTTCTTTTTTACTAAACACTAAAGGAAAGTGGCAATTGGTATGTCAAAATAATGAGTTGTAATTGGCAAATCGGTAGTAATTGGTATGCCACAATAGAAAGTTTAGTTTATATTTTTCTCGATGCATGAACACAAATGATTCAAAATTTGTACTATGTTAGACATTCTGAATTCAGAACAAATAAAATGTTGGTGTCAAAATGTCTTTCTCACCATTAAAGCACAACCGTTGGATGCAAACAGTTAGATCCAGATTGTTTCTTGATTCCTTTAATTAAACAATGCATATAACTTTCAGTTTCTGCAATTTAACAATCCAGACTGTTTCTGTTTTTCCCCTCAGCCGAGAAAAAATCTGGGCACCCTTAGCTGCCAAAACTCAGCTGCCAAAAATCTGGGCAAAATCCAGTCGCAAAATTGCCTCAGCTGCCAGAAATCTGGGCAAAATCCACTCGAAAAATTCCCTCAGCTGCTAAAAATCTGGGCAAAATTCCCTCAGCGCAAAATTCCATCAGCCGCCAAAAAATCTTGCAAAACTCAGCTGCCAAAATTGAGCTTGGCAAAACTCAGCTGCCAGCTTGGTAAAACTTAGAAGCTTACGTGTTGGTAAGAATCGGTGTCTTCATTATATGTTATTTCTATTCTTTTTCTTTTAAAAGTTAGTTTGGAATATTAAATACAAATAAATAGCATAGTATGTAACACACCAGGGTATCTATTATATATTTGAGGGATATAAGCTTCTCAGTTTGTCTTCTATTAAAAAATATTTTTCTTGCTTTGATGTAACAAACTTATGTTGAATAAGTTATGGCTTGAAGAAATGAGGGTAAAAAATCTGTTTGTTTATACATTTTGCAGGAAAAGCTATGTAACATACTTATTTTTGTGATCTAACAGTGCTTGCTCACATGCCTCTGAATACAAACCCTTGAATAAGTTATGCCATTATGGTTCTGAAGCTTAAAAAGGATAGTGCTTATAATGTTTAATGGTTGCAGTTGAATACATTTCTATCAATCTATACATCTTTAATGACTATTTGGAGAAGAAGATTTTTGATATTGGGCTCATGAATGACTACTATATTTTTGTATTGGTATTTAAAAACAGTCATTTATAGTTGGAAAGCAAGCTGTATTTGTTTGGATAGTTTTTTATGTATGTTTCATAATAGCTTAGATAAATGTTATTACGATAAATAAATTTGCAGCAGAGATATATGTTATTACGCAAGATGAATTTCAATTTAAAAGTGAAAAATGCAAATAAAAATTAAATTTAAGACAGATATGATATTAGGAAAGATGATGGTGGTTGCCACCCTGCATTCTTCTCAAATTACATGCCTCAATTCTACATGCGTTGATTTTTTGTCAATGCAACGGTAATTGGGTTGTGATATGAGTAAATCACATTCAATGCTATTCTATAAGATCTATTAGGTGGTTGAATTAGTTCTTGACTGGAAATTTGTTTTGGAGAGAATATGCTATATACTTCATACTAATTTATCTCCTATTTTTTATTAGTAATGAGATACAGACCAATCGAAATCGATACATCACCTAGAATTTAAAGGGAAAATTCGAGAAAGGAGATGGCTTTGAGGCGACTCCTCATGTGGTCACAATCTCTTCCTCTTTCCATTATGTTTAAATTTTATTATTACCCCAAATATGGAACTCCATTTATTGTTTACTAATTAGTGCTTTTTAATTATTATACGTTAGGGTTTTTTGTTTTGCTATAATTTGAGAGATATGGTGTAAAACTCTAAACAAAATCATCTTTTATTGCAAATGGAGCTTGGTTCTCATTGTTTTTATCTTGATAACAAGTTGGTAGGCATCCTTTGAGGCATCCACATCATAACATCCGAGGTGCGTAAATTTCCTCATTGTTTTTATCTTGATAACAAGTTGGTAGGCATCCTTTGTGGCATCCACATCATAACATCGGAGGTGCGTAAATTTCCCGTTTTATTTAATTTTTTTGAAAAAAAATTAAGATTCTTATTTCTAGATCTATGAAAGTTTAAAATTTCATAGCCATTACTCATTCAACAAACGCTCCCAAAATTTTATGAGAAAGGTTTAATTCAAGCTATGTTGGCAGTTTTGCCAGCACATTTCACAATCCTAGATTAAATGATGCCTCATTGCTTAAAGTGTTATACAGAGCGAGCTTTTGGGATATTTGAATCGCATACATCCTCCAATTGGAATCTGTCGGCCATTTGTGCATATATTAGGGCATTGGTCGAAACCAATAGGTTGGAGGAGAGTTCATTGATGCTGTTGTTGTATAGAGGTGAGCACTATGGACTATTAAACTTTAGTTTGAATATGAAATTTTTACTTTTAAATAAACACTCCCTTAATTTGTTGCAAATGTGAACAAATGTGTTAATGAGAATGCTAGATCCATGTGCAGAAAGTGTGGTCATTGCAAAGAGGTGAGCATTACGGACTAAAAAACTTTTGTTTGAATTAGGAATTATTCTTTTTTAATAAATGCTTCTTTAGTTTGTTGTATATGTGAACAATTGTATTTGCTGGTTTATCTTTCCTATTACAGTGTTCAATTTAATTATTTTGTTCAGTAACAGTTTTAATATTAAGTAAAAGTTTGTTTCCTTCGGTTATGATATTTGATTTGGACAGTGCACTTACAATGTAGAGAACCATAATATTATATTGATGATGATTTTGACTTGAAGACCAATTTAACTGATCCTTGATTATCTAAGATTTTGATTCAATTTATCTAATGGAATTTGTAAAATTAAATTGCTTTTTTTAATCTCGGTTGATTTGGTGATGTGGAGAGACATTTCAAGGTCTGCATATGTGTTTGGGTCTGGTACATTCATCCTCCTATCTTCATCCTATACCAATGATCTTGATTTTAGGTAATTTATTATTATTCATGTCTATTAAAAATACAATTAATGTGATATTAACAAAATTATCCCAAATTTCCAAAAATTGCAGCTTGATATCAGCAATATCCTATCTAGGTCTTTTGCATCTGGCCTTAATTTTCGTCTACACGTCCATTCTTAGAAGGTAATTGATGAGAGAGAGGAGAAGTGCATAATTGGAGAAGATGATGCCATTTGGGCCGTGAGATTTCTCCTTCCATACATCAATGAGGTGCTGTCAAAGATCAAGGCCCTTTTCTCTGGGGGACACTGTAACAACAGTGAAGGTGAGTAATTAATTTTTTTCTTGAAAAAAACGATCTTTTCTAATTTAAAATTTTTTAGCACAAAAACTGTGAGATTTCTAAAATTAGAAACAAATGGCAGATGGCGGTGTTGTTGTTTGTTATGGCCAAATGTGGGAGCTCCATTGCTCTCTGGGCACTGGCCAAACTTGGTAACTTTCTGGGTTTCTACAGTCTTCAGACTTTACAGGGTTCTATTTTATTATTTTATTATTTCCTGCATTTGATTTGATATTTTATGTTTTTGTGCTTGTGATTCATTGCTGCAGTGTTCTTTGGGCTCTTCACCATCCCAAAAATCTTATCTTCTTATTCTGCACAGTTGGCTAGATATGGTAAGTGGAAAAAAACTTAGTTGCTGATTAGAGTTATTTCTTGTGGATTTTTTTTGCTTTTCTGGTTATTTTGATTGCAATAGTGTAGAAGAAGTGCGATGTTTCGGCACACTATTTTTATCCTAATTACTGTAAAGTAAATCCAATGATTAGCTGAGCCAATCATGCTATATAACGCAAGGTGTATATCGGGTGCCTGTAAAACAAAAAAAACTTTTCCTCCCAATTTGAAAGCGACACTCTTTACTCAACCCTCAATTTCAAAGCCGCACTCTCACTGAAATCTGTTGATTTTGAGCATGAACCAGCTTTACCAGACTTCATTCATTGCAATTAAGTCATTGCAATTAAGTAGTTAGCTTTTCCAACTGACCTTGAGTATTTACTTAGCACTTTTGTTAAATCCTCGATTTGGAAAGATCTAACAAATATGTATCTCTATTGTTAGTTTTTGCTCATCACAGGCCCACTGAGGAATGCATATTTTGTAACATAGATTTCTAAAGTTGGAACTTAAACAGTCGCCCACAATGGCATCTTGAGCTGGTCATCCATCTAGGAGAAGAAGGGGACCTGCAGTGCAGAAATGAATTGATTGGTACGTCAATAAAAATTGATATATGTCTTTAAGAGAATTGGTTGGTACATACAAACAATTAATTGAATGGAATATTTGATTTTGGCTTGAAGTCCTTATTTGGGGAAATGCATATTTGGAGAAATGTGCATATATTAAAGCCTTTTCCTACCAAACAGCTGATTTTGAGAATGAACCAGCTTTAACAGACTTCAGTCATTGCAATGGAGGTCTTTTCACCCGCTGACTTTTCCAGTTAAGGAGTTTGATTATGATCGTTTATACAAAAGTCTTGAGATGCTTGCCAACTTTGAAAACCGTGCAAATTCAAGGGTGGTCGAATCTGGAATGCTAACGGGAGTGAATTTAGATGACATAAAAAGGGCAGTAGAACATTTGAAGTTTCATGATGGGTGCAAAGAATTTTTTCAGAGGGTTGTGAAGGAGGAAATTCTGACAGTGAATCTCCATATTCTTTCTTATTCTTGGTGTGCAGATCTTATTAGGTCAGCAATCTCAGCAGGTAAATCATTATCCTTGATGGTTGCTTTGTTACAACCACAGTATTGCTTCTTGATGCAATAGTATTGTATTGCTTCATTGAGTTTTTGTAATATCACTGTCATTTTCTGTTATATCAGTATCATTTGTCAGAAAACAAAGTTTACAAAACAATCAAGTAACTTCTATTTGTTAACAATATATATAATAACAGAATTAATGACGTTTGGTGAGCTGTTTAGGAAATTTTTAAATTAAAAGTAGTAGTTCTTTTTTTGTCAGTGGTTGTTTTCTACTTGCGGTTTTCTACTTACGGATAAGATTTGTCTCTTGCTTTTAAACTTTATGTTCCATTTTTTATTCAGCAATTCCAAGTATTATGTTTGTATTCCAATGATAGGTAATTCTGTATAGTCTGACTAGGAAACAAATGAATGGAACCGAGATAAACTGTAGAAATTATGAATATATGCATCATGTTGTATCCATAAGTGACCATAACATATGTTGTTATAAGACAATCATGAATTGCAGCAAGTTTATTAAAATAGGAGAGCAAAACAGAATGTTATTCTCTTTTGTTTAGATTATTCAGCCATTTGAGACTAATGAACAATCTCATATTTGTGACCATAACGTATGATTTTTTTCTTCGGTATTCATAAGGTGGATGATAGATGAAGAGCGACGAATTGGTAAATCTTTGGATTTTGGTTGATTCAGGTTTTATTCTGTAAAAAAAACTAGGCCTATTCTTTTGTCAAGCATGTGTAAGATACAGGACAGAAGCTACTGTTTTATTTATAAATTTATTTCCTCACACCTTGCCATCAAAAAATTCAATGGCTAGGAAATTTTAGACAGTGTAAGATACTGACGGAAGCTACTGTTTCATGGATTTTGATCTCACTCTATTAATTGATTTTGTTCTCAGGTTAAGTTGAGCTCCCTAATTAATATATTTTGCTAATAAACAGAATTTTTCACTATTCTGTTTTCTTGGTTAACAATGAGGAGTACACCACATTTCTTTTATAATTTGGACTTAATATTTTTGATGTTGTGGTTTTTAAGAGTTACGCTTTCATTAGCTTGATGAACCTTGGTGGCAGCAAACCTTTATTAGGTTCTCCTGTTGGTTACTATAAGTTTTTGTATTTGGAATCCATAAAGTTGAGAATCCTGTTCATACCAATATCTAAATTAACACCATGCTGATACAACCAAAACCGGCACCCTAATGGCTAATAACACCCTCCGTGTGCAACAACGGCACGGGAAGGTGATCATGGGCTGCTCTCATCCATGAAACATGTAATATTGTGTTGGTATTATGGGATATGTAGCTTGAAATAACATCCAGGAACATCCTAAAAATAGTACAATGTTCCAACATGCTCAACCATCAACCTCAATGAGTGCAGATATAGATTTTAAGCTGAAGTTAGCAAACGATGTCCAGGTTTGGTCCTCTAGAACAACAGCATTCTACGTAATTGTGTACATGATGCAACACTTTCCAGACGTGCCAACATGTTTTATAATAGTGCACGTTAGGTATTGCTAACAAATCACAGGGGCTTCTTGATGCAAGTGGCATCATTTCAGAAATACTTCTACTCATCATCTTTCATTGAACATCAATTTATGCGGAGCATCTTACATCTTGAAATTTTGTTTCAGAAAGGAAATGGCAAAGATGACCAGACCTGTAAGAAGTGCATGATCTGAACTCATCTTCAGCATACAAGATTAACGATTATGCTATGCCCAAGAGCTCCACTTTCGCTTGGTAAACATTCGCTTGGTTATTTATTGAGATTAACAAAATTGTTTCCTTAAACATCTATTATAGTTAGTTATTGAGATTAGACCACTGTTATATAATTTTATTTATCAATAAAATGATTAATCTTCATTCCAGTGTGGTTTCTTCTTTATCTAGAATTTTCTCCAGGATTCATTAGTAACCCATTTTTTTCAAGTCATTTTTTCTCTTATTTTACTTGGGGAAGTCCATAATGTTTAATGTATGAACTAAATGTCTTATTCACTCCAGTTGATCGTTTTCTTCTCTAAGTGATCATTTGAATTACCGGTGAAAATAAATAACCTCCTTTTCCTTTGTTTTTGGTGGATTCCTTTTCCCATAATTTTTTGATACATCAGAAAACCTGCCCTTTTCCCCATATTTATGCCAACTAAAGAGTACTCTTATATATATATAACATTGCAAAATGCAAGTGAATGCTACTCATCTTCGACTAGCTATGCACCACTATGGTTGACATAACTGTGGTTGACCATGTTATTAAGTGCTGACATAACTGCTTTATGTCTTAGACTGCAACAGAAACATATGTGTCAATATTAGCAGGGTTTGATAATGTCCTTAAAAACATAAATAACCATATCCTTAAAAACAGCAAGCCATGTTGTCAATACGATGTGGCAATAAGGCGCCAATAGAAAAGACTTTTCCTCACCTTATGTACTATTTGTTCAACCACGTCATCTGAAAGACCCAAATCTGATTCATTTAGAAGAGCCAACACCATCTCTTTTAACTGTTTAAAGCAATAAACAGGAAAAGATTACTTTCCCATAATGACTTCATACAGCTCTGAGCATCGCCTCAGAATCATAAATAGTTGAAGCAATAATTTAGACCATAAAATGAAATACAAAATGAAATTAGACAATATATTGAACTCATTATAGTAAAGAAGAACACTTGCAATCAATTTCGGGTACAGATAAGACATGTTTTAAAGGTGTTTCGCTCAAGCTGCAAGTTATAATCAAACAAAATTGAGATTGAAAGAGAGAAAATTGCACTTCATTCATTGTATTGACATGCAGGTGGCAAATACGAAAAATAGTAAATTACAATGGTTTTTAATGACAAACTAAGTTCCATATAATGACATTTTTTATATCTATGCCAGCAAGACATGATTTGTTCTTGCAACAGAAACCCTATTTCTTACTGGTGATTGAATGTCCCAATTTGAAAATTATGCATGCCTCTGGCATTTAAGTCTTGCAATCTTTGGCATTTTTTTTCACATCTCAACATGTTAGATTTTGAAATTTTGTGTAAATTAGAAATGTGATAATAATTATTTTGTGTGTAACTGTGTAACATGTTCTCTTCGCCCCTTAATTGTTCCATGTAATTCTATGTTCACTTAGCTAAAAATGAGTTAATTCGTTTGGCACAGGAAGGAAAGGGGTACAAGATGCTGAACATGGTCATGTTCTAAGTTGGAATAAGAGGGTGAAAAATTGCTTATGGTGCGGTAAGAGGTCTCGAGTATCTTCATGAAAAAGTTCAGCCTTCAATTGTACATCGAGAAGTCAGATCGAGCAATGTTCTTCTTTTCGATGATTATGAGTCCAAGCTTGCAGATTTCACTTTATCCAACCAGTCTCCTGATACATCTGCTCGCCTGCATTCCACTCGAGTTTTAGGAACTTTTGGCTATCATGCTCCAGAGTAAGCTTATAATTCCTACTATAAATATTAATTATTTTTTGACACCATTGATGGAAGTAATAGAAATTATATCATAGTTTCTAATGTAGAGGAGAAGATGGCCTTGGTAGCAAAAAATGAAAAAAGGGAGTCATATAACAATTCAGACTAAAGGATTTAGTTCTACTGTTTCATAGCTATTGTTTAACTCATGACTAAGGTTTGTCTGTCCTGATATGCTAATTGGAGCAATACGTAACAAGGTATTGAATTGATTTGCAGTAAGTGTAGCGACTTTTGATTTGTATGTTCTTATATGTGTGTTCTTATATAGTCCATACTATTAATGCAAGACCATAATGATTTCTTTATGCTTTCAAATTTTGGACGTGTGTTTCATGTATGAAGTGTGATTTTCTACTGATTTTATATATCGGTGCATATGAAACAACGGTCCATGATTTGCTGCAACATTAAGCGGAATGCATATGTTTCCCTGTTAGCTTGGTTTAGAATCTGCCTGCTTCCGTTACTGAGTGACTGGAGACTTGCGGATTCCTGTTGCTACAATGCCAGGTTATAAGCATATTGGAAGACACATTGAGCGGCTTATTCCCACCGTCAACTAAACCTGGAAGGCAAGGGCTCACACAATTGTTGGAACACAGAAACATCAGATTCATTCCTTTCAGTGGCTGGGAGAAAATAGGTTCCAAGGAGAGGATCGAAGGTCAGCTGAGAAACAAACCAAGAGAGATCACATCCTGGGAAGAGCTGCTGAAGACTGCAAATGCATAGCAAATTTTGTATGACAAGGCTCGAAACAACCTTTCATTATGGTGCAAACTACAGAATACTACGTCGTCGGTAGCAAATCTAATAGGATAATTTAAAATGATGAATAAATTAACCAGCTGTACATTATTCATCCTGCAAAATTTAGATGATTGGCATCGATTGATTGCATGTCATGTAATTTTTAGGGTTTTCAAGTATTGTTCACAACATTATCCTTTTGAAGGGGAATAACTTGACTGATGAAGACCAAATGTCTAATAAGAGGGTTTATACACGTTCTTTCCATATTAATTTTGTTTTCTCTATGCATTAATAAACGGCTTTTGAGAATGGTGTTGGTATTTCGGGTTTGAATATGGCTTTTATAAGTGCTAGGATTCATTTCAATGGTGTAGGTAACAACAACCTCACTGGGAATCTTCCTTACTCAATATCTTTCATATGTTGTGATAGTCATTGGTGTGACAGTATTTGCTGATGACAATATTTGGTTGGACCTAGCATGACAGTATTTGTCTATAAAAGCTATGATAGTATTTGGTTGGTCCTAGCATATATCTGTAAGGTTCTTGGTGTGACAGTAATTGGTGATCTTTGGCTTTTGTGATTAGTTTATCGAATGTAGAAATGTCAGCTACAACTTTTTGTCTCAAACTGAAGGCACGCCCGTGTCGAAGGAGTGCCTTCCCGCATCAAAGGCACGCCCGCGTCAAAGGCACATCCGCTAAGTTTTTTTACGCTAATTTGTTGATCAGCGCTGAATTTGTTGTTTCGTGTCGAAGGCGCATGCGCCGAATTTGTTGTTTTGTGTCGAAGGCACATGCGCCGAATTTGTTGTTTCACACCGAATTTGTTGTCATACGCTAATTTGTTGTTTTGTGCCAAGGGCGCCCGTGTCGAATTTGTTGTTCTGCATCGAAGGCGTCTACACCGAATTTGTTATTCCGTGTCGAAGGTACCTGCACCAAATTTATTGTTCCACGTCGAAGGCGCCCACGACAAATACACCCGTGCCGCTAAATATTTTTATGCTAATTTGTTGTTCTTTTCCATTTTGGTTGTGGAAATAATTTTTGGCGAACAAAGATTTCGCGCGGGAAAATCTTAAATGAACCGTGCCCGCGTGCACGGGTTATGACTAGTATATATATATATATATATATATATATATATATATATATATATATATATATATATATATATATATATATATGGGGGACCGAAAATTCCGGAGGCGATCAGGAGGCTGGTGGCGGTGGTTCTGTCAAAATCGTCGCATCACGGTGGATCCTAGGTGGAAATGCTAAGGGTGATGACGGGGCAGGTTCCTCTCGTGAGGATTCTCGAGGCTGCGCTATGGTGGGGGATTCTCGGGGAGATGCGGTGGGGGACGATTTTGGTGTTGGATCTAATGGCGGTCTTGGCGGTGGTTCTAAGGGAGATCTTGGCGGTGGTTCTAAGGGAGGATCTCTTCCGCCGGCGAGGGCTACAAATGGGGGAACAAACGACGGTTGGCAAGAGGTCCGGCGTGGACGGGTTAGATCGGTTCAAGGTGGTCGGGCGAGGTTCGATAATGGGGGTCGAGGCGTTTTTAGGGATGGGTTTTCGTTTAGAGGACGTCCTATGGCCAACCTGAGGGCTCCTAGTAAGTCCCAATCGGAGAAGACAACTAAGGTTCCTGCCCCTAAGGTATTCGACTCTTTGCCCCCAAGGCCTAAGGTTCCTATTACAATTAATACTAGTATGGAGAAAAGAACGTGGCTGGACGTTTGTGCTGAGAGAAGGACCTATGGGTCAGATCTGGCAATGACTTTGGTTCCTCCACTAGTTGTTGTGGATGGTATTCCTCGTGCGAGGGTCCCTGGAAGTTTGGTAGAACGGGGGGCGGAGAGATGGCGTGATACTCTTGTGGGCTATGTTCTGGGGGATGTCCCGTTCTATGGACAAATCGTAGCTTGGATGGAGAGGCTATGGCGGTTGAAGAAGAAGGTGCAGGTTTATAGCAAAGATAACGGATTCTTTTATTTCAGATTTGAGTCTGCGGAGGAGTGTGAACGGGTCTTGAAAGGGGGTCCTTGGCTATTTGATGGTCGTTTGGTAGTATTGAAGAAATGGAGTCTGAATCTTCGTCACGATAGAGATATTCTGACCTCAGTACCTGTTTGGGTGCAACTGCATGGACTTCCCCAATATATGTGGAATCTGGAGACACTGAATATTATTGCCTCTGTGGTCGGAACACCGATGTGCCTTGACCGTTCAACTGCAAACCTAGAGAGGATCACTTACGCTCGTTGTCTTGTGGAGGTGGAAGCACTCTCCCCGTTACGGAAATCTATTGAGGTGGAGCTGGAGGGTGGAGAAATAATAACCATTGCGGCAAAATACGAAGGAGAGCCACCGAGATGTAGCAAGTGTGTCTGCTTTGGCCACACTAATGCCCAGTGCCCGGTTACGGCAGAGCACCCTTCAATCCAATCAAATGACTCTATGGTTGGTTTGGAAACTGGGTTAAAGAATACTGGCACTTCAAATACAGATAATCTTGAGAGCACAGGAATTGCTATTTCAGAGGCCGTAGTGGATGGACATGCGTTGGCTGCTACTGCGATAACGGGTGGAGGAGATAAGCAAGCTTCACAGTTGACTAATTTGCCTCATCCCTTGACTGCCTCGAGGGTGTCTATTTCACCTGAAGGTGAAGGCATGCCTTGCGATAACCCGCATGAAGTTGGAGAACCGGTACATTCAGAATTGGTGGCTGAGGCTTCAGCTCGGGGAAGCATTGGGGACGCCCTTTCGGATGCAGGCGCTGGGAACCCGGTTGTTGAACCTGGGATTGTCGAGCTTGCAGCTGGGTTGGATTTGGGAGGGCCGAAGGTGCCCAAGCCGTTGCCTTCACTCCTTGAGGGATCCATGGAAGATATAGACCGTGTCCCGCAGGTGATAGCTGTAGATAACCCAAATTGGGTGGCTGAGGAGATCAGTTTATTGCAGCAAGCAGAAGAAGTGAATAAGACGAGGAAAAAGTCTGAGTGCCCTACTGAAGTCGGAGCTAGAAGGAGTTCTAGATTTCAGGGGTGTACTCCCAAACAAACGGTTGCTCAATGACAGTATTCATATGGAATACTAGGGGTTTAAATAACCCAGTACGTCGTAGAGACCTTCGAGACAGATTATCTGCAGTTAAGCCATCTGCCATCATTCTCCTTGAAACAAAACTTAAATCCTTCGTGGGTAAAAACTCTTCCATTATTCCGAAAAATTGGCAATCTTTCAATAACTTGGACTTTGCGACTGGGGGACGGATTGTGATGGCCTGGGACCCTTCTATATGGTGTATTACCCTCATCTCTTCTTCAGACCAGCATATCACTGTCTCTTGCGCTAACTCTGGTGGGATGTCGTGTTGCTTTACTGGAGTGTATGCCCGTAATACTGAGGGGGAGAGGAAAAGTTTATGGGAGTCGCTTAAGAGAGATGCGGACAAGCTTAGTGCAGGACCTTGGATGGTCGCTGGTGACTTTAACTGTGTGCTCTCTATTGCTGATAAGGCTGGTGGTCGTCGACTGGATCAAAAGTCTCTATTTAACTTTAATGATTGTATTGCTACTTGCCGCCTGCATGAACTCAAGAATATTGGGCGGAAGTTCAGTTGGTGCAATAATAGAGGGGGGATGGGGAGAATCTACGCCCGTCTTGATCGTGTTTTTGTCAGTGGGGATTGGTTGAATCTGCTAACTGATTCATTTACGGAGTACTTAGACCCGCTTACAAGTGATCACTCCCCCATGCTTGTCAGACTTCACCCCCAGGTACTTTCCGAACCAAAGCCTTTCAAGTTTTTTAATTACTGGACGAAATGCGTAGGGATTTCTGATATTATTGAGGAGAGCTGGGGGAGGCTATACTTCTGGCACTCCGATGTATTGTTTGGCCCAGAAGTTGAGAAGACTTAGACCTTTACTACGCAATTGGTCCACCAATCATAATGCTAGCAAGCTAGTGGCCAAATCCCGTTCCCAGCTTGAGTTGATTAGGAATCATCCTCTCTTGCACATGGATGCTTCTATCCAAGCCCTTGAACAAGTGGCGATGAAGGAGTTGGCTAATGCTATGGGTCTGGAAGAGGAGATGTTGTGCCAAAAAAGCCGCCAAGAATGGATCACACTGGGAGATCGCAATTCTAAATTTTTCTATAATGCAGTGAAATCCAGGGAATGCCACAACAATCTGAGTTATCTTGTGGATTCTCTGGGAAGGCAATTCTCCTCTTATGATTCTCTAAAAAGGGATGCTCTTGATTTTTATATGGATCTTTATAATCAATCTCACTATGAAGGCTCATTCCCCACTCTTACTCCGAAGCGTATCCTTACGAATGAGGCATCCAATTGGCTTATTAGAAGAATCTCTGATGAAGAAATTAAAAGTGTTGTTTTTCAGCTGGGACCAGACAAGGCGCCAGGTCCTGATGGTTTCAATGTGCATTTTTTTCAGCATTAATGGTATCTTGTGGGGGAGGATGTATCTTTGGCGGTCAAATCTTTCTTCACTTCGGGTTCTCTACTGAGGCAGGTAAACCATACCCATCTCACCCTTGTGCCTAAGAATTCTAACGCCTCCTCATTGGGTGATTACAGGCCCATCGCATGCTGCAATGTTATATATAAAATTGTCAGTAAAATTATATGCAACCGTCTAAAGATGGTTATTCATGATCTGATCTCACCTAACCAAGCGGCCTTCCTTAAGGGAAGATTATTATCTGACTGCACCCTTATCGCCCACAAACAGATAAGAGACTTCAGTAATCCTATGGGGGTCAGGGCTTGCCTGAAGCTTGATCTAAGGAAAGCTTTTGATTCTATTAATCGGGATTTTATACTTTACTTCTTGGGCCAGATGGGCTTCCCGTATGTATTTATAAGGTGGATTGGTGAGTGTATTTCCACTCCCACATTTTCTGTTATGATTCGTGGTGCTCCTGTGGGGTATTTTGATGGCAACAGGGGTATTAGGCAAGGAGACCCACTTTCCCCGTTTCTATTTGTTATTGCTATGGAAGCCTTCTCCCTTTTGATGTCTAAAGCTCTTGGCAGTGGTTCCCTTCAACCTATGCATCGTGGCTGCTCCATCTCCCATCTTCTATTCGCTGATGATATGCTTGTGTTCTGCAGAGCTAATCTTAAATCTTTCAGGTGCATCAAATCTCTACTTCTACAATTTAAAAGTTTTACTGGCCTTGATGTAAATTGGAATAAGAGTTCTGCACTATTTAGTAAGGGGACTAAGAACAAGTCTGCACTGGCGGATTCTCTGGGCATCAAAACTTCCACTACCATTTCCACCTATCTGGGCTTGCCCTTATCCTCCAAGTATCCCAAAGGCCCTATGTACAGTAGACTGTTGGATAAGTGCAAGAGGAGATTATTGGGTTGGTCTTCGTCCTTATTATCTATTTCGGGGAGGATAGAGCTGGTTAAATCAGTTATATATGGTATGGTGGCGTTCTGGATGCAGGCTTTTCGTATGCCCACTTCCATTGTAAAGGAAATCTCTGCCCTTTGCAGGCGATTCATTATGGGTTCTTCTCGAGCTTGGGGATGGGCGGATATGTGTACCCCTAAGGCTGAAGGGGGAGTTGGTTTAAGGCTACTGGAGGATCTAAATGTTGCTGCTGGGGTCATGCTAACATGGAGATTTCTCACCTCCAATAGCTTATGGGCAAGGCATATGAGAGGAAGATATGGTGGGGCTCACGGGTTCTTTGCAGTAAAGGGTTTAGTTACGCAATCAGGTACTTGGAAGCACATGTTGTACTGCAGAAATATTTCCAGCAAGCTAATCAGGAGAGTAGTGAAAGATGGGCGTTCTACACTTTTTTGGCACGATAATTGGCTAGACTGTGGACCTCTTGCAAATTTGGTAGTGGTTCCGCATGACTCCTCAATGAAGCGGGTTTGTGAGTATTGGATCCAAGGGGCGTGGGCAAATCACCCTGACCTAGCAGATGTTCGCACTTACTTGGTGAAGGCGGCGGTGACATGTGGGTCGGATCAGTGGGTCTGGGCGCCCTCGATGCCGTGCCATACTAGGGGCCATGCCTATGGGAATGATGATACCTTCAAGTTCAGTGAAGCTTGGGAAGGGGCCCGGTCTCGTAGAATTCCTTTCCGGTTTCATAAATTGGTCTGGTTCTCTGGCCATATTCCGAAATGGGCAATCACCTTGCTTCGTGCTTTCAGGGGTAAGCTGCTCACCAGGGACATTATCAGTACATGGGGTCTCAATTTGCCTCTCAATTGTGTTCTGTGCGACGAGGACAACATTGAGGATATAAATCACCTATTTTTCTCTTGCCCATTCTCCAGTTACCTTCTTAAAAGGTCTCTCCTTAAACTGAATGTTACCTCTCAGGTGGGCCCTACCATTGGAGAGGTTGGGAGCTATTTCTTATCTCATTTTGGGGGGAAGTGTGTGGTGAGCAGATTGGCAAAAATTACTCTCTCTGCAATTGTATGGCATATTTGGCGGGAACGTAATAGGAGGATCTTTGATGGGGAAAATAGGGGGAAAACTTACATCTTTGACGACATCGCAGCGGACATCAGAATTGCTATGAGAGGACATGATCCTTCCAATGAGGCTGAATCAGCTATCTTTTCAAATTGGGAGTTTCGTGATTTGGGCTAGCTATGTAATATACCTTTCTTGTATAGATTGCTCTAGGGTGGGGAAGCTCTATTAAAGAGTGACGGCGCTTGTGCCCTATCCTCTTTATACTGCTTCCTCATGCCTACCCATTTGTATTGTATATCTCATTCTCAATAAAGATCTACTAACTTTCCTATATATATATATATATATATATATATATATATATATATATATATATATATATATATATATATATATATATATATATATAACGCTTCAATTCGCATGTATCGGGACTCTACCAGTAGGACTAGGATAACCCATTTAGCTTATGCTCTGATTTGCGAGAAAAACTTTCTTTTGCCCAAGTGTTTAGATTTCGAATCCTTTTTGTTTTACTTGGTGCAAATCCCCTCGTCGTATACCGTTCTCCCACTTGGGAGAGTACACAAATATATAGCCCAAAAATCCAAAAATCCAAAAGAAAAAAGAGAGAAAAGAAAAACCCAAAAAGAAAAGAAAAGAGAAAAAAGGAAAAAAAATATGTATAGCCAAAAGCCCAAAAAATACAAATACCTAAAACCCAAAAAAAATTCCCGTGTGAATATTATTCCTCCACCGTGAATAAAGGGAAGGCGAGAGTGTGCACCGAGTGTTCTACTCCACACCTTCTCAACCTCCTTCGTTTTCGAACACACTTGGCGTAGAAACTTTCTAGCGATTATCTAGGCTATAGTGTGGTGATTTTCTAGTTCCTAGCGGTCAAGTCCCCAACACATGATACGTTTCGATTCTTATTAAATTCTCTTGCATGCTTGAGCTATTATTCACCGCTATTTCGAATTGAATCGATATTTGGGTCATTCCTTGGGGATGTGTATATGGAACTTTATTGCACAATTTAGAAAGCGACACCGTCTGCTAGCTCACGACCGCACTCACTCACGCTTCACCACGTGGGCCCACGACACTTGTATGGACTCACATTCCTTGGTTTAGTGATGTGAATTATTGCATGCTCGCTTAGTGTGTCATGTTTGATTTTGTAGCTCTGACGGGCGATCTAGGATTTTGTTTTCTCTTTCTGTTTCTCTCTCTATTTTTCCCTCCGAGCTCCTACTCTCACTCGTCTTCCTCAAGGACGAGGAAGGGTTTAGCTTGGGGGATTTTGACGTGCGTTTATATTTTATATTTGTACGCACGTCTTCTTCGTGATTTTCTGTTGTTTTTCGTTGTTTCATATCCGTTCTTTTGTGTTCTTTGTATCTTTTCACTCTCTCCGTGTTTTTGTGCAAATGTAGTAGTTTCCAGCGTTGGGGACATACAAAGAAGATATTATGAGTCCCCGGAGCAACGGGAGGTGTCACGCATGATCTCGGGGGGCCAAACAGCGAAGAAATCCATGTATCAGCCCCCAACCGAACATTTGGACAGAGCCAACCGATCGGTTGATGCACGCATATCCGACCCGGACAGGATATGAAGTGAAGAGCAGCTCACCTGACCGGTTCAATGATCGAGTGAGATCGACAGAGCTCTCTGTCTTTTTGAGCTTATTTCCAACTGATTGGGTGACATCTCACCCGATCAGTTCATCTGAAGATGAAATTTTCCAAATGACGACCCGGTCACGTCAACCGCTCAGGACAGCGGTCGGTTGATGTGTCTGAAGCACTGAAGGCCAAAACGACTAGCAGATCACCCGATCGGTGACCTTATTTTCTATATATAGTCGACCTAGGTTTTCCAGAAACGAGCCCCATTGTATTTTCTAACTTTTTGGGATTTGTGACGGCTGAGAATTTATTTTATCTTGTAAGTGTTCCGATTGTTCTGAAACTTTAGTATTGTATTAATATCACTGCTAGCATCTCTTTCTATTGTCTGATTATGATTTCAGCCGTTGAATTTCGTTTATATTGTATTTTTGCCATGAATTGTGAGTAGTTCCCAAATCTGGGATTTTGGTGGAAACCCCTTCGTGGGTTCTCCCTAGAGCGACCATAGGAATAGGATTTCGATAGGGTTTAGGAATTTAGATGGTTATGCGGGGTGTTTCAATGTCACTGGCGGGAGAAAGACCGTCTCTTACCATCAGGCCAAGGGGGAATAAAACTAGCGTTTGACTCCCTAGCCACAGCTCACACCCCTAGCGTAGACATTGAATCCTAGCGCTTGGGAATGGCAGAATAAGATGTTGGGAGTAATCGTTGCGAGCTTAGTGCTCCCGGAGTCGGTCGTGTTAATGAACATGGGAATGCCCACCGACCGAACCCGGGTAATCCTAGCGTATCATCCTAGGCATCGACCGGAATATCGGACCCATGGGACACAGATATCACTCTTAGAGGCAACGTCTCACCACTAAATCCTAAAATCCAATCGTAGTCCTACCCGTCAGTCGTAATAGAGAGAGCACACGATAGGGTGAAAACCGAAGTCATGGATCCCCTTTTATTTATTACATCCTTCGTATTACCATTCGTGACAACCTACCGATCATTCAGGTTAGCTCACCCATCGGGGAACCGGTTCCTTCTTGACAACAAGCACAACACACGCCTCCCTGAGTTCGACCCCCAAGCCACACTACAACACCATGTGCTTGTTGTTATAAATATTTAAATCTGGTATCCCCGATCTCTATTGAATGCATTGCTAAATCTAGGGAACGTCACCGTGGCGCAACTCAAAGCTACCGCACCCTCCACAAATCTGGCCTCTTCCATTGCCTCTGGCCACCCCCCACGTCGCTCCGGCCATCCCCTTCCTCCATCTAACCCACGACAACCCCACAAGATCTAGCCACCTGCTTCTCCCCTAGATCCAGTTGCCGCACCACCTCCACATGAAAACATCCGACCACCTCCCTCCTCCTCCATGGCCAAAACGCACAGCCTCCTTCCCCTACTCACCTGCCGCCCCTTCCATTGCTGGCCGCACCTCCTCTTGGCCGCAAGCCCCAGCCCGGATCTGCATGCCTTCATCTCTCCCTTGCGCAACAGCCTCTCCTTGCTATAAAAACTGCCATTAGCCCTTACATAAACTGCCGCAAGCCCGGTTTTTCACCCTCCTAGATCTGGCCCTCTCCTCGCTCTTGAACACAGTCGTGCCCTCCACCTTTCACTGCCGTTCATCCTCTTTCCTTCAGCATTTGTGTTGCTCGCTACCATGCCGTGTTCGTTGTTCTGCGGCCGTCTTAGCCGTAGACGTCACCGTACCTTGCATGCTACCGGAGTCAACCCAAACAACGCATGTCTAACAACATAAAAACTGTAAATTTTCTTGCTTTGTTAAATCATTAATTGAAGATTAATAATATGGGACTGTAGGTCGGTGATGATTGTTGAGCACATAGGAGATTCTGGACCATTGAACTGAGGATTACGGACGTTGTTACAGGCAAGTGAAACTTGCACGGTAAATTGTTAGGCCATGTTTAGGCCATTCTGTGATTTTTATTTAAAAGATATTAGGTGGTGAAATGATAGTCACCTAGACACCATGCTTGATCTAGTTTGACAACGAAACTAGATCCGACACCATATTTGATCTAGCTTGACAACGAAGTTAGATCCGACACACTTGCCAGGTCATTTCATGCATATCACATGTCATGTTTATTTTGATATAACTGTACGCAATTCAATATCTGCTCTCATACTATCGTATTGCATATTCCATGTCATTTCTGTTGGATATGGATCCTAGCCTAGAGGGGGGTGAATAGGCTAATAAAAAAATTCTCGTGCAACCCACGAGAAATCACACGCAGTTAAAAGCACAACCAGAGTAAAAGATAGACAGTCATAGAGTACGTACAGATATACCCTGGTTCGATCGACCCGTCGACCTACTCCAGCCCCCAAAGCAGAACTAGTATTGAATAGCGCAATAGCTACAAAACCACAAGTTAGAGCACGCTCAGAGCACCCTTTACGTCTCTACACTCGCCAGGCTCTCAGTACTCCACACACAGTGTTTCCTCTCACTATCAATCCTAGTAAAGCTTTCTACCAGCTAGTCCCAAACTAGCTGGGTACCACTTGTCTAGTCCCAACTAGACAAGTCCCAAAATAGTCCACACAAAGTAGGAAAGGTTCCCCACAGAGAACGTTAGACTAAGACACAAATAAAAGAGTTTAAGGGTTTAAAATGCTCAGTTTGTGTCCGTGTAGGCGTCTCTGTCAATCAGCACGTCGTCAGCTCCAATCTGAAGCAAACGATGTCTCGGTCCGACTTCTTGATCTCAAATGGCACACTAGTCTGTGCGTATAGCAATCCCAGTTCAGACTGATATATCAGCGGTCTGTGCGCACAGCAAATCAACTTAAGAAGGAATATTCCACATCAGCATCCCCTCATTTGCTTTGTTGTTACGGCTAGGTCAATGATGTAATAGGCTTGATGACACACAAGCTAGGGGTCGGCAGTAGCTTGTCTTGGAACTTGTTGCATGTGTTCAAAGTATTGTAGCTACCTGTCTTGAGCATGAACTATTGGCTTGGGTCTGTTGTCACAAGTGCCTGCATGTAAATATAAAACAAAGTAGGTTTCTTTTAGTTTGATAATGAAACTCAAACCAAGGTAAAGCCTGCAGGACAATAGAGTCCTCCCTCTAAATCTGTGATGGCAGCACCGAGAATGTATAATTTGGTGCTTCCCATGGTCAGATGATGACGGAGAGGTGTACTTCACACCGGGGCTTCGTTTTGCAACTTCGGGTGCAGATTAGGGTTTGCAGCAGCGTTCAGTCGGTAGCGCTTAAGAGCGGTCGGTTGGCAACGTGTAACGACTGGTTTTCATGTATCTGGATTTATTATATTATAATGTATGTTTTGGTGGATTTTCTCCTCATGTGTGGTTTTCGTCTCCGTAACTTTCATTTTCGATCGTTTCATCGTGTTTTCTCGTTTCTTCCTTAGGATCGTCGATTTCGAAGTATGTCATTCGTGACGGGCTTCATAACGGTCGTATCTTACTATTAGATCAAGCCTAGGAGTCTTAGGAATCGATCCCGGAGCTCCGCGCTCCGTATCGGAACTTTTGGTGCTAATTAGCCGGTGTAAGAAGGGCCACCGACCGACTAGATGACGATCCAGTCGGTCGGCAAACCTTCTTGAACCGACTAGTTGGCTTTCTAAATTATTCTGGAGTTACTGTTTATCGTTAGTCGGTCTAAGAACGTTGGTTGACCGACTAGGTTGCAAACTAGTCGGTCGACAATGCTTCTTTAACCGACTAACTCATCAACTATTTTTGACACTAGTTACTGTTTACTCTTAGTCGGTCTAAGAACGTTCATCGACCGACTAAATGTCAAACTAGTCGGTCAGTAGTTGTTCTTGGACCGACTAACTCTTGGTTTAGGTTTTCGACTGGAGTTACTGTTTACACTTAGTCGGTCTGTGTTGATCTACCGACCGACTAGTTCTCAAACTAGTCGGTCAGCAGTTGTTCTTTGACCGACTAAGCAGTGCAGGAAACCCTAGTTGTGCCCTAGCCACCACCAAACTCTATAAATACCCCTCCAAACGTTTTCTTCTCCTCCCTCACGACCTAAAACCCTAATTTCTCCCCCATTGAGCCCCCATCTTCCTCAAGCCATTGATCCTTCATCCCAAGCTCATCCTCCATCATCCAAACCCTCCCTCAACTCATTCCACCTCTCATCTTCCCCAAATCTCCATCAATCACCAAAATCCCCCAAAACCCTATTTCTCCAAACTTCTCCAATCATTTCCAGATCTGAACCCTAGGTTCCCCGGAGCGTTTCTTCTGTCGCCGTGGTTGCTCGGCGTTGTTCTCCCGTTCCCTACGCGGTAATACTCGATTCCTTTAATTTTAGCATAACCCACATTGACATTGTGAAACCCTAATAAAATGGATTGATTAGATGATTAGGGTTCTAATAATAAACCTAATTAGGATCATTGTGCTAATAATTATTTTGCCATAACAGTGATCCATTCCGTAGTTAGCTTGTGTGACGATCTTCATTGCTCGTTAATCCCAGTATCAGGCAAGTGAAACTTGCATCTCTTGATTTGGGCCATGTCTTAGGCCATTTCCTTGTTTTAGCGTAAAAGAGACTAGACGGTGAAAGGATAGCCGTCTAGACGCCCTTGACCTAGCTTGACAACGAAGCTTGGTCCGTCACCCTCATCATGCTTGTATGTCACGTTTACTTTAAATTAACGGTACGCGTATTAACTGTTCATGTCATCCATGCATCCTTAACTGCTATTGCATTTTAACTGCCACGTTTAATTTCAATTAATGGTACGCGAATATGTTCATGTCATTGCATTTTGCCTGTCACGTTTAAATACAATTAACGGTACGCGAATATCTGCTCATGTCATTGCATGCTTGAATACTCACCGTGATTGCGTATCTTCGCTACATACTTGTACTACTTGTTCCGGCTAGGCACCCACCTTGCGTGGGCATAATCCTATGCCAATTTCATTTTCTGGCTCGTGTTCCAGAAGACGAGCTCAACCCGGCCTGCGGGCAATAGGGCACTCGTTGAGTGATCCCTTGTACTTGTACTTGTTACTTGACATTACATGTCACAACAACCACTTGCCACTTGTACTCTCCTTTACTTTACTTGTTACCACCTTACTTTACTTGCCATGCACCATACTTTATCTGCTAGGTTGCTAGTTTACCTTTCTTTCCGTTTCCTTGCACAAGTCTTTCGACTTGCTGACATGTGCCCCTTTTCTCTTTTGGGTGACACATGTCAGAGCCCGAGCCCGAGTTGCTTGCTGAGGACGTGGTGTTCGCTGACGCTGAGTCAGAACCCGCGTTGATCGAGGACTACGTTGACACTGGGGATCAGTCTTAGAGT
Source organism: Scilla litardierei (assembly GCA_030789695.1). NCBI lineage: Eukaryota > Viridiplantae > Streptophyta > Magnoliopsida > Asparagales > Asparagaceae > Scilla > Scilla litardierei. The sequence goes on from CM061137.1 coordinate 88,845,172, forward strand.
CTTCGTTTAGCTTTTGTTAGGCTGCTTAGTTGTCGGTGCGTGGCACCTAGTTTGATACTCTGTTATGTTTGTGTTGCTTTTGTTTGGCCTTGTTCTGGGCCTTAGACTCTTTCCTGTTAGCCTGGTGGCTTTTCTGTGATGTTGAATATTTTTGTGGACAAACTTTGGGATTGGTATTTCATATCCGTCTCTTTATTATTATTGTTGTTGTTGTTCCTTTTGCGATTACAGGGACCTGCTTATACTAAATTGACGCTTATCAGGCGTGCAGCTTCACAGCTCCACGTCTGAGCGGACCTTCTCACGTCTCGCCTCCATTTTAGGGAAGCGGTCGTGACAGGTTTTAGTGGTGGCCAATGCAGGTCCCTCTGTAACTGCAATTATCTGGGATAACAATAATAATATAAGATTGTCCGACAAATGAATTTGATATCCGAGTCATAAGCTATGAGTCTAATCTGCTTCGTTTTCTGTGTCACTAGATGGCAGGAAGACGATTCACCCGTGGTGGGGGTAGTGGTGCGCTCCCTCATGATGAGGAGCCTGAGCGGGAACCCACCAATGGGGAGATGATGCGGATGATGATCCAGATGATGCAAGTGCAGCAGGGCGTGCTCCTGCAAGTCCAGAACGCTCCAGTTGCTCGAGCTGCCCGGGCTCTTCCGGATGCCCCTCGCTCTGAGCCGGGAGCGAAGCAATTTCGGGAGCTGGGTCCCGCATATTTTGATGGATCTGAGGGTCCTCTGGCTGTCGACGAGTGGATAAGGAACATTGAGGATAACCTGGCGATGGCGAAGATTAACCCGGCTGGATGGGTTGATCTGGCTAAGAGGCAGCTGAAGGACAATGTCAGAAACTGGTGGGATGCTGAAGAGAAGATGCTGGTGGAGCCGATAGTTTGGGCTACCTTCAAGTCTAGATTTGATGGAGAGTTCTTCTCGAAGGCTGCTAGGCAGGTGATGCTACAGCGCTTTATAGATCTGAAGCAGGGGAGCTTGTCGGTGGATCAGTACCACCAGGAGTTCACGAGGCTCAGTCGGTTTGCACCTAAGATGGTGCATGATGCCATTGAGAAAGCTCAGCGATTTCTTCAGGGACTTGCCTTGGAGCTTCAGAGCTTTGTGACCTCTTCTGACCTGGAGACATATCAGAAGGTTCTGATTGCTGCGAGGCGGCAAGAGTTGAATTTGAACCAGAGGAATGGACATGTTTCAGGAGCTGGGAAGAGGCCTATGGAGCAGGCCAGGGTGGTGGTTAGGCCTGGTTTCAAGCCTAATCATCCGGTGCAGTTCAAAAGTCCAGGAGGGCCTATTCTGAAGACTTGCCATTTCTGTGGCAAGACTGGACACCTCAGGGATCAGTGTAGGAGGTTTCTGGGACAGTGCATTGTCTGCGGAGATCCTGCCCACACCATCAGGGAGTGTCCGAAGTCGAAGCAGACTTGGCGGGCTCCTATTGCAGCACAGCCGTTGCAGCAGCGAGCTCCTGTGCCCGTTGGACGTGGAGCGCCTCTTGTTCCACAGAGACAGGCCTTTCGGCAGGCTGTTCCGCCGAGAGGGCAGGCCTTTCTGATGACTGAGGAGGAGAGCATGGCCGTGGATGAGGATATTACAGGTAACGCTCATTCTAGCTATTTTTCTTCCTTAGTTTGATTTTGAATATGTTGCTTGCTTGCTCAAGCTTGTTACTAGAATAGGATTTGATTGTTAGACTGCTTGCTAGGTGTGGTTTTGGTTTGCACATTTCCTGCACGAGTCCTCTTTGACTCAGGTGCGTCGATGTGCATTTTGGCCCGGAGCTTCGTGGAGAAGCATTCCTTGTCGACGTCCTCTCTCCCTAAGAGTTGGAATATCGTCACAGGGAACGGTGTAGTCTCGGTGCATCGTGGGTGCAATTCTTGCCCGTTGGTGGTTTGTGGACGTGAGCTTTGTGCTGATTTCATTGTCCACGACATCATCAATTACGATGCGGTCCTTGGGATGGATTGGCTTGCGAGCTTCTATGCTACGATTGACTGTCGGAGGAAGAAGGTGGTGTTCAAGATTCCCGGACATCCGATGTTTGAGTTCAGTCGTGGTAGCAGTTCGCTTGGTCCTGTCAGATTTCGGGCCAGACCGGTGGATGTTGTGGCTATGCAGATGGAGTTGGAATGGCCAGCTGTGGTGCGAGATTTTGGTGATGTCTTCCCTGAGGAGATGTCTGGATTGCCGCCTGATCGAGCTTTGGAGTTTTCTATTGATCTTATCCCAGGTACGCAGCCCATTTCGAAGGCACCATATCGTATGGCGCCAGCAGAGTTGGAGGAGTTGCGTAAGCAGTTGGATGAGCTCTTGAAGAAGGGTTATATCAATCCTAGTGTGTCTCCGTGGGGAGCACCGGTGTTGTTGGTGAAGAAGAAGGATGGTTCGCGTCGCATGTGCGTGGACTATCGGGAGTTGAATGCGGTGACCATTAAGAATAAATACACGTTGCCTCGCATCGATGATATTTTTGATCAGCTGGGAGGATCGAGGGTGTTTTCTAAGTTGGATTTGAGGAGTGGTTATCACCAGTTGAAGGTGAAGAAGGATGATGTGCCGAAGACAGCGTTCAGGACGAAGTATGGACACTATGAGTTTGTGGTTATGCCTTTCAGCGTAACTAACACGCCCGCAGTTTTCATGAATCTGATGAACCTGATTTTCTATGACTTTTTGGATAAGTTTGTCGTTATCTTTATTGACGACATTCTGATCTATTCGAAGTCGGAGGAAGAGCATGCCTCGCACTTAAGGACGGTATTGGAGATCTTGAGGAATCATCGTTTGTATGCTAAGTTTTCGAAGTGCGAGTTTTGGCTGGATAGAGTTGCTTTTCTCGGGCATGTGGTGACTGGAGATGGTATTTCAGTGGATCCTGAGAAGATTAGGGCCATCAAAGAGTGGCCTGTTCCGTCGTCTGCGTCTGAGATTCGGAGTTTCCTTGGACTTGTTGGTTACTATCGGCGTTTCATTAAGGACTTTTCCCGTATTGCTGAGCCGATGACCAGGTTGACGCGGAAGGATGTTGCTTTTGTTTGGTCGGGTGATTGTGAGAGTGCTTTTGGTATTCTGAAGGAGAGGTTGACGACTGCCCCTGTTCTTGTTGTGCCTGATCGCAGCGGTGGATTCGAGATCTTTTACGATGCTTCTGGCAAGGGTCTCGGTTGTGTGTTGCATCAGCACGGGCATGTTGTGGCTTATGCTTCTCGTCAGCTTAAGGTTCATGAGAAGAATTACCCGACGCATGATTTGGAGTTGGCTGCCGTTGTGTTTGCTCTTAAGATTTGGAGGCACTTCTTGCTGAGTGAGAAAGTGAAAATTTTCACCGATCACAAAAGCTTGAAGTATATTTTTACTCAGAAGGAGCTAAACATGCGACAGCGTCGATGGTTGGAGCTTATGGCGGATTATGAGATTGATTTGCAGTATCACCCTGGCAAGGTGAATGTGGTTCCAGATGCTTTGATTAGGCTTCTCACGGTGATGATGTTGACCTCGCAGTGGAGATTGCAGCAGGATTTTTGCGAGTCCGGTGTTGAGATTGTTCTTCCTGGGGAGGCTTCTTCGTTGATGTACATGCAGGTACAGTCAACGATCGTGGATCGGATTAAGGCTGGCCAGGCTGAGGATCCGAAGCTGGTGAGGATTCGGGAGCAGGTGGAAGCCGGTCTGCGGACTGACTTTTTGGTTCATGAAGATGGCTCGCTGAGGTTTGGAGCCAGGCTGTGTGTGCGAGCTGGGGATATTAGAGAGGAGTTGATGGTGGAGGCACACAGTTCGCCGTATTCCGTGCATCCTAGTGGCACCAAGATGTACCAGGATCTTCGTCTGAACTTTTGGTGGCATGGCATGAAGAGGAGTGTGGCTCGGAGTGTGGCCAAGTGTTTGGTTTGCCAGCAAGTGATGGCGGAGCATCAGCGTACGGCCGGGTTGCTACAACCGCTTCCGATTCCGGAGTGGAAGTGGCAACACATCACTATGGATTTTGTGACTGGACTACCTCGGAGTCCGAAGCAGAATGACACGATTTAGGTGATCGTAGATCGATTAACCAAATTCGCGCACTTTATTCTGTTCCGAGTGGGACAGTCCACTGAGGCGCTAGCAAGGAGATACATGGAGGTAAAATTCTTTTACTCTCCGTTTTATTTCCTTTTCCTAGTTTGGATAGTGATGTAACGTGAATCGTGCAGGAGGTTGTGCGACTTCATGGAGTCCCCGTGAGTATCGTGTCAGACAGAGACACGAGGTTCACATCTCAGTTCTGGCAGAGTTTGCAGAAGAGTTTGGGCACGCGTCTGAGTTTCAGCACGGTGTACCATCCGCAGACGGATGGCCAGTCTGAGAGGACGATTCAGATTTTGGAAGACATGCTGAGGGCGTGCATGTTGGATTTCAAGGATTCGTGGGAGGACCATCTACATCTGGTAGAGTTTTCCTACAACAACAGCTTCCAGGCGAGTATTGGCATGGCGCCTTTCGTCGCTCTTTATGGGAGGAAATGTCGATCGCCATTGAGTTGAGATGACGTTGGTGATCGGGAGTTGTTGGGACCTGAGATGATCGTGGAGGCCGTGGATATCGTCAGGAATATTTGGGAGAGGTTGAGGATTGCTCAGGACCGTTTTAAGCATTGGGCGGATGCTAAACGTCGTTCTTTGGAGTTTCAGTCGGGCGACCATGTGTTCTTGAAGATTTCCCCGAATCGCGGTGTGATTCGTTTTGGTAAGCAAGGGAAGTTGAGCCCGCGATACATTGGACCGTTTGACATTTTGGAGAGGGTTGGCGAGATAGCTTATCGCTTGGCCTTGCCGCCATCTTTGGAAGGAGTTCACAATGTTTTCCATGTGTCGCAGCTTCGTCGATACATTAGCGATCCATCTCATGCTATGGATTTTTCGGAGATTACCGTTCGCCCAGATTTGACGTATGACCAGCATCCAGTGCAGATTCTGGACAGGCGTCAGAAATCGCTTCGGAGCAAGATTGTCAATCTTGTGAGGGTGATGTGGCTACGCGGCTCACCTGGAGAGTCTACTTGGGAGAATGAGGATGAGATGCGAAGGCGTTTCCCACTTTTGTTTCCGGACACGTGAGTGTTTGGAAATTCCGAGGACGGAATTTTTCTTAAGTTGGGGAGGATGTAACGACTGGTTTTCATGTATCTGGATTTATTATATTATAATGTATGTTTTGGTGGATTTTCTCCTCATGTGTGGTTTTCGTCTCCGTAACTTTTATTTTCGATCGTTTCATCGTGTTTTCTCGTTTCTTCCTTAGGATCGTCGATTTCGAAGTATGTCATTCGTGACGGGCTTCATAACGGTCGTATCTTACTATTAGATCAAGCCTATGAGTCTTAGGAATCGATCCCGGAGCTCCACGCTCCGTATCAGAACTTTTGGTGCTAATTAGCCGGTGTAAGAAGGGCCATCGACCGACTAGATGACGATCCAGTCGGTTGGCAAACCTTCTTGAACCGACTAGTTGGCTTTCTAAATTATTCTGGAGTTACTGTTTATCGTTAGTCGGTCTAAGAACGTTGGTTGACCGACTAGGTTGCAAACTAGTCGGTCGACAATGCTTCTTTAACCGACTAACTCATCAACTATTTTTGACACTAGTTACTGTTTACTCTTAGTCGGTCTAAGAACGTTCATCGACCGACTAAATGTCAAACTAGTCGGTCAGTAGTTGTTCTTGGACCGACTAACTCTTGGTTTAGGTTTTCGACTGGAGTTACTGTTTACACTTAGTCGGTCTGCGTTGATCTACCGACCGACTAGTTCTCAAACTAGTCGGTCAGCAGTTGTTCTTTAACCGACTAAGCAGTGCAGGAAACCCTAGTTTTGCCCTAGCCACCACCAAACTCTATAAATACCCCTCCAAACTTTTTCTTCTCCTCCCTCACGACCTAAAATCCTAATTTCTCCCCCATTGAGCCCACATCTTCCTCAAGCCATTGATCCTTCATCCCAAGCTCATCCTCCATCATCCAAACCCTCCCTCAACTCATTCCACCTCTCATCTTCCCCAAATCTCCATCAAATCCCCAAAATCCCCAAAAACCCTATTTCTCCAAACTTCTCCAATCATTTCCAGATCTGAACCCTAGGTTCCCCGGAGCGTTTCTTCTGTCGCCGTGGTTGCTCGGCGTTATTCTCCCGTTCCTTACGCGGTAATACTCGATTCCTTTAATTTTAGCATAACCCACATTGACATTGTGAAACCCTAATAAAATGGATTGATTAGATGATTAGGGTTCTAATAAGAAACCTATTTAGGATCATTGTACTAATAATTGTTTTTCCATAACAGTGATCCATTCCGTAGTTAGCTTGTGTGACGATCTTCATTGCTCGTCAATCCCGGTATCAGGCAAGTGAAACTTGCATCTCTTGATTTGGGCCATGTCTTAGGCCATTTCCTTGTTTTAGCGTAAAAGAGACTAGACGGTGAAAGGATAGCTGTCTAGACGCCCTTGACCTAGCTTGACAACGAAGCTTGGTCTGTCACCCTCATCATGCGTGTATGTCACGTTTACTTTAAATTAACGGTACGCGTATTAACTGTTCATGTCATCCATGCATCCTTAACTGCTATTGCATTTTAACTGCCACGTTTAATTTCAATTAACGGTACACGAATATGTTCATGTCATTGCATTTTGCCTGTCACGTTTAATTACAATTAACGGTACGCTAATATCTGCTCATGTCATTGCATGCTTGAATACTCACCGTGATTGCGTAGCTTCGCTACATACTTGTACTACTTGTTTCGGCTAGGCACCCACCTTGCGTGGGCACAATCCTATGCCAATTTCACTTTCTGGCTCGTGTTCCAGAAGACGAGCTCAACACGGCCTGCGGGCAATAGGGCACTCGTTGAGTGATCCCTTGTACTTGATACTTGAACACAGCCTGCGGGCAATAGGGCACTCGTTGAGTGATCCCTTGTACTTGTACTTGTTACTTGACATTACATGTCACAACAACCACTTGCCACTTGTACTCTCCTTTACTTTACTTGTTACCACCTTACTTTACTTGCCATGCACCATACTTTATCTGCTAGGTTGCTAGTTTACCTTTCTTTCCGTTTCCTTGCACAAGTCTTTCGACTTGCTGACATGTGCCCCTTTTCTCTTTTGGGTGACACATGTCAGAGCCCGAGCCCAAGTTGCTTGCTGAGGACGTGGTGTTCGCTGACGCTGAGTCAGAACCCGCGTTGATTGAGGACTACGTTGACACTGGGGATCAGTCTTAGAGTCTTCGTTTAGCTTTTGTTAGGCTGCTTAGTTGTCGGTGCGTGGCACCTAGTTTGATACTCTGTTATGTTTGTGTTGCTTTTGTTTGGCCTTGTTCTGGGCCTTAGACTCTTTCCTGTTAGCCTGGTGGCTTTTCTGTGATGTTGAATATTTTTGTGGACAAACTTTGGGATTGGTATTTCATATCCGTCTCTTTATTATTATTATTGTTGTTGTTCCTTTTGCGATTACAGGGACCTGCTTATACTAAATTGACGCTTATCAGGCGTGCAGCTTCACAGCTCCACGTCTGAGCGGACCTTCTCACGTCTCGCCTCCATTTTAGGGAAGCGGGTCGTGACACAACGCGTTGAGCGTGTGGAGCGGAGTGATCGGTAGAGCTGAAAGACGGCCGCTTGGAGCTTCGATGGCACGGGTCGGCAGTGGTATGTCGCGGAGCTCTCTTCGATCGGTAAGGCTTCTCAGCGCATGGATCAGCAAGGGGTCACGTCATTTTATTCATGCGCCCAAGGTGTTCGAGTGAATGCTTGACCGAAGATCTGTTGTTACTTCAGGCCGTGTGCTACTGCAATAGGTTTTGCGTAGAGAGCTTCAAAAGAGTTGGCCGACCTCTAAATTTTGACATGCAAATGTGCCTTGCGTCCCTGTTGGTTTCTTCTGCACACAAAAGAAAAAATCACAGAGGGTTAAGCATTAACAAATTAAATAACCAAAGCACTATTTCTAATGCTTATTATGAGTGCTTCTGTGCTTGGAAAATTGAGATGGCCGGCTCTTGAGGATTTTGTGCAGGACTACAAACACAAAGATAAGGAGGTGCCTTGATATTTTTTATGCTGATGGAAATTTTATTTGGGCGTGCGGCTAACCTAGGTGTGGCCTCTTAAAAAATCATGCGCCTTTGATTTAAGGGTTTAGTTTTTTTTTCTTCACAACCCCAAAAAAAACGCACATCTCTTTGGCTTTTGATTCGGCTGCTAGGTAAAATTTCAAGCAAAAAAATGATGTTAACCCAATATTCTAAGAGCCTTGGGAAAAGGTTTGTAAGAGGAGAGGAGAATTGGAGATATCATGCGTGAAAAGCTTTTCAAAAAAAATGCAATCAAAGAATCCCCTTTCCTCAAAACTTTGTTTATTATTAAAAAAGGCCTCTTTGAATTCGGCACTAAAAAAACTTTGGTTCTCTCTTTAAAAAATTGTTTAAGCAGCGCATCTTTTCAACCCTAGAGGATGGGTTTTTATAGGGTGATGATGGGGTGATGCGGTTACGGGGAATCCTATTTTGAATAGGAGATTAGAGATTTGGTTCTATCACTTTGCACCTTAAATAGGAGATTTGATTTGATCAAAATGGGATTTGATAGCAATTCAAATTTAATATGAAATTGAAAATTAATCTCTAATTGATTTGACCATATCCCAAATAGATTCCATCTCTCTCCTCATTGACCAAGTCAAATCTTCTTTGTGCACACACTCCCTTTCTCCCAATTTGCTATACGGATAGCAATTCTGCCAAAAGGTGAAAATATATTGTTTCGCTAATCCTGAAACACACTAGCACACACATTAGATATCACGACACGTTTGTCATCATCAAACCAAGAGGTCCTAGATCGTTGCGTCCAACAATCTCCCCCTTTTGGTGATGACAAACACATAAAAGATTTGAGCAATAGATGGGTGTGTGAAGTGTGTTGAAGGGTGTAATGCAATATGAATCATGGAATGAATATTCAAGCACTACAACATGGCATGCACAAACTAATAACAAATACAATAGCATGCTCCCCCTTCTCTCAAGCTCCCCTTCAACAAGTATTCAAGTATATTTCAAGCTCCCCCTTCAACAAATAATATCAACATCAAAGCTCAAAGCTGTCAAAATTTTTTCTTTCTCCCCCTTTGTAATCACCAAAAGTGGATTAATGAAGTCACAAGAATATCCCATGCAAAAATAAATCATTATTAGAGGTAGCGTGCAATTTGCATGAGTATTCCAAATAATAGACAGTTCAAGTTCATAGCTGTTACGAGGTGGAACTCGCGTACAATGAATTTGTATTATGGGGAACCAAGGGCACGATGGTTATATGGGGAAGAAGGTTTAGGTAGGCTGTTTTACAAGTGATTAATGGGGTGAAGAAGTTGGACCCGTTGCCGGTGGAGCTCACGGGGTCGAATCTCGTCGGATGCAGCTGAGGAAGGTTGGACGGCAGGGGGCGGAAGCTGACTTTGGTCAAGGGGCGAGCTCTCCTGCAGCACGAACAACTCGTCAGAAGGGCAGGGTTGGGGTTCAACCCTTAGCCCCTCCGATGCCTAAGTCTGTAATAGGGCTTAAAATGTGGGCTAGACACGCCGGCCGGACTAACGGTGTGTCGGCCGCACGTGGCGAGCTATGGGTGGAAGAACAAAGATATGGACGACCTTTGTTCTCGTGTGTGAGTTATAGATTAAGAGAGAATTTTTCAACCCCCTTTCCGTAAGAGGAGATGGGGTATTTATACCTGACGGGTGATGACTAGGCGTGCTGAGCTGGCTCGGTTGTCAGCGGAAGCTTCGGACAAGGACGTCGGGAACAGGAGTTCCTGACCTGCTTTTGTCAGGCGGCGCAACGGCCAAGGGGTGCTTTTGTCGGGATGTCAGGGCCGAAAGCGCTAACTGTCAGTCGGTCGGGTGACGTATGTGTCAGTCGTGTCCTTATCCTAGGTTGTTTGTCGTTGGCGACGAACTAAAGGTCGGGCCGTATCACTCTAGGCGCCGCGGTTCATGGGAATCGGGCGGGTCGTACCGATCGGTCATGAGCTATGGTCCGCCTGTACGGAAGGATACGTCCGTGCCTGTCAGTAGGCCCGGCTTAGCTACCCAAGCGTCCCCAAGCGCGCTACCCCCGGCGGGTCGAGCGGCTGTGGTTGTTCGCCTCGACCGGGTCGGGGAACGCTACAAGGCGCGCCCGTCTCCATATTGCCCCGGATTTTCGGGGTGGCGACCCTTTCATGAAGCGGAGAGTCCATGGATCATGTGGGCGGATTCGGGTGGGACCCCTACGATCTTTAGGTCGTAAAAATTGCCCCCGGCCTTCGAGTCTGAGGCGGCATCCCGGCTCGGCTCGGAGGGCGAACCACCTTCGATATTCTGGACCATCAATATGGGCCTTGGACCCACCGGGTTGTGACGGCGGCGGCTTCGGAACTCCCGCCTTAGTGGTCATTATTATGATTTGAAAAGGGGGCAGAGGAAAACGAAGCGTCTCTGCGATTGGGTTTGCGACATGTGGATGAGGTGACCCTCACGCCAGTCGAGGCGTCGGGGACGTCTCGATGGGCGTCGCGTGGCGAAAGTTTGACGGCCGAAATGGCCCGGGGGCCACCTTTACCGCTAAAAGGGTCTGGGAGGCGGTCGGCGGGAGTTTTTGTCTTTCTCTGATTCTCCTCCGGTGTTCGATACTTCTGTTTGGAGCTTGCTGGCTAATTTGTCACTTCCGTCGCCGGTCATTTTCTTCCAACCGCCTTCCGGGTTCAAGGGATCAACATGTAATAACAGTTAATTTCCTTCCTTTCCGATCAATAGCTTCTCATTTCGAGGTTGGAGGAAGTAGCCGGGTGGGGGAGGAGGAGTTGGTGGGCGAGGGGGTGTCGCAGCCGGGGTGCGGCGGCCCAGGGAAAGACGGTCATGGCGATCCGTTGTACCGAGAGACATTGAGTCCCCCCGATGTAGGTTGGATAGGATCAACATCAGGGAGATTCGTGTGCGGTTTGTGCGACAACCCTATGAGGTGCGGGTTCCCGGGTTGGAGGAAGCGGTGAGTTCACCGGGGGATAATGAGGTCGGGGTCTATGTTCGGTCCTTCGAGTTGGGGCTCCGCTTTCCGATCCATCCGTGCTTGTTTCATTTGTTGAATTTCCTGGAGCTGCCGATATTTGCCTTAGCGCCCCGTTCTTGGGGCTTGTTAGTGGGGTTTGTCGTCTTGTGCCTTGCTTGCTCCTTGAGTCCCTCCTTGGCGCTGTTCCAGCATTTCTTCGTGATTCGGAAGAGGGGGATGTATCATCGCGTTTGCGCCAGGAGAGGGCGAGAACTCATCCTCGGGGTGCCCGACGATGTCGGCGATTGGATGAGGGAGTTCGTCTTCGTGACGGTGCCAAGCGACGTGGCGCTGATGTCGAATTGGGGGGCGTGGAATCCCTTAGTAAATGAAGGGGTGGAGCTGACCGGGGAGGATATTGCCAAAGCTCAGATTTTGATGGAACTGCCCGAGGCGTGCTGTCAGTTGGCGAGTCTAACGCTGAGCAGTCGGCTCGCCCAGGACTTTTGGACCCTAGGTATCTTTGATGTTTTGTAAACTCTGGGCTAGGCTCGCCCTGATTGTCTCTCTTTTCCTTTTGTAGGCGAAGACGCGATGAGGGAGCCGGAGGAGGTGTCAGGTTCGGCCGGGGCCCCGATCTCGGAGGATACTGATCCCCACGGGAAAGGCAAGGGGGTGGTTAGCGAGGCAGGATCCCGGGACCGTGGGGGCGGGGCCCCCCGTGGGGATTGGTCGCACCCGGGACGGGGGGCAGTCGGGCAAGGTATCTCCGCCGGTGGGCCCACCGAGGATCTTCATGAGGACGCGCCCGTGCGGGGGGCAAGACCCTCCCTCCCTCCGCGGGTACCAGCGGCGGTCGCGCCTCGCCGAGTGCGTGTGGTACAAAGGTGGCCATACGGGATCCCTTCGTGGGAAATGGGGGTGTCGTCGAGTCCAGCTTGCGAGGGCGCCCTTATTCGTTTTAAGAGGACCCGAGAAGAGGTCGAGGCATACCCAGATGACCGTCTCCACAAGTTTCCTTTTCGAGTCAGCGGCGACGAGTCGGTATTCGAGGACGCGGGAGTGGCGACGCGCCTCGCCGAGTACTGCGTGTTACCGCGCGATCGTGAGTCTTTGACTCGTGTGGGGGCGGAACGGTTGGGTGGCTCGGCTATATGGCACGTCGTGCAGGTAAGCCGGCTTTCTTTCCTCGCCCGCAGGCTTTATTTGTTCGTGTCTCGCTAATTCGAGGTTTATGTATATGATCGCGAACGTGTTAGCCCTGCGGGGCCATACCTCCGCAGCCGTCACCAGGGCGTCAATGGACGTGGCGAAGGCGAACCTTGGCGAGGTCAAGGCGAAGCTGAGGGACACGGAGGCGGAGCTGGAGAGGATTAGGGCGGCTTACGGGGTGGAGAAGGGGCGGGCTGCGTATTTCGATTCGTCCAAAGCAATGGTCGAGAAGCAGCTCCAAGAAGTAACGCGAGAGAGGGATGATATCCGGTCGAAGCATACCTCGGAAGTTGTTAGCAAGGAAGCAGTGATCGGGGTACAGAGGCGGCAAATAGAGGACCTAAAGATCGCCCTGGAGACCGAGAAGAGGGAGAAGGGTCTAGCGGTGCGGCGATTGGAGGAAAAACGGGACGCTGAGGGCAAACTGATTGAATCCGCTATCCGCCGCTATCATGACGAGCATGTTGTGTCGATGCTGCAAGAAGCTAAGGAGGCGGCGATTCGGCAAGTGGTTAAGGATGTGAGAGATTGGTCGGTTGAGAGGCGGCGCCGCTAGAAACGTGGGTTTGGGGAGGTCCGTACCTTCTTGTGAGAGGGTTATAAACAATGTGTTGTTGTAGTGTGTGGAAAGTCCAATGTACGGGTTAGCTATTTGAGTAAATACATTGTGATTGTTTTGTGCCGAACTGTATTCTTACTTGGTTTGCTCGTAGAACGTCAGCTTTGTGAGGGACGTAATTGCCCCCAACTTCGCTCTGCCGAGGTATCCGGGAGAGGGGAGTTGAGATAAGTCACGTTCTCCGGCGGTTTGCTCGGAAGCCCGGCACGGGAAGCCCGGCACGGGCCCCGGCGGTGCAGTGGTGGGGCGAAGTTGCTTGGTTCGTACGAAAGTTTGCCAAGTGTTGGAATTGAGATCCAACTGAGTTGGGCGGTGGATTCCTGTTCCGGCCGAGCCGATGGAGATCAGACAATTCATTGGTACGAGGGAAGCTCTTGCTTTGGCCGCACTGACGGAGGTCGGACTCAATCTTGGATCGAGCGCTGACTTCTTGTTTTGGCCGCCCTGACGGAGGCCGGACTAAATCTTGGAACGCGTGGCACATGGGATAATTTCGAATGGGGGTAATCATTTCGCAGGGATTTGGGCGGGAATTGATGGCGGTCGAATGACTAGACGTCATCCTGGCGAATCGACGGCGGGCGGGAACCGAGGCGGCCCGACCACTGTAGTGTTGACGCGTGGCGGAATTGTCGGTTTTGACAGTACGTGAAGCATCAGAACACGTGGGTCAGAGATGGACAGGGCCCGGATTGGTGACGCGTGTCTTGGGGTCGACGGTCATGATGGTTTGCGCAGTCGCTATAAAGAGATCTCATGGAGGGGAGGGAAGTAAAGCTGATTGTCGGGCGAAAATTTTTGACAAGCAGCTAGGGCTCGTAGGAGATTTCAGTATTCTTGCCAGAGTCGTCCTCGTGGGAGCGGTCAGCGGAGTAGCGCAAGCGCCCGAGTCGTCGGCACCCGTTAGGTAAGACGCCCGTTTTACAAATGTCTTCCTCGATGTCTCCGTTTCGGGGTCAGGGTTCGGGGGTAGGTGGGGAAGGAAGCTCCGCCGCGGAGATAGGAAGGGTGCACATCGAGATTGCGGGCGTGAAGTCGGTGCTGAAGAAATCCGTTGCGGAGATCTTCACGATGTACGTCAGGCCGTCGTATTCGGTTCGTGAACCGGAGCCGCAAGAAAGGGTGTGTTTTGCGGGCGACCGGGAGGTTGGGGTATACTTATCTTCGTTTGAGCAAGGCTTGCACTTCCCCCCCATCCGTTCTTGCTGGAAGTGTTGAACTTCCTGGAACTGCCCCTGTATCGCCTGATGCCCAATGCCATCAGTGCCATTGTGGGGTTTCTAGTGCTGTGTGTAAGCAACCAGGTTAGCCCTTCCCTGTCCTTATTTCGCCACTTCTTCTTGGTCAAGAGGTTGGGGTCATGCTACTATCTCTCCGCGAAGAGGACGCATCCGCTCATTAGGGGGTTGCCTGGGAAAATTAAGTCGTGGTGCAAGCATTATGTGTTTGTGGAGGTGCCTGAGGATGTGCTGATAAGGTCTGATTGGGCGGAGCTGAATCCCGAGGCGAGAGAGGGGGTGGAATTGGGGGACGAGGAGAAAGTGGTGGCCCAGATTTTAATGGCCATACCAGCGGAGGGCCGAGATTATCGAATGCTCGCTCGGGCTGAGATGATAACGGCGTACATATGGCCCGAAGGTACGAAAGATTTTGGTGTTCATGCGCCTGGTGTGCTTACGCTGAACTTTCTCTCTTTGGCAGGTAGCACAATGAGTCTGTCCCTCGAGGAAATGATGCGGCGGGCCTCGGAGCAGGCGGGGCGATCGTCGACAAGAGTTAGCCCCAAGAGGTCGCAAGCGGAAGGAGGGGCGGGGAGCTCGACTGGGGTGCCAGCGTCCATGAAGAGGAGGAAGAGGCCGACGAAGTCGTCTGAGCCTGACGTGCCGGGGGAAACCGGTCCGCCGGACGGTGGAGCCGGGGAGGGGATGTCGAATCCCGTCATCGACTTGGAGGGCGGGGACGAAGGGTCAATAGGAGGAGGGGGGAAATTCCCTGAACGAGGCCGTCTAGCCCCCTGGCACCCGCAGGGGGAGGGGGCGTTCGCTAGTGGTCAACCGGGGAGGGCCGAAGCGTCGAGTGGCCCGACCGGGTCCGGAGGATGGGACCCTTGTCCTTATGGTTGTCCCATGTTCGGTCTTGAGAGGGCCGCCGACCCCCGCTGTGAGGCCTCATTGGTTAAGTTTAAGGCCAAGAGGACCGATGTCGAGGGCTACCCCGACGGGGTGCTTCATCGGGCGCCGTACAAAGTAGCAAGTGATGAGTCCGTGTTTGAGGACGGAGGTGTGGCAGCGAGGCTGGCGGAGAACATTTTCCTACCCCGTGATAGGGCGGCGCTGGAAGCGGTGGAGCCTGAGGGTCTGTGCGGGACCGCGGTGATGCACGGCGTCCAGGTATGTTCTGTAAGGTGGGCGACGTTTTTCAGCGGGTTTTATTGAACACCCTAAATGGGTTCACTTTTATGCATTTCTTTACTCAGATCATCAACTTGATGCTTGGGATGATGAGACACGTGCCGGCCATTCACAAGGCCGAGGGCGCCGTGGCTAGAGTGGTCGCCGAGCTCGCTGATTTTTGTAAGAGCGCTGGCGAGGACCTGGCGAAGGAGAGGGAGAGGGGCGGCAGATACGAGGCGGAGGTAGAGCGCCTGAAGACGGTCGTGTCTGATCATGAGCAGAGGGTGGCCGAGGCTGGAGAGAGAGCGAAGGAGCTGGAGGAGGCCCTTAGGAGGGAGGAGGCTCGTGCGGAGGATCTAGCGGGGTGTGCCAAGGCCACCGAGGAGGACTTGGCCCGTAGGGTCGAGGAATTTCAGACGTACCAGTAGAAAACCGTCATCCCCGCCCTCGTAAATTCGATGTCCGAGGGCATGGAGAAGGACCGCGCAGAGGGATGGGAAGCCTGCTTGGCTCGGATGAAGGAGAAGGTGGCGGGCCTGGTCCCGCCGGTAGAGGTCGACCTTGACGGGCTTGCCGCATGCAGCGATGAGGAATGGGATGGAGACGGAGGGGAGGGTGATGAGCCAGAGGCCGGCGGGGCGGTGGGAGATTCCATTGAGGGAGAGGGCGTCGTGACTGGCGGAAGCGCCAAGTAGTTTTGTATAGGCTCCCCCCTTTTTTTATTTTTAAAAATGAAAGAAAGTGAAGATTCGCGGGGCTGATATTTGCATTTTTCTGGGATTTTCTGCCTGTGTGTGTGCATAAATTCCCTTCTTAGAGTTATGCCTTGGTGCGGCTGTTTCTATCCTGGCATTGGGGGAATCGTGTTAACTCCCTTTATTTCACGTAGCGCGCCCGAGAGATTTTACAGCGAGGTAGCCTCATTTTTCATGGGTTGCTCGTGTCTAGGTGTACCCGAGCTAAAACTAGTGGTCAACCGGGAGTAGTCTTTTCATCAGCTATTATTGATAGTTTACTAAAACAGGATCGGCCCGTAGGCGTAACATTGAATCGGCCCGTAGGCGTAACATTGAATCGCTCTAGGTAGGTTGACGTTCTCATCGTAGTTGATCCGCCTCTCTCTGTCGTCGCACCCCTGACAAAAGGCGTGGAGTTGATTCAGAGGGTTCCCCCTCGGCGTAGGGGTGGATGGTCGCGTCGGAGCCAGGCAGTGGCTTTGGCCCTCGTTCCCAGAATTGGGGAGAGAGGGAGTCCTTGGTGGCTGTTCTATCCTGCGGGGCCTTGTTGCTCCCCTCGACTGGAGTCTCTGTGTGATAGGCGTGAAGGGACGCGGTCCGTAGCCCATCTGTGCGTCCTCCTGGCGTAAACGGTCCAGGGGAGGCCGATGAGTGGAAGGGGGGTGCTACCGGTGTAAGCGGAGTAGCCTGTTGGAGCACGCCGGCGCTCGGGGACAAGTCCCCCTCGGTTGGGGCGACGCGGGCGGCTGCCGGGGTGTCCGGTGAGGTGATTTGGCAGGTCTGTCCCATCCATCGGGTTGTCTGCCAGCCGTGCCTGCGTACGCGGGGCGTCCGTGGAGAGGCATAGTATGCCAGTGGAGCTCCAGTTCCCATGCCGTAAGTTGCCTAAAGGAAGGAGGGGAGCAGCAGGCTGGGCAACCGTCGTGTAAGGGGAATATCCTGTTGGGGGATCGTTTACTTTGGCGGTCGGCGAAGCTCGCATTTTCCGTGCATTTTTAGGGGGAGAGGGTGGCAAAATGATTAGTCTTTCTCCACATCCTTTCTCTCGCCTTCCTCCCCCCTCAAGGAAGCTGAGGGGGGGAATTTATAATGGTGTATTTCTGCCCTCATTTCCTCTTCATGGAGAGTCGGGGCCGTCTTGGAATTTCGTTCTTTGGGGAGCGTTCCCGATGGGTGATGTGTGATGTGACTCCTAAGACCCCGCTTTTTGGCAGGCGTGCCATTTGTCCGTGGCGTTCGTCCTGAGTGTCCTTTTGGGTTGGACAAGTCATTTCGGGCGTCGGCATTATGGGGGTCAGGCGTTACTCCTCAGGGATGGCTCCGCGTTGGGGTTGCCTTGATTCGCGGGCCCTGATTCGTTTCCCGAGGTTTGAGGAGAGGGGTGACAGGCCCTTTCTGGGGAGGGAGGGTATTGGTCCGTCGGGCACCCCGCACATGGAACTCCGGATTGGGAGGCCAGGCTCGGTGGACTTGCCCCTGAGGTCTTCTTTGGGGGGGCGAGTACGCAGCTCGGCCCATGCCCCTCTCCGGTTTGGGTGGCGAGGATTGGTCCTGCCCCGGAGTCTTTGAGAGGGCGGGTATTGGGCCGTCGCCTCC
Organism: Scilla litardierei; assembly: GCA_030789695.1. Taxonomy (NCBI): domain Eukaryota; kingdom Viridiplantae; phylum Streptophyta; class Magnoliopsida; order Asparagales; family Asparagaceae; genus Scilla; species Scilla litardierei. Next base: position 88,862,821 of record CM061137.1, read on the forward strand.
CCGCAGCCTCTATAGTCGGACGGGTATTGGGCCGTCACCTACCCCGCATATGGCGCTCCGGTTTGGGTGGCCAAGCTCAGTGAACTTGCCCCGGAGGTCTTCTTTGGGGGGGAGCGAGTACGCAGCTCGGCCCATGCCCCTCTCCGGTTTGGGTGGCGAGGATTGGTCCTGCCCGGAGTCTTTGAGAGGGCGGGTATTGGGCCGTCGCCTCCCCGCAGCCTCTATAGTCAGACGGGTATTGGGTCGTCGCCTATCCCGCATATGGCGCTCCGGTTTGGGTGGCCAAGCTCAGTGAACTTTCCCCGGAGGTCTTCTTTGGGGGGGGAGCGAGTATGCAGCTCGGCCTGTGCCCCTCTCCGGTTTGGGTGGCGAGGATTGGTCCTGCCCCGGAGTCTTTGAGAGGGCGGGTATTGGGCCGTCGCCTCCCCGCAGCCTCTATAGTCGGACGGGTATTGGGCCGTCGCCTACCCCGTATATGGCGCTCCGGTTTGGGTGGCCAAGCTCAGTGAACTTGCCCCGGAGGTCTTCTTTGGGGGGGAGTGAGTACGCAGCTCGGCCCGTGCCCCTCTCCGGTTTGGGTGGCGAGGATTGGTCCTACCCCGGAGTCTTTGAGAGGGCGGGTATTGGGCCGTCGCCTCCCCGCAGCCTCTATAGTCGGACGGGTATTGGGCCGTCGCCTACCCCGCATATGGCGCTCCGGTTTGGGTGGCCAAGCTCAGTGAACTTGCCCCGGAGGTCTTCTTTGGGGGGGAGCGAGTACGCAGCTCGGCCCGTGCCCCTCTCCGGTTTGGGTGGCAAGGATTGGTCCTGCCCCGGAGTCTTTGAGAGGGCGGGTATTGGGCCGTCGCCTCCCTGCAGCCTCTATAGTCAGACGGGTATTGGGCCGTCACCTACCCCGCATATGGTGCTCCGGTTTGGGTGGCCAAGCTCAGTGAACTTGCCCCAGAGGTCTTCTTTGGGGGGGAGCGAGTACGCAGCTTGGCCCGTGCCCCTCTCCGGTTTGGGTGGCGAGGATTGGTCCTGCCCCGGAGTCTTTGAGAGGGCAGGTATTGGGCCATCGCCTCCCCGCAGCCTCTATAGTCGGACGGGTATTGGGCCGTCGCCTACCCCGCATACGGTGCTCCGGTTTGGGTGGCCAAGCTCAGTGAACTTGCCCCGGAGGTCTTCTTTGGGGGGAGCGAGTACGCAGCTCAGCCCGTGCCCCTCTCCGGTTTGGGTGGCGAGGATTGGTCCTGCCCCGGAGTCTTTGAGAGGGCGGGTATTGGGCCGTCGCCTCCCCGCAGCCCGTATAGTCAGACGGGTATTGGGCCGTCGCCTATCCCGCATATGGCACTCCGGTTTGGGTGGCCAAGCTCAGTGAACTTGCCCCGGAGGTCTTCTTTGGGGGGAGCGAGTACGCAGCTCGGTCCGTGCCCCTCTTCGGTTTGGGTGGCGAGGATTAGTCCTGCCCCGGAGTCTTTGAGAGGGCGGGTATTGGGCTGTCGCCTCCCCACAGCCTCTATAGTCGGACGGGTATTGGGCTGTCGCCTACCCCACATATGGCGCTCCGGTTTGGGTGGCCAAGCTCAGTGAACTTGCCCCGGAGGTCTTCTTTGGGGGGGAGCGAGTACGCAGCTCGGCCCGTGCCCCTCTCCGGTTTGGGTGGCGAGGATTGGTCCTGCCCCAGAGTCTTTGAGAGGACGGGTATTGGGCCGTCGCCTCCCCGCAGCCTCTATAGTCGGACGGGTATTGGGCCGTCACCTACCCCGCATATGGCGCTCCGGTTTGGGTGGCCAAGCTCAGTGAACTTGCCCCGGAGGTCTTCTTTGGGGGGGAGCGAGTACGCAGCTCGGCCCGTGGCCCTCTCCGATTTGGGTGGCGAGGATTGGTCCTGCCCCGGAGTCTTTGAGAGGGTGGGTATTGGGCCGTCGCCTCCCCGCAGCCTCTATAGTCGGACGGGTATTGGGCCGTCGCCTACCCCGCATATGGCGCTCCGGTTTGGGTGGCCAAGCTCAGTGAACTTGCCCCGGAGGTCTTCTTTGGGGGGGAGCGAGTACGCAGCTCGGCCCGTGCCCCTCTCCGGTTTGGGTGGCGAGGATTGGTCCTGCCCCGGAGTCTTTGAGAGGGCGGGTATTGGGCCGTCGCCTACCCCGCATATGGCGCTCCGGTTTGGGTGGCCAAGCTCAGTGAACTTGCCCCGGAGGTCTTCTTTGGGGGGGAGCGAGTACGCAGCTCGGCCCGTGCCCCTCTCCGGTTTGGGTGGCGAGGATTGGTCCTGCCCTGGAGTCTTTGAGAGGTTTGAACTGAAATTTTCATGCAGAAGAGGTGAAATTCGAAGATAAGAAAGGGAACAAGATATTTCATTCGTGACTTACAGTTTCCGGCTATACCACGTCTGGCGCTCCATGTCATTTAGAGTGACTAGCCCGTCCTTCTCAGGGGGGGGCTCTGGGGGGCGCGGCCGGTCCTGTTCCTCTTTGCAGTGGCATCGGCTGGAGCTAACTCTGGATGGTAGGGGTCATAACTCCGCCCGGGTGAGTCGATCTTCAGGTTCATCTCTGGTCCCTTGTGTTTGGTCGACCCCACGTAGCAGCTCCTAGACAGCTTCTGGCTTCCCCATACGATCCCTACCCCCCGGGGGGTCTGGAACTTGACCATCTGGTGGAGAAGGCTGGGGAGCGCTCCGATGGCCGCCATGTAAGGTCGTCCTATGATCCCGTTGTACGTCGACGTAATGTCGACCACAACGAACAGCGTCATTCGAGTGACGACTTGTGGCTCTTCTCCAAGGGTTATCGGCAACGTGATAACTCCCATGATGGGGGTCGAGTGACCGGTGAATCCGACGAGGGGTCTGGTACAGGGTCTCAGGTCCGCCGGCCTTAACCCCATCTTTTCGATGGTGGACATGAACAGGATGTCGCAGGAGCTCCCTGTGTCGATCAGGAGGCGGCTGACGATGGTCGTCCCAATCTGGGCCTCGATGACGATGGCGTCGTCGTGGGGCTGCTCGACCCCCTCCAGATCCTCGTCGCTGAAAGTGATGGGAGGGTAGGCCATCCTTCTCCCTCTCTGGTCCCCTCCAAGACCCGCCGTCATCACTTGTCTCGCATACGCCTTTTTGCTTGACGACGCTGCCCCTCCTGAAGATGGCCCGCCGCATATCGTGTTTATGCGCATGACGGGTTTCGGGGGGTGAGGCTCTTCCCGCTCGCCGTTTGCAGGAGGGTCTGCCCTCTGTGCCCTTCGGTGGTTTCCATCTTCTCGGTCCGGTCTCCGGCCTCCGACGTAGGCCCCCAGGTGGCCCGCCTGGATCAGCATCTCGATTTCCCTTTTGAGGGTGAAGCAGTCGTCGGTGTCTTGGCCGTAGTCCTGGTGGTATCGGCAGTATTTCTTAAAATCTCTCCGGGCTGGGTCCGACTTCATTTCTCGGGGCGGCTCCGACAGCAGTCCAGCTCGTGTAGCCGCTGCCATCACCTCGATCAGGGGAGCATTGAGTTGCGTGTAATGCGCCCGTAGGGGGCCCTCTTGCCTTGGGACGACTCGAGGGAGCCCTTGTGCCGGAGCAAACTCACGCGCCGGACCAGGGCGATTTTGGGGGTGAGGCCCGGGCGGTTCCCGCCTTGGTCGGGCTAGCCGGTCGCGACCTCGGTCCCCCTCTTCCTGCCTCGGCCGAGGATATGATCGGGGTTCGCCCTGGGATGGTTTTGCCGGGGGGAATAAGGCCTTTGCACCGAGAGTCTCTTCGGCCAATGCGTGCCTCTCCGCCATAGCAACCAACGCCTCATAGTCGGTCGACGGATCCCGGAGCAGGGATTTGTGGAGGCTCCGAGTCCGCAACCCCGTTTTGAAGGCCAGCATAAGCACCTCATCGCCGCATGTCACCACCGCCCGTCTCTCCTCCTGAAAGCGGTGGAGGTATCTACCCGTTGTCTCTCCCTCCCCTTGGACTATCGTGCTGAGATAGTCTAAGGGCTTCTTTTTCGTCCGCCCGGCCCGGAACTCTTGGCAGAACTTGTGGGATAGTTCGCCAAAGCTCTCGACGAACCTCGCGGGCAAGCCAAAGTACCAGTCCAACGCGGTGTCCCTCAGGCTTTGGGAGAAATGTCGGCATAGGAACGCCTCATCCACGTCATGCGCCTCCATCGCCCCCCGGTATTGCTGCACGTGTGTGAGGGGTCGCCTCTCCCATTGTACGTGGCCAAGTGAGGGGGTTTGAACCTTATGGGCCTTGGGGCGGACGTGATCCACCGTGCAAGTGGTGTGGCCTCCTCCGGGTAGGTAGGGTGATCCGGCGCATCCCCTCTCTGCCATTCGGGGGTCTGGCTTCGGTCGCGCCTCGGCCGCCGACGGTCCTCCGTCCCCGGGGAGTAGCCCGACGGTCTTCTGGCGAGGCTCCTTCCTTGGGCCGAGGATTCGACGGGTTGCAGGCTACGATTCTCCCAGCGCCAGCGCCTCCCGGCCAGCTCTCCTCGGGCCTCCATCCGTTCTTGATTCTCCCGAAGGAGCCTTTCGCGCTCGGCGGTGAGGAAGCGTAGTTGTCGACAAACGGCTTCCTCGTGCAGGGTATCGGAGGGGTGGTGCAGGCGACGCGGGCTGTCTCCTCCGGGTGGGGACCTGTTCAGCAACAGGTCCCGCCCGTCCCCGAGCCGTCGACCCGTCGCCGTCTCGTCAAGGATTTCTCGGTTGCTCCTGTTCTCTCTCCTTAGCCTCTCGCGCTCCGCGACGATGAGGCGGAGTTGGCGGCGAGCGGCCTCTTCGTCCTGGTAGGCCCTTCGGGCGGTCTCTGCCGCTTCGTCCAAACGCCTTTGCGTGACGGCCGCCTCCCCCAGGCGCCTCCACCACCGCGCAACTTCCATCTCCTCTTCCAGGAGCCTTTGCTGGGCCGCAATCTCCTCAGCGAGCCCCATGTTCTCCCCCTCCTCCTCGAATTGAAGGTGGAGGTTCCGCCTCACGTTCTGGGGCTCTGAGGGGCCGGGCGGAGGCTCCGTTCCAGCCGTCTGATAGCCTCCCCTGGCCTGAGTGACGGCCTCGAAGCTCTTCAGGACGGCATGGGCTGAAGTATGTTCAGTTTCGGTGCCCATCCCCAGAAGGGGGTCGGACGCCGGGGTGATTTGTAGAGAGAGCGGTTCCGGACCCACGGGATCTTTGCCGTGGTCAGGGTTCCGCGAGATCGGCATGGAGTCTAACATGGGTGTGACCCTTCGTTCCCACAGACGGTGCCAATTGTTACGAGGTGGAACTCGCGTACAATGAATTTGTATTATGGGGAACCAAGGGCACGATGGTTATATGGGGAAGAAGGTTTAGGTAGGCTATTTTACAAGTGATTAATGGGGTGAAGAAGTTGGACCCGTTGCCGGTGGAGCTCACGGGGTCGAATCTCGCCGGATGCAGCTGAGGAAGGTTGGACGGCAGGGGGCAGAAGCTGACTTTGGTCAAGGGGCGAGCTCTCCTGCAGCACGAACAACTCGTCAGAAGGGCAGGGTTGGGGTTCAACCCTTAGCCCCTCCGATGCCTAAGTCAGTAATAGGGCTTAAAATGGGGGCTAGACACGTCGGCCGGACTAACGGTGTGTCAGCCGCACGTGGCGAGCTATGGGTGGGAGAACAAAGATATGGACGACCTTTGTTCTCGTGTGTGAGTTATAGATTAAGAGAGAATTTTTCAACCCCCTTTCCGTAAGAGGAGAGGGGGTATTTATACCTGACGGGTGATGACTAGGCGTGCTGAGCTGGCTCGGTTGTCAGCGGAAGCTTCGGACAAGGACGTCGGGAACAGGAGTTCCTGACCTGCTTTTGTCAGGCGGCGCAATGGCCAAGGGGTGCTTTTGTCGGGATGTCAGGGCTGAAAGCGCTAACCGTCAGTCGGTCGGGTGACGTATGTGTCAGTCGTGTCCTTATCCTAGGTTGTTTGTCGTTGGCGACGAACTAAAGGTCGGGACATATCACTCTAGGCGCCGCGGTTCATGGGAATCGGGCGGGTCGTACCGATCGGTCATGAGCTATGGTCCGCCTGTACGGAAGGATACGTCCGTGCCTGTCAGTAGGCCCGGCTTAGCTACCCAAGTGTCCCCAAGCGCGCTACCCCCGGCGGGTCGAGCGGCTGTGGTTGTTCGCCTCGACCGGGTCGGGGAACGCTACAAGGCGTGCCCGTCTCCATATTGCCCCGGATTTTCGGGGTGGCGACCCTTTCATGAAGCGGAGAGTCCATGGATCATGTGGGCGGATTCGGGTGGGACCCCTACGATCTTTAGGTCGTAACAATAGCATTTCATAACCAGACTTCTCCACCTTTGTGAAAGTGTAGTGATATAGACAATAAAGTACAAGAGGAGATTCAATTTCAAATATTCAACCAAATCAATCCACATTTTCCACTTTTCATGAACATCACTAGGATTGATTTTTCCCACCTCATCAAAGATGAGTTCAAGTTACCTAATCCCAAAACATGGCCTAAAAGGACTTTTAAATGTGGGATGGCATTGCTTGACGAGTTATATACACCAACGCTAATGATTACCCATGTAGCACAAGTTGGATACTCGTGGGTTGTGTATTAGCCAAGAAGTGTATCCATTTTTCATACGGAGCAATTTTCAAATATTTTTTCATTTGCAATTTTTTTTGCTCAATTTTAATTCATGGCTAAACACATCATATCCCTTAGAAAATTCAGAATTTCATCATTCCTACATTCACTTTCCATTATTCTTCAAAAGAATCTCCAAAAGCACTAGAAACTCAATTATCGTGAAAGTGCAAATGTATGTGTAGAAGTCAAATTCGAAATTTATGAGACATGTCATGGCTATTAAAAAGGTAACATCATGTTTATGTAGCTTCAACAATAATGAATTAACTTCTACAAGGGATAGATTCGAACATTCATTCAATGCCACTCAAGATAAATCATAAAGGGTATTCTTTTAAGCTCATTTTTTTTATTTTTGGGCTTTTCAATTTTTTTTGTTTTTTTCAGAAATAAAACATTAAAAATCATGCAAACAAGCACACAAAACAAAATAAAAACAAGCACACAAAAACAATCTATGAAGGTATGCAATGAAATGCAAAGAGGGATAAAAATTATACCTTCTCGTCGCTATTTGACAAAGGAGCTAAAAGAATGAGACATTGAATTTATCGTTCCTCGCCAAAACTCCATCACACCTACATGAAAGGTGTTAAGTGTGACCTTGGAATCCAACAAGGTCCACTAGTGTTAGCCAATATTCTTTTAGGAACCCACACTTGTTTAAACTTGAAGTTTGTGTTCCTAAATTTACAATAATATGAAGTGTGGCCTACACTATCACAAGTACAGCACTTTGTATATTTGTTCTTTGCAATAGAGGGTGCATTGTGGAATTTCTTGAATTTTGACTTTTCAACGTTTTTCAAACCGAATCCAAGTCCTCTTCTATTATTACCATATAATTGATTCTCTAAAATGGTATCCAACGATTGTTTTTCCATAGATAATTTCTTAATGGATAATTCAAGATTAGAGACTTTAGATTTTAACAATTTATTTTCTTCCACAAGCAATGTGCATTTACTTATAAAAGTTCTCTTGTTTTCCTCTTCCTTCTTTTCAAATTCAATCATTTTCCTTTTAAAATCATTATCCAACATGCAGAATTTATCGTTAAGCTCTCTAATCACATAGTCTTTTTCAGTTTCGAGCTTAATCAAATCAAGTTTAAGCATACTAATATTATTCATCAAGGAAGGGCAAGAGAGACAAGGTGCTTCATCATTAAAACTGGACTTTTCCTTTTTCAAAGTGTCAATAGTAGAGTCACGAGCAACAATATCAATTTTGAGTTTTTCTATCTCTTTAGACATTTCATATTCAGATTGTTGCATTTCAAAGTTCTCATTTTGATAATCATCTATAGTGGATTCAAGCTCTACTATTTTATCTTGCATTTCTTTACAAAGAGTAAGGAGTTCAGTTTTACTACCAGAAATTACCTCATCGTGTATTCCCATCAATGCCATGCATGAGTGGGGTTCGTGCTCCTCCTCCTCACTCTCAGCTTCACTGTCCATATCCCAAGTTAGCACCTTGGATTTTTCCTTTTCTTTAGCTACCTGAGCTGTCTCATGTGGGCAATCCCTCATTCGATGTCCTCTTTTCTTGCATTTAAAACAAGTCATTCTATTAGTAGCATTCTGATCATAATTTTGCTTAGAAGACTGAAAAAAGTTAGAGCGATTAAACCTGGGTGCCATTTCTGTTCTTCCTTGCTTGATCTGGACATACTTTCTGAAGTTTCTGACCATTAGCGCTATGTCATCATCTTCTTCTTCGCTTTCGTCAGCTTTCAGAGCAAGTGGCTTTATAGCTTTCTCCTTCTACTCAGATTTCTCCCTTTTATCCACGTTTTGCAATTCAAGCTCGTGGGACATTAGATTACCTATCAAGTCCTCCACCCTCATCTGTGACAGATCTTTCGCTTCTTGGATGGCAGTGACTTTAGGCCTGAAAGAGCTTGGCAGTGCTCTTAATATCTTTCTCACCTGCTCAAGGCTAGAGTATGGCTTACCGAGCGAACTAGACTTGTAGACAATGTTGGTGAACCTCACAAACATTTCTGATATGGTCTCTGATGGTAGCATGCGAAATCCCTCGTATTCCGTGCTCAGAAGTGCAAGTCTAGACTCCTTCACCTGTGACGTTCTCTCGTGCGTCACCTCCAAAGTATGCCATATTTTCTGTGCAGTTAAACAATGTGAGATGCGATTGAATTCAGATTTATCTAATGCACAAATGAGAGCATTCATTGCTTTAGCATTAAGAGAGTATAGCTTCCAATCATTATCATCCCATTTATCATCAGGTTTAAGCATCTCAGTGTTTTCAATTTTAATAATAGGTGATTTATAGCCTTTTTCAACAATTTGCCAAGCTTTATAATCAATAGAAATCAAGTAGATTCTCATACGATTTTTCCAATAAGCATAGTCTACTCCATTAAATCTTGGTGGTCGGGAAATAGACTGACCCTCAGCAAAAACACTATCAATGTGGTCCATGGTCAAACTAGGCTAGATCTTCTAAACTGGCTCTGATACCACTTGTTGGATCTGGATCCTAGCCTAGAGGGGGGTGAATAGGCTAATAAAAAAATTCTCGTGCAACCCACGAGAAATCACACGCAGTTAAAAGCACAACCAGAGTAAAAGATAGACAGTCACAAAGTACGCACAGATATACCCTGCTTCGGTCGACCCGTCGACCTACTCCAGTCCCCAAAGCAGAACTAATATTGAATAGCGCAATAGGTACAAAACCACAAGTTAGAGCACGCTCAGAGCACCCTCTACGTCTCTACACTCGCCAGGCTCTCAGTACTCCACACACAGTGTTTCCTCTCACTATCAATCCTAGTAAAGCTTTCTACCAGCTAGTCCCAAACTAGCTGGGTCCCACTTGTCTAGTCCCAACTAGACAAGTCCCAAAATAGTCCACAAAAAGTAGGTAAAGGTTCCCCACAGAGAACGTTAGACTAAGACACAAATAAAAGAGTTTAAGAGTTTAAAAATGCTCAGTTTGTGTCCGTGTAGGTGTCTTTGTCAATCAGCACGTCGTCAGCTCTAATCTGACGCAAACGGTGTCTCGGTCCGACTTCTTGATCTCAAATGGCACACTAGTCTGTGCGTATAGCAATCCCAGTTCAGACTGATATATCAGCGGTCTGTGCGCATAGCAAATCAACTTAAGAAGGAATATTCCACATCAGCATCCCCTCATTTGCTTTGTTATTACGGCTAGGTCAATGATGTAATAGGCTTGATGACACACAAGCTAGGGGTCGGCAGTAGCTTCTCTTGGAACTTGTTGCATGTGTTCAAAGTATTGTAGCTACCTGTCTTGAGCATGAACTATTGGCTTGGGTCTGTTGTCACAAGTGCCTGCATGTAAATATAAAACAAAGTAGGTTTCTTTTAGTTTGATAATGAAACTCAAACCAAGGTAAAGCCTGCAGGACAATAGAGTCCTCCCTCTAAATCTGTGATGGCAGCACCGAGAATGTATAATTTGGTGCTTCCCATGGTCAGATGATGACGGAGAGGTGTACTTCACACCGGGGCTTTGTTTTGCGACTTCAGGTGCAGATTAGGGTATGCAGCAGCATTCGGTCGGTAGCGCTTAAGAGCGGTCGGTTGGCAACGCGTTGAGCGCGTGGAGCGGAGTGATCGGCAGAGCTGAAAGACGGCCGCTTGGAGCTTCGATGGCACGGGTCGGCAGCGGTATGTCGCGGAGCTCTCTTCGATCGGCAAGGCTTCTCAGCGCATGGATCAGCAAGGGGTCACGTCATTTTATTCATGCGCCTAATGTGTTCAAGTGAATGCTTGACCGAAGATCTGTTGTTACTTCAGGCCGTGTGCTGTTGCAATAGGTTTTGCGTAGAGAGCTTCAAAAGAGTTGGCCGACCTCTAAATTTTGACATGCAAATGTGCCTTGCGTCCCTGTTGTTTTCTTCTGCACACAAAAGAAAAAATCACAGAGGGTTAAGCATTAACAAATTAAATAACCAAAGCACTATTTCTAATGCTTATTATGAGTGCTGCTGTGCTTGGAAAATTGAGATGGCTGGCTCTTGAGGATTTTGTGCAGGACTACAAACACAAAGATAAGGAGGTGCCTTGATATTTTTTATGCTGATGGAAATTTTATTTGGGCGTGCGGCTAACCTAGGTGTGGCCTCTTAAAAAATCATGCGGCTTTGATTTAAGGGTTTAGTTTTTTTCTTCACAACCCCAAAAAAACGCACATCTCTTTGGCTTTTGATTCGGCTGCTAGGTAAAATTTCAAGCAAAAAAATGATGTTAACCCAATATTCTAAGAGCCTTGGGAAAAGGTTTGTAAGAGGAGAGGAGAATTGGAGATATCATGCGTGAAAAGCTTTTCAAAAAAAATGCAATCAAAGAATCCCCTTTCCTCAAAACTTTGTTTATTATTAAAAAGGCCTCTTTGAATTCGGCACTAAAAAAACTTTGGGTCTCTCTTTAAAAAATTGTTTAAGCAGCGCATCTTTTCAACCCTAGAGGTTGGGTTTTTATAGGGTGATGATGGGATGATGCGGTTACGGGGAACCCTATTTTGAATAGGAGATTAGAGATTTGGTTATATCACTTTGCACCTTAAATAGGAGATTTGATTTGATCAAAATGGGATTGATAGCAATTCAAATTTAATATGAAATTGAAAATTAATCTCTAATTGATTTGACCATATCCCAAATAGATTCCATCTCTCTCCTCATTGACCAAGTCAAATCTTCTTTGTGCACACACTCCCTTTCTCCCAATTTGCTATACGAATAGCAATTCCGCCAAAAGGTGAAAATATATTGTTTCGCCAATCCTGAAACACACTAGCACACACATTAGATATCACGACACGTTTGTCATCATCAAACCAAGAGGTCCTAGATCGTTGCGTCCAACAATTTCATGCATTGAATGTCTTGTAATGAATGTGTAGCACATGCTACTATTGAAATGTATGCTGCGGCGAGTAGGATTTTGACTCCTACATCATGAATGAGGCTAGGTCAACCCTATGCCATAAATAATTCATGGCTAGTGTTCCAGAAGCATGAAATGTATAAACAATTCCTGGCTCGTGATCCAGAAGATGGGCGCCAGTCCATATACACGTGGAGGGGAAGGTTTAAGCGGCCACTTAGCGTAGATGTGTGCCCGAGCAGCAACTTCAGCTATAAGGCGTAAACCCTGTGCACAATGTGAACGCATGTTTTATTGCTTTTCATGAAATATTGTTTAGTAGCTTTTTGCTACGACGTGTCATGCAAATGTTAACTATCATGTTCATCTTAAACTGCTGCATTCATTAAATGTCATGCTTATTTTAAACTGCGGCATTCATTAAATATCCTGCTCATTTTAAATTGCTGCAATCATTGAATATCATGCCATGTCACCATATTTTAGGCTGCTAGTTGCATTCATTACTTTATATTTCCTTGTACAAAAGTCTACCTTTTCCGTTTTGGAGATTTTTGCTGACATGTGCCATTTTCTCTTTGGATGTCACATGTTAGGCTTTGAGCCTGAGTTAGTTGCTGAGGACGACCTGTTGCTGACGTTCAGATTGATGATACCAGAGGTCTACCCTAGTCTCAACTGGAGGCTATTTTCTTAGTTGGTATTTGTTTTTCCTAGTAGCTTCGGTTAGGTTGTTCGGTGCGTAGCACCATATCTTTGTATTAGATTCGGCCATGCATGGGGCCTTTCATTTTCAGACTCTTGTACTTCTTTTTATGACTATCTCTGGATGTTTTGAATAATGTTGGATGTAATGTTGAACGTTGGTTATTTATTGCCTGCTTTCAAATATTTATTATTGTTGTTTCATTGCAATGCACGAACCTGCGAATGGATGAACACACAGACACTTATCAGACTGTAGCTTCATAGCTCCAAGTCTGAGCGGACATCTTCAAGTCTGAACTGGACAGGCGCATGTACTTTTTACAATAGTCGCCTAATGAAATTTATAGCAGAAAGCCCAAAAACCAAGTGACAAAGTATGTGCAAAACAGACGACTGTAGAACCAATCACAGGCGACTATTTGGAGACAGGCGCCTATAAATCATTCAGCAGTCGCTTGTTGAAAGTCCAAAATGCACATGTTAGAGAATAATGAATTGAAGGCCAAGAAAATGAGTTCTATTGATTTCCTAGGACAGAAAGAAAGATGGGTGTGCTCCAACATAATTCTACTTCTAAGCTAAATACTAGAAGAGAATAAAAAGAATACATCTTGTTTTTGTCTCTTTTCTTTCTATTGAATGGGCTTGAAGTCTTCTAGGGGCTTCAATCATCATCTTCGATCATCCAATCCACTTTACATGTTTTGATTGATCCTTGAGTAACATCCACTTTACATTGTTTTAATCTTCATGATATATGCTTAGGCAATGGATTAACTGCAAGTAGGGAGATTAGTCACAAGTATTTATGTTTGCTCATCATCAAAACCAAGTAGGAAAGAACTCCAATACTCAACAACAACCTCCACGAGGTCGGCTCTCTGATGAAAATAGCACGGCGAGGATTGTTAGATACAACGATCGATGACTTCGTGTTTGATGATAAAAATGTGTGGGAACGATTTAATGTGTGTGCTATAAGTGTTTTTAGGAATGGCACTCTCACGAATACTCAAAGAGAGACTAAGTAAAAGTGATGGAGATTGTGTCATACATTAGCCAAGTGGACTAAGTCAAAGATGGATATAATGGCTACAAAATTTGGACTAAGTCAAAGATGGAAAGATAAGAAGGAAATCAATTCAAATCCATATTTAAATTGATTCAAATCAATTGGTGCAACTTTCAAATCCTAATGCTATGAAAATTGAAGACTTTGTCAAAGATGGAGATATATGGAGATCTCATGCAAATCAAAGGTGATTAAATTAGATCCAATTCAAATCCAATTCCATAGCCATCCATATTCAAACTCCATATCCAAGGTGACTAATTCAAATCCTAATTAAATTAGGATTCCTTCCAATCTCCATCAATTATGGGATTCTATTTGACTCTATCATATCACATCCCCTCCTATATAAACCCATATAACAAGGGAAAAATTCGGCCATGACGTAGAGAAAATGTAGGGAATTGGCGGTCCCTTAGGGCACAAAAACTCTAGTCCTGTCCTAAGTCGGACGGAACATAGACAGGAAAAACAAAAGCAGCGGAAGAAAAATTATGTTAACTAAATTAACATGCAGTTAAAAACTATTTTTAACTTAGCCCTAAGGTCCAAGACCCTATGCCAAGATCTATGCCGACTTGGGATGGGTCTGACCATCCCAAGAAGGATCTAGCCTACTGCGATTAAAATAAACTAATGCTAATAATACTTTAACCACATACCCGGAATCTCAGCCCTGGAGCAGGCGAGATGTTCCGCGCCGTCTTCCGAGCTGCTCCCGTCCCACGCCGAGCCGCTCCTTGAACCGCTCCCCGAACCGCTCCTCGAACCGCTCCGCATCCCGAGGTGATCAATCCCCGTGCCGCCGAGCCAACCACGCGCCGAAGAAAGTTTCACGCGAGTGAAACCTCCGCCAAGATTTCAGATTCAGAATCCAAACTCCTTTGCGGTTTTGCTAGAACCCGCAGGAGTAAGGCAGAAATTTAGGGAGAAGAGAAATATTAATTTAAGCCTAGATCCGAGCGTGCTCCAACATTTACGAGAGCCGCTCAGATCTAGAGCTTGGGACGAGTTTTGAGAAAGGGGGGAGACCCCTATTTATATAGGCGGCGGTCTCTCCCCTTTTCTCAAAATCCGATGTGGGACTAAACAATGAGTTAATTTAAAATCAAGTTAGTTTGCACTTCACAAAGTGCAAACTTCCGTGAATTTTAACTCACTCACCGTTGCGCTTCAGGATTGATACAACCTATCAATACGACAAGCGTTCAACGGTGAACGCATAGGAAAAAACCGTTCGTCAATCGGAGGTCGTTTGACCCTCCAATTGAGTGTCCAAAGATCAGCCCAAGAGTCAATTTTCGCAAAACTGCAGCCGTCAAGATAATTCTGCCTAGGGTTCGCAACCCTAGGCGTGTGGGGCCCACCAGGGGCCCCACAGCCTTGATCTGCGTGCGCGCATCATTGCCTGGGCACGTGCGCTGCACGCGCCCAGCGCCTCAGCGCTGGGCGCGTGCGGCGCACGCGCCCAGCTGGCGCGTGCGCCCGCGTCAGCGGGTGGGCCCGCTGACGCGGGCGAGCCCGCTGACGCGGGCGAGCCCGCTGACGCATGCTTCAGCGGGCCCCACCCCCCCTTTTTCTTGGGTCTGGATTGATTTAATCTGCCCCTTTGGGCTGATGGGCTTTTGGGGTTTAGACTGTTTTGGCCATAACTTTTATGTTTGGCGTCCGATTTGGACGCCGTTCGAACCTGGGTCTAGACCGGGACATTCCCGTCTTACCCGTGAACTTTTCCTTGCGTTTATATTATTAAATATTGTATTAAACAATTTAATACACATTTAATCGCTTTTGCATCAAATGCAAAATAGTCCCTATCTAAGCTTAAATTACCATATTGCATCAAATGCATTTATCTCTTCTTTTGCATCAAATGCAAATATTCTCCCTAACTATTTTCTACCTATTACTAGACGAAGCGTTGCACTCTGTGTGAGACCCTACAGCCTGACCCTTACAACAGGTTGGGCTCGAAGCCCTATACGGCAGTGACCATGAGCAGTGGTTGCCGTCCCTGCTTCAGGAATCATCATTATGTGGTTAACTCATTGACATGAGTATTGTCGGGACCACCTGACTGTTTCCGTGATGAATTCCGCAGTTATAGTCTCTTCGTCTAAATTGTGTCGTGTAGATCAAGTCTGGGGTACGGTTAAACTGTCAACCCCAATAACTTGACTCCGGTTAGTTTCTATCGATCTTTAGTCAATTAATGTTGGACTTCTTCCAACATACTCTGCGCAGAGTTTTTACTAAAGACCGAAATAACTCTACGACACTAACTCCCATTGACCGGGAGAGACGAATCCTCTCTTGGTCATTACTCGCCTCGTACGTTTCAAGTGACACCCAATCAAAAGACCTTTCGACAGGTATTGCCTCGAAGCTAGGTCAGTTGATATAAGTGGCACCGTTCACGCACAGGTTTGTCAAAATGACCTCAAGTCAAAAGACCAACTATCCTATCATCACTCAGAGTTATCACTGACAGATTGGTCAATATAACCATATGATAACTCTAGTGGATCGTTCAGTGAACTCATTCTAATGAGCACCTGTGTCTCGTCTTTGACTTCGCCAAGTCAAGCGATCATGAGATCATCGCCACCGCTAAACGGTGAAGACTAAGACACAATGGTCTATCCGATGTTTCGATATCCTTGTCTCGAAACATCTACGACCACGAACCATTTTAGACTTATGCTACAGACGGTCAAACGTTTCTCCATGATCAAGATACTCATCTTGATACCCGTTTGACCTTGCATAAAGTCTCAGGACTTTACCTAAGTCGATATCTAATTATAAAATAACTTAGATAAATTATTACCAAACAGCTTACTGTTATTTCGAACAAGATGTTTGTGCTATTCACACAGGAATAAATGGCCTTGAGGGCATCATATTCCTACATCTCCCACTTGCACTCAGGCCCATTTGTCTCGATATCTTATACCGTTTTTACACATAAGTTTTTCTGACTTCATGTGGTAGAGCCTTCGTGAGTGGATCTGCTAAAACCGTCTACACTATAGACTTAAGGGGTTTTTATGTTTATATTAGACCAACCTTTTGAATCTTATTCAAATAATTCATTTGGTCTGTCGGAATCTATAATATTTTATTTCCCTGGATCTTATCCAGTTCATCGTACCTTACGATAATAATTTTAAATTAGTTATTGGTCATTGCAAATGGTTCATATCTATTTCTGATAAATAATCAAACTCTTTGATTACTTAATCAAAATATATGTTCCATCTCTTTGATGCCTCGCATGTAATTTACACGCTCCCTCTGACCTTGAAAACTCTTTCACTAATTCATATAAGTTGGTTCGTCTAAATCATATTTAGAAAAACGAACTTATAAGTGAATGCTCAAATTTTCACGGTCAAACTGAGCGTTTACATCGAGTTTGGTCCGAGTAGATCTGTACACATCTGCTGGCGAGACGGTTTCAACTAATCCGTTTTAAAGAAATTAGGATGAAAACCGTTCTCGTCCAACAAGATTGTACTTCACTATTTTCCTTTTTGCACCAATCTTTTAACTTAAAGATTTACTTGCGGAAAGTGAGGAAACATTTTCCTTGGGCACGTAAGCTAAATTCTCAAATTTATTTACGCACACGGACCTTCATCAAGTTTTAAATCGGAGTTACTACTCCGAATTTCATCCTAGAAGTTGACTAAGTCATCATCAGTTATGATGTCTAACTCGACAATTCGTCTCACGAGATTCGAGTATTAATACAACTTCCTTACGATTGATTTATTGAATATATTATTGATAATGTCCTCATAGAACTTTATCAAAACCTAGGCATTACTATCTGGGACTTAACCCAGATGGAGGATCTAACTCAGAGTCACTTACAATGGATCACACTAAATCTAATTAAGTGTGATTCATACCTTTTAACACACCGATGTGTTAACAGACTTGATCTGAGAGAAAATCACATTTTCTTTTAATTACACAAGATTTTATTTAGCTAAGTATTTGACCATTCGATCTAATCGAATCAATTTAAATACTTTAGTCATTTCGTTCTTTATTTTATCAGACTTGTGTTTCATCAAGAACACGTGTCTTAATAAAACATACGAATAACTTATTTTGGTTAATCTAGACTCGGGTACATCAGTATGTACTAGACTGAGTTCGACAACTCATTCTCCCACTGTCTCACAGATGGGTTTCGGCCATTGTATCTAAGAGGCTAAGACTCACAAGTGTCCGTAGACTTCATAATACGAGAGGTCAGACCCCTCTTTATGTGACTTGTGAAGCTTAATCTCTTGATACGGCCTAGTCTAATTTTACCATATAAGTTTGCTACTATCTTGTGTATTTATATATTAACATTTAATATATATATAGTTATTAACAAATTACTTAACACAAAACATTACTTCAGAAGCAAGGTGACGACATTCGTCAAAAAATGTGTTAGACGTTTTTATATAACAACTTATTCCGAAATGTGACATCAAAATATGTCACGTTTTCATTTCCTCCTACTTATGCCTCTACTAATGATAAATTAAACTAACTTTCTCAATTGACTTTCCGAAGTGCCTTCTTCCTTTTCTAAATCACATTTAGATATCAACATAAATAAATAGATATGCAAGCAACTTATGTATCCAAACGCTTGAGCTTTGCAATCTTGAGTGTAGCTCAAGAAGTTGCTTGTCTCAAGATCCGGTTGGGATATATAGTCTTGCATCGCTCATGCACTCGTATTCGACTCAAACGGTTTGATCGAATTTTCGAACTTTGCGGATCAAAATTGTTTGTCCATACAACCTTGAGGGTAGCTCGACAAGTTGTAGGGAGAAACATACTTTGAATGTCCTATATGTTCAAGCTGCCTCATATAGAGACGAGTGACATGTAGCTTTTAATTTATTTGTTGGACCCAGAACTTAATGAAATCATGTTTCTTAAGTCTGTTCTTTAGAAGGTCATTTAATGTCAACGAGAATATAGTTTTAATTATATCAATTAGAATTTAACTCGATATTCAATTAATCAACTTATTGACCAATTAACTAATTCCAATATTATATTTTAATTCCTTCGGTAAACATAGTCTTGCCCTAGTTTTAGCATATGTTCAATATTAAATATAGGTAGATTGGCTTTTATCTATGTATACCCTCCCACTATTTTTACGAACGTTTTAAAGCTTAATAACGAACGATTTAATCGAATTAAAATTAATGGGTAAGAGTTTCAATCACCTTGAGTCTAAACAACCTTGAGTGTAGCTCAACAAGTTGATTGACTCTGCGATCGGAAGATGACTTGTCATCGATCATATCGGATATGACTCTCTTAATCGGTTTTTGCCCCTAGCCATTCGTGATCATGAGTGTGCTCATCCAAATCACCATGTCTAGTCTAGTCGGACCCTTGTTTTCGTGTCCAGCCTGACTTTCCCCTCAGCTCGGTGTATGCACGACACGTTGGTTAGGGTCAGGTCTTAGACTACATCTGGGCAGACTACATCCTTGACTAAACTTGCGCCACCGCTCGGTGTATTCACGACAACGTCGGTTTGGGTCAAGTCAAGATGTCATCTAATGTATTTAAGAAGTTGGTTCCTACAGGGTTGCCATGTCACAGCTTGAGTGTATCTCAACAACTATAACACGGGCCCTATAGTTGCTAACCCCTAAAACAAGGAGGGCTACGGCTAATCTTGAAAAAGATCATTAACGTATTTGACTTAGATATAGTCCATGGTGTCATACAATCATGATTCGCGACATTGCGGTCCAGCGGAACTCAGCCAGGGAATTGACTAAGCCAGGATCACTACCCCTTGGACTAGCAAGGGTTGACCCAGAACTCTTAGCCAAGCACATTGACTGGATCATGGTCCATTGAATGAAGCTTGTCATTTTTGTATGTATGCCATAGACTAAACAGCTTTTATTAACAACTAATTAATCCTATCAACTAGTTGAATCCTTAAATTCAAAATTTTTAGGATTTGTTTAATAACTTTTATTAAGTCCTTATCAACTATAAGGTTCACGTGCTACCCTAATCGTTATTAGGATTTTAATAAATTTTATTAACAACGCTAGAAGCGAAGTCCTTTAATGAAAATTAATTATAACGATTAGAATTGAAAATTCATTTAAAGGACTACCCTAATCAGGAATTAGGTCTTAATATTGTTGTTAATGATTTATTAAAACATAGCATGTCATTAAAATTCAAGTAATAAATTTTAATCATTTTTAATGGATAACCTAAAGGGTTGTCTTGTGTTATCAAATAAGGGACAAGATTAACATGCCATTAAAATAACTCTACACTAATTTATCGCATAAAGATAGTGCACAACTATTTAACATTTAAATATACTAAGTTTATCGCATAAACGATTTTTAGACTTTTAAAATCAGTTTTAAAATATCTTATAAATTTAAAACATTACTTTTAAAAATTTTCATGTTCAAAAATTTATCATATACAATTTTTAAACATCTAAAATATTTTAAACTTATCGCATAAATTTAAAGCCTTAAAATCAATTTTAAAATTTATCACATAAATTTAAAAATACTATTTTAAAATTTCCATGCTTAAAAAATTTATCATATAAAAAATTTTAGGCATCCAAAATAATTTTAAACTTTTAAAAATTTAAAATTAGTTTTAAAAATTATCACATAAATTTTAAAACATTATTTTAAAATTTTCATGTCCAAAAATTTAACACATAGAATTTTGAACTTCAAAACATTTTTAAAATTATCTAATAACTTTAAAAAATTTAAAAGTATTTAAAAAGCATTAATAAGTTTAATCAAATCGCAGTACCTAGATCGACTACGCAAACCTAGGCTCTGATACCACTGTAGGGAATTGGCGGTCCCTTAGGGCACAAAAACTCTAGTCCCGTCCTAAGTCGGACGGAACATAGACAGGAAAAACAAAAGCAGCGGAAGAAAAACTATGTTAACTAAATTAACATGCAGTTAAAAACTATTTTTAACTTAGCCCTAAGGTCCAAGACCCTATGCCAAGATCTATGCCGACTTGGGATGGGTCTGACCATCCCAAGAAGGATCTAGCCTACTGCGATTAAACTAAACTAATGCTAATAATACTTTAACCACATACCCGGAATCTCAGCCCTGGAGCAGGCGAGATGTTCCGCGCCTTCTTCCGAGCTGCTCCCGTCCCACGCCGAGCCGCTCCTTGAACCGCTCCCCGAACCGCTCCTCGAACCGCTCCGCATCCCGAGGCGATCAATCCCCGTGCCGCCGAGCCAACCACGCGCCGAAGAAAGTTTCACGCGAGTGAAACCTCCGCCAAGATTTCAGATTCAGAATCCGAACTCCTTTGCGGTTTTGCTAGAACCCGCAGGAGTAAGGCAGAAATTTAGGGAGAAGAGAAATATTAATTTAAGCCTAGATCCGAGCGTGCTCCAACATTTACGAGAGCCGCTCAGATCTAGAGCTTGGGACGAGTTTTGAGAAAGGGGGGGAGACCCCTATTTATATAGGCGGCGGTCTCTCCCCTTTTCTCAAAATCCGATGTGGGACTAAACAATGAGTTAATTTAAAATCAAGTTAGTTTGCACTTCACAAAGTGTAAACTTCCGTGAATTTTAACTCACTCACCGTTGCGCTTCAGGATTGATACAACCTATCAATACGACAAGCGTTCAACGGTGAACGCATAGGAAAAAACCGTTCATCAATCGGAGGTCGTTTGACCCTCCAATTGAGTGTCCAAAGATCAGCCCAAGAGTCAATTTTCGCAAAACTGCAGCCGTCAAGATAATTCTGCCTAAGGTTCGCAACCCTAGGCGTGTGGGGCCCACCAGGGGCCCCACAGCCTTGATCTGCGCGCGCGCATCATTTCCTGGGCGCGTGCGCTGCACGCGCCCAGCGCCTCAGCGCTGGGCGCGTGCGGCGCACGCGCCCAGCTGGCGCGTGCGCCCGCGCCTGGCGGGCGCCCGTGTCAGCGGGCGGGCCCGCTGACGCACGCGTCAGCGGGCCCCCCCCTTTTTCTTGGGTCTAGGTTGATTTAATCAGCCCCTTTGCGCTGATGGGCTTTTGGGGTTTAGACTGTTTTGGCCATAACTTTTATGTTTGGCGTCCGATTTGGACGCCGTTCGAACCTGGGTCTAGACCAGGACATTCCCGTCTTACCCGTGAACTTTTCCTTGCGTTTATATTATTAAATATTGTATTAAACAATTTAATACACATTTAATTGCTTTTGCATCAAATGCAAAATAGTCCCTATCTAAGCTTAAATTACCATATTGCATCAAATGCATTTATCTCTTCTTTTGCATCAAATGCAAATATTCTCCCTAACTATTTTCTACCTATTACTAGATGAAGCGTTGCACTCTGTGTGAGACCCTACAGCCTGACCCTTACAACAGGTTGGGCTCGAAGCCCTATACGGCAGTGACCACGAGCAGTGGTTGCCGTCCCTGCTTCAGGAATCATCATTATGTGGTTAACTCATTGACATGAGTATTGTCGGGACCACCTGACTGTTTCCGTGATGACTTCCGCAGTTATAGTCTCTTCGTCTAAATTGTGTCGTGTAGATCAAGTCTGGGGTACGGTTAAACTGTCAACCCCAATAACTTGACTCCGATTAGTTTCTATCGATCTTTAGTCAATTAATGTTGGACTTCTTCCAACATACTCTGCGCAGAGTTTTTACCAAAGACCGAAATAACTCTACGACACTAACTCCCATTGACCGGGAGAAACGAATCCTCTCTTGGTCATTACTCGCCTCGTACGTTTCAAGTGACACCCAATCAAAAGACCTTTCGACAGGTATTGCCTCGAAGCTAGGTTAGTTGATATAAGTGGCACCGTTCACGCATAGGTTTGTCAAAATGACCTCAAGTCAAAAGACCAACTATCCTATCATCACTCAGAGTTATCACTGACAGATTGGTCAATATAACCATATGATAACTCTAGTGGATCGTTCAGTGAACTCATTCTAATGAGCACCTGTGTGTCGTCTTCGACTTCGCCAAGTCAAGCGATCATGAGATCATCGCCACCGCTAAACGGTGAAGACTAAGACACAATGGTCTATCCGATGTTTCGATATCCTTGTCTCGAAACATCTACGACCACGAACCATTTTAGACTTATGCTACAGACGGTCAAACGTTTCTCCATGATCAAGATACTCATCTTGATACCCGTTTGACCTTGCATAAAGTCTCAGGACTTTACCTAAGTCGATATCTAATTATAAAATAACTTAGATAAATTATTACCAAACAGCTTACTGTTATTTCGAACAAGATGTTTGTGCTATTCACACAGGAATAAATGGCCTTGAGGGCATCATATTCCTACAGAAAACACCCAGGCCGTAACTTGCAAAAACAACCACCTCTCCCATTGTGTAAATTGCATATCCATTGCCTCCTTCTTACTTGCGCAAGCCTCTCCAAATCTCCATTGCCAAATCACTTCCAAGGCCAAATCATCATATCTCCTATCTCCATCAAATTGCATATCCATACTCTATCCTTTAGGACGTAACCATCTTCTTCCATTGCCAAGCTCCCTTGCCAAAAGCTTAGGCCGCAAGCTCCTCTAAGCCAATACTCCGATCTTGCGCAACCTAGAAGCAAGCCTCTTTGCAAAGAACCATAGCCATAGCTACATCAAGCAAGGGACTCCCTCATCGTCCATAGACACAAGATACAAGCTCATCATCCTTTGCACTTTGGCTGCAACATCCAAATGGAAGGAGTATTCATTGTGCAACTTCATTGGGAGAGGCTTTAACAACTTGCGCAACACATCAAAGGGTTTCGTCATCACATTTCACAAGCCTCTTCAAGGAGTCCAAGACCAAGGCCGCAAGTTTTCAAGGGGGAGATCATCTAGGCTGCAAGTTTCAGAGGAGGACGTAACATTGGCGATTACATCCCGTCAGATACGATTTGACCTGAGCTGATTGATAGAGATGACTGCCGCTACACAAACTGAGATTCTCTAAACTCTTTATTATTATATTTGTGTAGTAGTAGCGATCTTTGTAGGAAAAAACTTTACCATTATTGTGACGTTTTTGGGGACTTGACGAGTTGGGGCTCGTCAAGGATGAGATCATTTGACTAGGTTGATGGTGTCAAGTATGAGGGAGTACGTACGAACTAGGTGAGAGTGGTTTTGGGGCTCTTGACTCATTGTAGTTATACATTGATAACATATTAATCTAGTAGTTGCCTTCGGGGCTGGACGTAGGTCGTGGGGACGACCGAACCAGGGTAAATCTGTGCATACTTTGTGATTGCATACTATTTACTCTGTCTGTGCTATTAACTGCGTGTGATTGTTCGTTGGTTGCACGAATAATTTTATTAGCCTATTCAACGCCCTCAAGGCTTAGATCCAGATCCAACAAGGACCACCACGAGGTCATCTCCTTAGCATCATGTCTTCTTAGATGACCTCAGCGGCACACACCCAAGGTCGGCTTATTCAACTGCATTGTCCATGGGTCTGCCTGCCAGATAACTCAGCTACCATAAATATCCTGCACAATCAAGTGACACGATCTTCGACGATCTCCTTTCCATACTGTTATGATCAGGAAACCATCTAGGTTCACCAAACCAGGTGAAAAATAAGCGTGCCTAATTGGGAAGTCAGCGAGTACCCTTCCTTATCTGTTCACTAAGTGATTTGAGAAATTAGATACGTACTGAAGATCTGGCATCTCCATAATGTTGAGTATTGGACTTCTCCCTACTTGGTGTTAATGTTGAGCAAACATAAATACTTGTGACTAATCCCCTATTTTGCAGTTAATCCATTGTCTAAGCTTACTATGAAGATCAACTAGCAATGGATGACTCACAAACATGATTGAAGGCAAATGATATGAATTGGATGATAGTAGATTGATGATTGAAGCTCCGTAAAGACTTCAAGCTCATACGATGGAAAGAAGAGATTATTCGTCAATGTAATTTTTCTTTTATCTCTTCTAGTATGTAGCTTAGAAGTAGAACTATGATGGATCACTCACACACATCTACTTTCGGTCATAGGACACCTCTAGACCTTTGTCCTTTGATCTCAATTCAATTCTCTTTTGTTTGTGCTAGGATT
Organism: Scilla litardierei; assembly: GCA_030789695.1. Classification (NCBI taxonomy): domain Eukaryota; kingdom Viridiplantae; phylum Streptophyta; class Magnoliopsida; order Asparagales; family Asparagaceae; genus Scilla; species Scilla litardierei. The sequence goes on from CM061137.1 coordinate 88,887,213, forward strand.
GTTTATAATAGCCGACTGCTTAACAGTTTACAGTCGCCTGTCTCAGAAACAGTCGACTGTGTTTTGTTCTACAGTCGCCTGTTATGCACAGACTATTACAATGCAGTTTTTGGGTCCTCTCTGATTATCTCGCACAGGCCACTGTTGAACGTTTATCAGGTGCATGTCTTAGCGATAGTCGACTGTGAATGGTTCATCAGTCGCCTGTCTCTCCTTGCCCAAACTCTATTTGATCCGATTTCTACGGCCAGTCGACTTATGCTGTATATACATTCGACTGTATATTAGATCATTCGACTGTATATGCTGCAACAGTCGCCTGTCTGTAAGTTTAATCTTTGACTTAGCTCTCAGGAAATTTCTCCTGTCTGTGACAGTCGTTTGTTTAAGGTTATACAGTCGCCTGTTCTGATTAACAGTCGACTGTGTTCCTTGCATCAGTCGTCTGTCCTGTATCTTGTGAGATTTCCAGTATTTCATCTAACTTACTCTTCTCTCGGCCAGTTGCCTGTCGAAGTATGTACAGTCGCTTGTTGATTTTACAGACGACTGTCTTGGCTTCATCAGTCGACTGTCCACATGGTAAGTTACCGTTATGAATTCTCACCTACCCTTGCTGACTATGCAACAGTCGACTGTCGCGAGTTCAGATTATATCCGTTGAGATTTTTCTCACGGATTTCGATTGGGTTTTTGCCTAAACTGTTTTTTGGATTTGAGAAAGCTATAAATAGAGCTTCTACCGTTTCATTGGAAGGTTACTCATTCATTGCAAAATCCTTCAAGCTTTCATTTCCAAAGATCAAAGCTTTCAAATCCAAAGCCCTAAGTATTTCCAAATCTGATTTCTCTTGCTCTCCAACCTAGAACCAAAGATTGATCCTCTAGGCACTTGGTGCAGTCAAGAGAAAGGGCTTTACTCCTCTCTTCCAAGAGAGTTCATCAACACACATCACACTTCTCCTTCAAGTTCTACTTCAAGGCATAGGTGATTGTAAGTGTTGCTTTCAGATTTCATAACTTCATTATTTGAATTGTGCTCTCGGTTGTGAGAGTGGTTTTTGATTGCTCCCTGGTTGTGGGAGTCAAGGACATCGATTGTATTCGATTGCAATTGTAGGGTTACTACAAGTGGGTTTTTAAGGAAACCTCAAGTTAGGGTTCTAACTTGAGTATCCGGTGGTATCCGGGTGGTAGGGACGTAGGATTACCGGAAACAAGTCGGGAGTTGACTTGGGTAATCCAAACCCTTGAAACATTACTGCGTTTGTGTGTGTTTCTCTTTGGGTTGTTTTCTATTCCGCACTATTTGTTGGATTGCATTTTATTTGGCGTAAATTCCTATTAAATTTGCATAAACACTATTCAACGCCCCCTTCTAGTGTTTTCCCCATAGACAGGATCCTTACAATTGGTATCAAAACGCAAGGTTTTATCTATGGCATCCAACAACAACAACGTCCCTCCGCCGCCTACGTACAACAATCACGACCGTGATGGAGCGTCCACACTTTTCGAAGGTCAATCTATGGTACGTCCTCCACGTTTCAATGGTACTAACTTTGGTTATTGGAAGTGTAGGATGGAGACATTCCTTAGGAGTGCTTCTCTTTGGAGAACTCTCCACAAGAGTATGTCGAGCCCTCCGAAGATGATTTCGAGAAATGGACGACTTCTGAAAAGTCCGCGGAAGTCAACAACGCTAAAGCAATGAATGCTCTTCATTGTGCGTTGGACCCGAATGAGTTCAACAAGATATGCACATGTAAGAGTGCATATAAAATTTAGAACCATCTCATCATTACTCACGAGGGAACGAATAAGGTAAAGCTTTCAAAGTTATATGTTGCCGTGCAAAACTTCGACTTGTTTCACATGCAGGAAAATGAGAGCATTGCGTCGATGTACGGACGCTTTACACACATCACAAACAAATTGGAAGCCCTTGGCCAAATCTACACCGAACCTGAAAAGGTAAGGAAGATTATCATGGGGATGACCTCCAATTGGGAAAGACGAGCAATCGCCATTGAAGAGGTCAATGACTTGAAGAACTACACCGTGGTGAATCTCATCGGGACTCTTATGTCTTACGAAGTAAGACGGGATAACCGATTGAAGATTCGAGCCATGATGAATCCCTCGGAGGCCAAGAAGAAATCTTTGGCATTCAACGCCAATTCGTCATCCTCCAAAAGTGATGAATCCGAGAACGAGATGGATTTGGGTGAAATAGCCCAAATGGCGAAGAAGTTCCAACGCTTCTTCCGCAAAGGTAAATTTCCCTCCAACAAACGTTTTGAATCTACTAATGCTACTTCCTCTCTTTGTTATAAGTGTAATAAGCCAGGGCACATCAAGAGGGGTTGCCCAATGCTAAACAACAAAGAAAAGTGGAAGGCACCAAAGTACCACAAGTCCAACAAGAACAAGAAAGACAAGAAGAAAGGACTCGTCGGTACCTTTGATGACTCAAGTGATGACTCATCAAGCGATTCCGATGATGAGAAGGGTGAGCGCGCCCACATGTGCTTCATGGCACTTGAAGACCCACTCTCGAATGAGAGTGATTCCGATACGGATAACACCGAGGTAACAATGGATGAACTTCACATAGCTAATGAAGAACTATTTGCTAAATACCAATCTTTAATGCTTAGATATTCTTGCTTAAAGAAATCAAAAGTTAGCAAGTCATCCATTCCATGCATTATCAACAATGACACCATTGTTGATACTTTAACCCTTGAGAAAGCAAACTTAGCTTCTCAAAATGTCACATTGAGAAATGAGGTGAATTCCCTCAAATCTCAACTAGATCAAACACATCCCATGGATGATAGTGATCTAGTTACACGCCACACACAATTGGGATTAGAGAATGATTCTCTTAAAACCCAAGTGCACGAGCTCAAAGCACGGGTGTCCACCTTGGATACCAACATTTCTTCTTTAAAGGAGAAATATGAGCTCATGTCCTCCCGTATTGTGAGATTCAATAAGGGACAAGGACAATTGGATGATTTGCTTGCAAATCAATTTCCAGCCACACATCGTGTTGGCCTTGGATTTGTTAAAGCAAATGCATCTAATGATCGCACCTCCTATAGTGGTGTCACTATAGATTTTGTGAGGCCTTCCTCCGGTGCATCCACAAGTGGTGTCAAAGACACTATAGGTAGCAATCCTACCAAGAATGTCACCACATCACTTTCTCCTCCTTTTGGCAAGAAACCCACTAAGGGTGGAAACCAAAAGCAAGGACATGCGTATATGTACACTAATACTCATCCACGTAGGAAACATCCTACTTCACAAGTGGATAATCATGACACATTTTATGCTCCGCACCCACGGACACGTACACAACCACACATGAGAAATACTCATGTACGTGCTCCCACACACCCATATGCTCATACGCATCATTCTTTCATATATGCTAATTCTCCACATGTCATGCATGATCAATGTCCTTCCTATAATATGCATGCTCCCAAGAATTCATATCATTCAAGAATGTACAATGCATATCCTCCCCCTCATATATATGCTAGAAATCATGTTCCTAAGAATCATGCACCACATAGAAATCCAACTCATATGCATGCAACTAGGAATAGGACTCCCAAGATGTACACTATTTGGGGTCCTAAGAACACTAGTCTAAATGTTAGGAAGCTTATGTTGATTCCTACTTTCATGATGTAATTAGAAATAGTAACTATGTTGGGAAGTGGAAGTCCACTTGGACTTGGCTTCCAAAGGGCTAATCCCCTTGGACCCAACTAACATTGGGTACCATAAGCTTGTGGTATATTATATAGGTACCCAAGAGAAAGAAGAAGAGCAATAAATGCCTTATTAGATCTAAAGGGAAAGGATGGATTCTTGATAGCGGTTGCTCCAAACACATGACGGGAGATCCCTCATTGCTCTCCGAAGTGATTAGCATCAAAGATGGTGCAACGGTCACTTTTGGAGGTAATCAAAAGGGAACCATCATTGGAGTATGTATCGTTGGTAATCCTTCCAAACCCCTAATTACTAATGTTTATCTTGTTAGTGGTTTATGTCACAACCTCATTTCCATAAGTCAACTTTGTGACAAAGGTTACAAGGTTAACTTCGGAGAAGGATTGTGTACTATTGTTGATTGTGATTCAAATGTTTTATTTTCCGGTATTAGGCGTAAAAATATTTATTATTTAAGCTTGCCTAAAACCGTAGAACATTGCTTAGTTGCTAACACAAGTGAACAACTATTATGGCATCGCCGTTTTGGTCATGTTCACTTCAAGCACTTATATAAGTTAGCTAAGCATGATCTAGTCAAAGGTTTTCCTAAGATTGTTTTTAATAAGAAAAACTTTTGTGATTCATGTCAAAGAGGTAAACTAAGTAAATCTTCATTTAAGCTTAAAGAAGGGATTACTTCTAAGAGGCCCCTAGAACTTCTACATCTAGATTTGTTTGGGCCAACTAGAACCGCTTCTTTAGGTAATGCTCATTATGGACTAGTTGTCGTTGACGACTTTTCTAGATTTACTTGGGTTTCATTCTTAACTAATAAGAATGAAGCTCATGAAGAGTTTACCAAATTTGCAAAGAAGATTCAGAATCTTTTAGGATCCACCATTATCACTATTCGTAGTGATCATAGAGGAGAATTTGAGAATGAGTCTTTTACTAAGTTTTGTGATGACTTCGGGATAACTCATAACTTTTCCTTTCCTCGTGCACCACCACAAAATGGTGTTGTAGAAAGAAAGAATAGGACTCGTATTGAGTGTGCTCACACTATGCTCCATGATAGTCATTTAGGACTACAAGTTTGGGCAGAAACGATGCACACGGCATGTTATGTGCTCAATAGAATCCTAGTGAGACCCCGAATAAACAAAACTTGTTTTGAGTTGTTTTACGATAAAAAGCCTCAAGTGAAATATTTTCGTGTTTTTGGTTCAAAATATTTTATAAAGAACACCTTTGGTAATTTAGACAAATTTGAGCCAAGATCCGATGAAGGAATTTTTGTTGGATATTCCACACGTAGCAAAGCCTACCGGATATACAACAAAACTTCTTCAACGATTGAGGAATCACTTCACGTATCTTTTTATGAAGATTTTGATTTTCCTCATGTTGATGATGATAATGTAGATATTCTTTGTGATTCTCTTAATAATGTTAAGATTAATGATAATATTGTTGAAACTAACACTTCTAATGAAGTTGTTGAAGTTGTTCCTAGTGATCCAGGTTTACCCAAAGCTTATCCAACCATTCGCAACCATCCCCATAACCAAATAATTGGAGATATCGGTGTGGGTGTTCGAACGAGATCAAGAATTGAAGAATTCTCCCATTGCGCATTCATCTATACCATTGAGCCAAAGAACATTCAAGAAGCTTGTAAGGATAGTTCTTGGATAGTGGCAATGGAAGAAGAACTAGCGCAATTCGAGAGAAATGAAGTTTGGGAACTTGTACCTCTTCCAAGTGGTCACCAAGCTATTGGGACCAAATGGATTTTCAAGAACAAGACGGATGAAAACGAGGTAATCACACGGAACAAAGCAAGGTTAGTAGCTCAAGGCTATCGGCAAGAGGAAGGTATTGATTTCGAAGAATCCTTTGCCCCCGTAGCTAGATTAGAAGCTATTAGGTTGCTTTTATCTTTTGCATCCCATAAGAATTTTAAATTATTTCAAATGGATGTTAAAAGTGCATTTTAAATGGATTTGTAAATTAAGAAGTCTATGTTTCTCAACCTCCCGGTTTTATTCATGAGAAATTTCCAAACCATGTTTTCAAACTTAAGAAAGCGTTGTATGGATTGAGACAAGCTCCTAGAGCTTGGTATGATCGCCTTAAGACCTTTCTTTTGAATTTAGGTTTTAAAATGGGAGAAGTTGATTCTACACTTTTCATTAAAGATTATGAAAATGACATTCTTTTGATTCAAGTTTATGTAGATGACATTATTTTCGGTTCTACTAACTTTCATCTTTGTCAAGAATTTTCCAAGTCTATGAAGGATGAGTTTGAGATAAGCCACATGGGAGAGCTCACCTACTTCCTTGGATTGCAAATTCGACAAATGAAGAATGTCACTTTCATACATCAGAAAAAGTACACAGGGGAGCTTATTAAGCGATTCGGGATGGAATCGTCTTCAAGCAAAAGGACTCCCATGAGTACTACTACTCATCTACACAAGGATGAAAGCGGAAAAGATGTAGACGTTCGTCTATATCGAGGTATGATCGGTAGCTTACTTTACTTAACCACTAGTAGGCCCGATATCATGTTTTCTGTATGTATATGTGCTAGATATCAAGCAAGACCTAAGGAGTCACACTTGATTGCGGTTAAACGAATATTTCGTTATCTTAATCAATCCCTAGATTATGGGTTACTTTACCCTAAGTCTAGCACGTATGAGTTAATCTCATATAGTGATGCCGACTTTGCCGGATGCAAGTCCGACAGGAAAAGTACTAGTGGCACATGCCATTTCTTAGGAAATTCCTTAGTTTCTTGGTTTTCTAAGAAACAGAATTCAGTGTCATTGTCCACGACTGAAGCGGAATATATTGCCGCGGGTCTTGCATGTGCACAAGTTCTTTGGATGAGACACACTCTTAGTGACTATGGTGTCAATTGTGACACTTGCCCTATCATGGTTGATAATCAAAGTGCTATTTGTCTTTCCAAGAATTCGGTACACCACTCCCGTACCAAACACATAGACGTGAGACACCATTTTATAAATGATCATGTAGCTAAGAAGGACATCATCCTAGAGTACATTGAAACCCAAAAACAAATTGCCGATATCTTCACTAAACCTCTTAAAGAAGATACATTTGTGAGGTTGCGTGGAGAATTGTGAATTATGGGTGAATCTGAAATCTAGAAGCTCAATTTTCCATGATATAACTCCTTATTGAGCTCATATATATTTGATTGTCTTTCTTCATGTGCTTTATTGTTTTATGAGATTAAGAAAGGCAATTGTGACTTACTTGATTTCATGAGTTCTAAAAGTTGATAGGAATAATTTGTGTTTCAATAGATTTATTGTTTTCATAATGATTTTAAGATGTATTTGTGATTAGAGTATAGGTCCTAGGGTGAGTGTTCTTATTCTCTGGAATTCTATCTCACTGTGCATTTTTGGACCAGGACTGTCGACTGTGTTTCTTTCGACAGTCGACTGCCCTACTCTATATCCTTCATATGAAAATTGATATCCTTCGCACAGCCGACTATTGACTGTTTTACAGTCGACTGTTAATGTAACAGGCGACTGCAATTTAGTCATCAGTCGACTGTTCTCTCTGTCAATTTTTTACAGTGTTCTATGTTATTCTTGTTATATGTATTAATTCTCGGCCAGCCGACTGTTGAGTATATGTCAGTCGACTGTCCAGCAGACAGCCGACTGCATTATACTTGCCAGTCGACTGCCCATCTCTCTGAGATTTAATTTTATCATTTCTTACAGTCGACTGACTTTTGTTCTCCAGTCGACTGTCTCCTGCTGTGTCGGGTCATTTGATTTGATCCGAGCCGTCAATTCTTTGATCCAACGGCTCAGATTGATTTTCCCTAATTTATATTCAATCGACGCGATCTTTTTCCCCTCGACGATTCTCTCTCCTCTGTTAGCGTTCTTCCCGCTCGATTGATGCTCACTCGCCGTCAATCTCGCTCCCATTCGTTCGTAAATCTTGAGGAAGCGCTGCCTTTTATTCTGTCACTCAACGAGGTTAGGTCCCTTTCGTCTAACTCGTGTCTTCTTAGGGTTTGATCATTTTGTTTCTTGCCCTAGCTCCGTGCTCGGCTATGGATCCCTTCGATCTTTTCTTCCCTAAGGACTCTCTCGATTTCCTCAATGAGCCTGTTCCTTCACCAAAACCTGATCCGGCTCCCTCTTCGCCTCAATCTTCGGGAGCGCCTCTTCGTATCTCTGTCGGTGACCCTATCCCATCCGTTCATGCTGATGAACACTCTTCTCGGGCTGCTGAGCCTCCTTCTCGGTCCACAGAGTTTCTACTTCGTCAGCTGGACGCTCGTCTCTGTGCTCTTGAAATGATGTCTGTCTCCCTTGATGAGAAGCTTTCGCTTTTGCTTAGGCTTTAGCTTATCTCGTGTAAGCATCTTGCTTGTCATGTTCCTCCCGAGCTTCGTGACCTGTTTGCTACCTCTGAGAACACTTCTCCTGCTTGTGTTTCTCCTCCTCCTGGCTTCACACCAAAACCCCATGTGTCTCCGACCTCAGTTGTCCAGACTCCACCTCTTGTTCCTACCGGTTCATCTGATGTACGTGTTTCGTCTTCCAAGAGGAAGTCTCCAGCTTTTCCTACTCGTCGCTCTGCTCGGCTTTTGTTTCGTTCTTCCGGCCGTCCGTCGGACCCCTCAATAATTCAGATCGACTGAGGCTGCTGCTGATGCTGTTCTGTTCACTCACCTGTAGACCTTGTTTTTATTTTGTAGGGTCTGCTTTTGCTTAGGTTGAGTGATTCTGTTATATGTTTTGTCGTTGTATGATGGATGATGCTGTATGCGACACTTTTTATATATATAGTCTTTGATGTCGTCATGATGTAGTTATTTTTTTGTTGCTCATGATGTATCTTTTTGGGATGGCCATGTTGATGACCATCCGTTGATGTACTCAGCTGTTTTATATTATATATATATGTTGTTGCATCTCTCTTTTATGTCACACTATGCTATATTGATTAACGTCTGTGTGATATATGATATATTGTCTCTATGTATGCTTCACTCTTCTTGCTATGTTTTTGAGACAATACAAGAATTTGATATTGGATAATTCATGCTCTTTCCTTGATGTGATGAATTTGTGAAAATTATTTTCATTTCGCATATCTAAAATGTTGATATTGGACTTCAATTCCTTTACTCACATATGTATATGATGAGACTTTTTGAGTTTTTTTTTGATTCGCTATATCTTTATACTTCTTGATTGTTGTTAGTTCGTATTTTAGCACTATTATTGTTGTTGTTATGTGCTCCCACCTTTTTGGATAATGCCATAGGGGGAGAGAAATAAACATACAAGATTCATAATGTTTGTGCTAAGTATGTGTTCTAACACTTGAATCTAAGATTTTCGTTGCCTTAGATTCAGGGGGAGTAAGATTACAATGAATAGGGATTTTTTATTTCCTAGATTTCTTGAATTAAATTCATTCTTATCTCACTCATTTGCTTCAATTGCTATATAGATGCTCTAATATTTGTTGACTAACTTGATTGGCATCTATGTAGGGGGAGTAAGTTTTCATTACGCACAACTATTTATCTTTTTGTTTATGTTTGTTTGTCATCATCAAAAAGTGGGAGAATGTTGAGTATTGGACTTCTCCCTACTTGGTGTTAATGATCAGCAAACATAAATACTTGTGACTAATCCCTTATTTTGCAGTTAATCCATTGTCTAAGCTTACTATGAAGATCAACTAGCAATGGATGACTCACAAACGTGATTGAAGGTAAATGATATGAATTGGATGATAGTAGATTGATGATTGAAGCTCCGTAAAGACTTCAAGCTCATACGATGGAAAGAAGAGATTATTCATCAATGTAATTTTTCTTTTATCTCTTCTAGTATGTAGCTTAGAAGTAGAACTATGATGGAGCACTCACACACATCTACTTTCGGTCATAGGACACCTCTAGACCTTTGTCCTTTGATCTCAATTCAATTCTCTTTTGTTTGTGCTATGATTGTTTATAACAGCCGACTGCTTAACAGTTTACAGTCGCCTGTGTCAAAAACAGTCGACTGTGTTTTGTTCTACAGTCGCCTGTTATGCACAGACTATTACAATGCAGTTTTTGGGTCCTCTCTGATTATCTAGCACAGGCAACTGTTGAACGTTTATTAGGTGCATGTCTTAGCGACAGTCGACTGTGAATGGTTCATCAGTCGCATGTCTCTCCTTGCCCAAACTCTGTTTGATCCGATTTATATGGCCAGTCGACTTATGCTGTATATACAGTCGACTGTCTATGCTGCAACAGTCGCCTGTCTGTAAGTCTAATCTTTAACTTAGCTCTCTGGAAATTTCTCCTGTCTGTGACAGTCGTCTGTTTAAGGTTATACAGTCACCTGTTCTGATTAACAGTCGACTGTGTTCCTTGCATCAGTCGTCTGTCCTGTATCTTGTGAGATTTCCAGTATTTCATCTAACTTACTCTTCTCACGGCCAGTCGCCTGTCGAAGTATGTACAGTCGCCTGTTGATTTTACAGACGACTGTCTTGGCTTCATCAGTCGACTGTACACGTGGTAAGTTACCGTTATAAATTCTCACCTACCCTTGCTGACTGTGCAACAGTCGAATGTGTTCTGTTCAACAGTCGACTGTCGCGAGTTCAGATTATATCCGTTGAGATTTTTCTCACGGATTTCGATTGGGTTTTTGCCTAAATTGTTTTGTGGATTTGAGAAAGCTATAAATAGAGCTTCTACTGTTTCATTGGAAGGTTACTCATTAATTGCAAAATCCTTCAAGCTTTCATTTCCAAAGATCAAAGCTATCAAATTCAAACACCTAAGTATTTCCAAATCTGATTTATCTTGCTCTCCAACCTAGAACCAAAGATTGATCCTCTAGGCATTTGGTGCAGTCAAGAGAAAGGGCTTTACTCCTCTCTTCCAAGAGAGTTCATCAACACATATCACACTTCTCCTTCAAGTTCTACTTCAAGGCATAGGTGATTGTAAGTGTTGCTTTCAGATTTCATAACTTCATTATTTGAATTGTGCTCTCGGTTGTGAGAGTGGTTTTTGCTTGCTCCCTGGTTATGGGAGTCAAGGACATCGATTGTATTCGATTGCACTGGTAGGGTTGCTACAAGTGGGTTTTTAAGGAAACCTCAAGTTAGGGTTCTAACTTGAGTATCCGGTGGTATCCGGGTGGTAGGGACGTAGGATTACCGGGAACAAGTCGGGAGTTGACTTGGGTAATCCGAACCCTTGAAACATTATTGTGTTTGTGTGTGTTTCTCTTTGGGTTGTTTTCTATTCCGCACTATTTGTTGGATTGCATTTTATTTGGCGTAAATTCCTATTAAATTTGCATAAACATTATTCAACCCCCCCCCCCTTCTAGTGTTTTCCCCATAGACAGGATCCTTACACATAACTCCCCCTGACATGGCATAACCAACCCTCAGCCTATAAGAAGATCAGATCAACTCGATCCCAAGTATGCACACACAAGCGCTAAAACTCTAGCCTCCTTCCTCTTGCTTTGAGACTGACTTAAGCATCAGAGATGAATCGAAGGCACCCCCTCTGACATGTTCTTCTCTATTTGTCATGTACTAGAGAAGAAACATCTTGGCTCGATGAATTGGGTCCTCTGCTAGTTCGAGATCCATGCATCAACAATAATGCGAGTGTTTGCATCAACAATTGGTGCTAGAGGAAGGGCCTTGTGACAACTTTTGTCGCATATGTGCTTGACACAGCATCCGCTCTGGTAACTCTTCAAGCAACATTCACTCCAGTATCAACCTTATTCAATGGAAAAGGAAAAGACGTCCTTGGTGGGTAAGCCCAGTGCCGCGCTTAACATCAACACCGCTTGCATTGGTAAGCCCAATGGACAACCCACTGGGGGCCCACCTCTGTAAACTTCTATCGCTCTCATAATGCCTCATGCCACTCCCACGGTGACCGACATTCAAGCTCCTATGGCCGAGCTCAACGAGATGCGAGATAACCAAGCCTGCCAGGCTAGGAGCAATGACCCTTTAGATACTTCCAACCACGGTACGCTCACTTCTAACAAGGAGCTTCTGGAGTACAAAGACGATATGCGACACCCAGGTATTCAGTAGTACCAAAGGATCTGGAAGCGATGACCAGTAACACCATAAGGATAAACTGGGGCCTTCTTTCAGCCGATGCACCAAAAGCCCTTCGACTATGGCAAGTGAGCAAGCTGTAATGACCGTATGTGTAAAATACGGTTTGTATAGGAATTTTGTTGTGTGTATAGTAATTTCATACCTGTAGGGCTATCAGGTGACTATGATAAGCTCGGATATGTGAGTGAATGCGTGAGGATGGGTGGTAAATCGAAATTAATGTTAGCATGCTAACAATGTTTATTGGCGTGCTTGGCGTTTTTCGTTGGAGAGAGTGTAAAGTAAACGGTATGTTCATGATAACTGGCGATGCTGAGATAGTTATTAATGGATGCCATTATTATTATTATTGATGCTTGGTTGTTATTTTTGGTGAAGTTGGTATTATTTTTGATAGTAGTAGTTGTATTATTGGTGATGTTGATTGATATTATCATTCCTATTGTTAAGGCCTTAGTTAATTTTGGTAGCTAGAGCTGGGCTTGGATTATTGCCTACTATTGTTGGTTGGGCTTTAATAATGGGCTTGGATTAGTAGGAAGAGAGGAGAGATGTGTAATAGAGTGGCAAACTTGTAAAACCCATTCTTCTCCTCTTTTTTTTCTCCAAACTTCCTCTCCCCTCATTAGTTTATTTTTATTTCCCTCACCTTCACCCCGTTCTTCCCCCTACCTAGCCGAATAAAAACAAGCACCCTAGCTGCCAAAAATTTCTGGGAGGAAAAAGAATGGGAAAAAGAAGAAGAAAAGAAGAGGAAGAAGAGACGAAGTAACCCTAACCCATCCTCTCCTCCCACCCTTCATCTTCTTCAAGTTCTCTCCTCCCCCATGGCCGAAAATGCCCCCCTTGCTTGGCCTAATTCTGTTGTAGGCCGAAATTTGAAATTTCCAGGCAAGGCCGAAATTTCCAAGCTAGAGGAAGGAGGAAGAGAAGAGGAGAAAGCTAGGGTTTGGGAATTCTTGGGAGCTTGATGGAGATGGAAGAACTTCATGAAATTGAAATAGAATTAGGGCTTGAGCTTGAGATTGATGGAGGACTTCATCTAATTGGGAGAGGTAGGAGTCCAATTTCAACTCTCATGTTGATTTCATTTCACTTTGTTAAGTAAAGTTGGCATTTTTAGGGTTTTAATTGAAACCCCTTGACCTGGTGCATTCTTGATGAATTCTTATGTTATGTTGAACTTATATGATGCTATGTTTATGTTGATGATGCATTCAAATGATTTGTTCCACTAATTCTTGGAAATTGCTCTCATTTTTAATGTTGATAGTTTGTTATTAAAATTTGCTTGTATGCAAAATGAGTTCATGAAGATGTGAGAATGGTCATGTAGATGTGATAAAATTTGGGGGCTTGAGCCAACCATGAATTTTTGCCTAGGGTCTTGAGAAGCCATAGTGCCATGGTGGTGTTGGTGAAGGAAAAAGATTAAAAGGGAATGAAATGTGATGAATTGGAATAGAAGACAAATTTGGTATGTTTAGGGCTTTTTCAGGAAATCCCTCGACATGGTGCAATTGAGTTCGAATATATAGGGTATGTCGAAATATATGATGCCATGATCATGTCCATGTGGTTTGAATAGCTCGCTTCATTGATTTGGTGAAATTGCCCTCATTTTGATGGTGGTTAAATTAAGTCGTGAAATTGCTCCCCTTGTGATGTTGGAAACCTTATTTCATTTTCCCTTGTATGAAAATGCGAAGTATGTGGTGTTACGATAGAGTTGTGCAAATTGGCTATGAAGAATTAATAAAATGAGTGATTGAATTTTATGATGGTGTTGAGATTATAAGATGTTATGTTATGAGTCATGTTGTATTTGTTTGCATTGTTCATTAACCTTGTGGAATGACTCTCATTTAGCATGTTGGAAGTTATTATTGCTCTCATTTTGTTATATTGATTAAATGAAATCGTTCTCATTTTGTTACATTGATTAAATAAAAATTGCTCTCATTTTGGGTAGTTGGAAGTTATTTGTTCAATTTAATTTGTATGAAATGAGAAACATGTGAAAATAACTTGAGTTGGGAAATTGGAAATGTGATGTTGGAAACTTGCGGAATATGGAATGGGTGACATGGTCACGTTAGGACACGAGGTGTAGTGCACGGGCATGGACAAAGTGCCGCGGTAGGAGGCGGGTGAATACGCCGTTGGCCACCTCTTGATCCATTAGGTGGCTCCACGTTGATAACGGAGTATAATTATTTGCACGTGCACGCCGGCTCACTCATGGGATCCCCATCGCATTGCATTGCATCACAACGCATTGCTTGTGATTCATGTGCATCATGGCATCATTGAGCATTTGTGTGATTGGGGTGATATATATATGTATGTGTGATTGTTGCTTTATGAGAATGAATGTTGCCATGAATGCATTATATGTTGAAATGGTTGTTTGTTGGAAGTGGGGTTTTGGGTGGTTGCTAGAAGATGAATTTGGGTTGGAGTTGTGTCTCCTTCCCTTGAATTAAAATGTTGTTGTGGATGTTATGTTGTTGTTGAGGACGTTGTCGTAGTGGTTGTTGTTGTTAGTGTTATTGTTGGCGTTGTTATTAATGTCTCAACTTAAGGCCAAGATAACATTATTCACCCCTCCCTTAACCAAAGCTAACTCCTTCCCAAGTGATTTGGATCGTTAAGTTACTAGTAGCCTCAATTGTTGAGGAATTGTTGTTTTGCTTAATACCTAATGCAAGCTTCCATCCTTCCTAAGTCCATGTTGTAGTTGTGATAAGGTGGTGTCTTTAAGGGCCTTGCTAACTAAAGTTGGCATCTTTAGTGCTTGGTGATGATAAGATTGCCCTTGCTAAATTATTAAGGATTGTTATTCAAGAAGTTAATTCGATTGGAAACCCATGTGCGAGTTTGGCACCCTTGCATAGTTAGTCCCCTTCATTGGCTAAATTCAATGGGAACATGGAAAGCTTTATTGAATTATATACAAATTGCCCTCTTTTTCATGTAAATAGTGATCTTTACCAAAGTTTGATGCACTCGTGTCATTTGAATGAAATAGTCATGCTATAGTTAGTCATTTATTCTAGGATTATGTTCAAGTTACTAACTTCTTGGCAACTTGTGTAAATGAGAGTAGAGCGACGTACTCTCCATTTTACGTGAAAGAATGGTTGCTAATTAAACTTGCCCATGAGTTGTTGGAATATGAGTTTGCTTGGTATTGTTGGGAAAATTGTGAAGTATGTTGAATGTTGCATTTTTACATCAAGATCTTAAAGTGGGTTATGTTGTTAATGCAAGTCCATTCCTTCAAGGCACTTCCCTTATGATTCTTGAACATTGGTGTATTTTTCTAATGAATAAAGAAGGGTTCTTTACATATTCTTTATGTTGTATTTGGAAAAGTTTGAAAAATACAAGCGAAACCCTGTCGGGATTTTTATGAGCATTTCCACAACATCCTAAGCATTAGAAACTTGAAATACCACACAAAATGCCACTTGTTAGCCCCCTTACACTTCCACGCCAAAATGAACACCCATTTGGAAAATTAGTATAAAAGAAAAGTGGGTAAGAGGATTTTGAAAATCTTCAAGTTGGAAGCTTTAGAGAGTGTAGGACCCTAATTATCACCACCTACAAGTACCTACAAGCTCCCTTTATGCAAACTTTGATTTCTGAATCCATTTGGTTCCATTTCAATAGGAAAGAGTGTTTCCATTAACTTAATAAAGAAGTCTTGTGAACATGCCAAGTTAAATGAGAAGTGTAGTTTTCCTAACTATGAGTAAGTTCAAGTTTACCAAGGAACTACTACATGAAGCATTTTAAGAACTCTTGAAAAACCTAAGTTTCATAACAAAACCGAATTGGTAATATGTTATGCCATGCACACCCCCCCATTGGAGGAAGTTGCTAGGTAGCTACTCAATGGGTCTCATTTAAGTTTGCCCTTCCTTGGATCCATTAGCAAGGTTACTTGGGATGAATGCTGTAATGCTAGAGTTCAGTTTCTTGATATTACAGATCACTCCCCTATCTGTAGTACTCACTTGTTTTACAGGATTACCTCCCGTCGCAGGTATACAGTTTGTTATTAATGTCATTTGCATTTCTATATGAATTTTCCATGATATGTGATCACTCCTTATTTTACACCTTTTTTCCGCATGTTTGCATGCCATTTAGATCGCCCAAATCACGTCTTTTACGATTTATCGACGATATTGCGATGCTTTTCACGTTTTGTTGTTTTTGTCGCATTTCAGGTGATTTGGCGCGATTTGGAGTGATCTCGAGATACGCTTACGCTAGACGGCCACCAACGACCTCCCCGAGGAGTATTTTGCTGTTGGAGAGGAGCAGAAGAAGAATGGACGCCGCAGGAGCGACGGGGAGGCCAAATTAAGCAGTTTGGGCATTTTTGTGTCCCACTCGGCCGAGTGGAGGAGCCACTCGGCCGACCAGCGAGACACCGCTCGGCCGACCCGTTCAGACACGTTTTCCATGTGTACTCGGCCGAGCGACGGAGACCACATCGGCCGAGTGACTATACCACGTCCGCCCGAGTGGCGCCCAGACGAAGGCCCTCAAAAGTATCGAAGTTACTATTTTTCGGCCACCTGAGCTTCAGAAGACCCACTCGGCCGAGTGGTAAATCCGTCCGCCCGAGTGAAGTAAAGCCATCGGCCGAGTGACGACAACTCACTCGGCCGAGCCACCTCCAAACTGAAGACCCCTGAAAGCCCCGACTTACTGGAAAATTACAGGGTTTTCACTCGGCCGAGTGACTTTTGTCACTCGGCCGAGTGCGATGCGCTGCCTGTAGCGAAATCTGCGGAAAACAGGCTGTGCAGGGGCGTTTTGGTCAGGATTTTTTGGACGATTTTTGGGGCTATTTAAGCCCTGTTTTTACCCTAGTTTGGGAGCCACCTCTCAGATTTTTTGCAGCTTTTTGAGTCTACTTTTTAGCTTTATTAATTGTGATTGGAGAAGAGAAAAACTTGGATTTTTGTTGGGTTGATTGAAGATCTACATTGGTTTGCACTTCTCTTCCCCAAAAACTCTATTTTTATTGTTTATATCATTGTTGTGATGAATTCCATTGTCTATTTCATTGCTAATTATTGTGCTATTGCTATGATTAGTGAGTAGTCTCCACGTCTTGGGGCGTGGGGATGAACCCTACAAGCCCAATTTCGTATTTGTGTTGAATTGGTAGAAATTGAGCTAGGATTGTTATTAGGGATTAGATTGGGATCGAATTACTACGGATAGCTAGGTATTCACATCAATTGGGATTTGCAAGAGATTGGATCCCAATTCGTTAGGAAGCCCTAGAAATCCGAATTGGGTTGGAGTCGGATTTTCGAAGTATCGGTTTGCAAGAGATTGGACCGATGCTAGGATCTCCGGTTGCAATTCCGTGCCGATACCCGTTTGCAAGAGATTGGACGGGTAGGAACTATCCTAATCTAGATTGTGGACCGAGTTTGCAAGAGATTGGGCTCGGTGCGCAATTGGACGATGATGTTGATCCTAATGCTAGCTTCCCTAGGCTAGGGTTTGCAAGAGATTGGACCCAAACCTAGGATAGCTATAGACCGGCAACAGCGCGAGAGCGTGAGCTTGGTTCCACATTTAGTTGCAACTAGTTCATCCAAATTCTCATCCTAGCGATTTCGATACCGGCGAACCACATTTGTGAAATACGGTGAGTAGTGGGGATTCCCCATTCCCTAGGCGTTCTCTATTTGATTTGATATTTCGCACTTTTGTCTGACGATTGTGACAGGATCGCCCAAGGCAATTATCCCTCTAAATAGCCAGGTTGATTAGGAGCAAGCACGGTCATTCGTCCTCCCTGTGTTCGATACCCGCTCGCCGCTATACCGTGCGCTTGCGGTAAAACTACAACCGTCGCCTCGGGACGTGTACGCCGGGGCGCGATCAAGTTTTTGGCGCCGTTGCCGGGGAGGGCATTTTGACGGTGCTCGGCACCGACCACCCGGTTATTTCTTCTTACTTTCTTCCTTTACTTCCCTCTCTATCTTATCCTAACTTCATTCGTAGCCCTATTTGCATATTCTCCCCGCATTTTGCATAAGATCTTAACAGGGAGAATGGGGGATGCAACGCCAACAATAGAACTCAGTCGAGAAGACTATGACACCTTCACAGACCTCCTTAAGGAGCTTGTCGACGAGGTCCACACTACCGGAGCATTTGCTATCAATATCACGGACCCCGACGAACAACTATTTGCTAGCTTTGTGATGGACCAAATCTCCCCGGAAGGAACTATCGGAGGCAATGTCAGAGTTGACGTGGTCGACGACAAATTGCATTTCGAAGACAATAGAGCAAATGTCGAAGAGCACTATGCTCCCGAAGAACCCTTCGAGCAAACCGATATTCAGGGTGTTACACTTTATGATGCTCACTCTTGTTTTTATGAATCGTCTGATGTGTTTCTTGATTCCAGGTACGAACTGGAGCAGAGTGAAGGTTTTGGCGATGCTAGCACTGAATCAGAGGGCGCCTACTTCGATGCCGCATCCTCACTAAGCAGCGAGTCCGACTTGTCACATGAAAGCATGCCATCTGAACATGAGCTAAACCCGGATGACGAGGAAGAAGCCGAATTCATGCGAGCTGATAAAGTGGAAGAAGCAGCGCCACCTCAGGTAGAGCTTAAACAATTACCGCCGAATCTAAGGTATGCCTTTTTGGGTAATAAATTGACTTTTCCGGTGATAGTCAATTCCCACCTCACACAAGATCAACTTGAAAAACTCCTAGACGTCCTTAGGAGCCACAAAGATGTCTTGGGATACACTATTTCCGATCTAAAGGGAATAAGCCCTAGGCTTTGCACGCATCGGATCCATTTGGAGGATACCGAAGCCACCTCCATAGAGCCTCAAAGGCGGTTGAACCCGAACATGAAGGAGGTGGTTAAAAAGGAAATCCTAAAATTGCTTGAAGCCGGTATAATTTATCCTATCTCTGACAGTAGATGGGTTAGCCCCGTCCACGTCGTCCCCAAGAAAGGAGGGATGACTGTCATAAAAAATGACAAAGGTGAGCCAATATCCACGCGCACTGTCACGGGATGGCGAATGTGCATTGACTATAGGAGACTCAATAAGCCACCCGAAAGGACCATTACCCATTGCCATTCATCGATCAAATGCTTGAACGCCTCGCGAACCATAAATACTTTTGCTATCTAGACGGGTATTCGGGTTTCTTCCAAATCCCTTTGCACGAAGATGACCAAGAAAAGACAACTTTCACTTGTCCCTATGGCACCTACGCATACCGTAGGATGCCGTTCGGCCTTTGTAATGCTCCCGCCACATTTCAAAGATGTATGACATCCATATTTTCCGATTATATTGAAAATATTATGGAAGTTTTTATGGATGATTTCTCGGTTTATGGAAGTGAGTTTGACTCTTGCTTGGAAAATCTCACTAAAGTCCTAAAAAGGTGCCAACAAAACAATCTCACTCTCAATTGGGAGAAGTGCCACTTCATGGTCACGGAAGGTATAGTTCTCGGACATCTTGTTTCCTCAAGAGGAATCGAGGTAGATAAAGCTAAGATTGAGGTAATCGAAAAACTTCCTCCTCCTATTAATGTCAAGGGCATTAGAGGCTTCCTTGGTCACGCGGGGTTTTACCGCCGCTTCATTAAGGATTTCGCCTCGATTGCCCGACCACTTACTTCCTTACTCGCTAAAGATGTTCCTTTTGATTTTTCAGGAGAATGCTTGCAAGCTTTCAACACCTTGAAGGAAGCGCTAGTCTCAGCGCCCATCATTCAACCGCCGGATTGGAGCCTCCCTTTTGAGCTAATGTGCGATGCTAGCGACCAAGCCATTGGAGCGGTATTGGGACAAAGGAAAGATAGGAAGCTTCATGCGATATACTACGCAAGCAAGACATTGGATGACGCGCAGAAAAACTACACAACTACCGAAAAGGAGCTTCTAGCGGTCGTCTATTCCATAGAGAAGTTTCGCTCCTACCTCCTCGGTTCCAAGGTGATTGTCCACACCGACCATGCAGCATTGAAGTATCTTTTAAACAAGAAGGAGGCCAAACCCCGGTTGATTAGGTGGATACTCTTGTTGCAAGAATTCGACCTAGAGATCAGAGATAAGAAGGGTACAGACAATGTCGTGGCAGATCATTTATCCAGGCTCATTCGCGACAAGGAGGATGAGAGCTTACCTATTGACGACACATTTGTTGATGAGAGGCTGTATGCGGTAAGGGCCGAGGAAGTACCTTGGTATGCGGACTTCGTCAACTACTTGGCGTGCGGAATCAAACCGCATGGGATGTCCACGCAACAAAAGAGGAGATTTATGCATGAGGTCCGTAGCTATTTTTGGGAAGATCCTTACCTTTTCAAGATATGCAAAGATAATGTCATTCGTAGGTGTGTTCCTAAAGAGGAGGCAACGTCTATCATTTTGCATTGCCACGGTCTACCATGCGGGGGACATCATGCCGCCTCTAAAACTACCGCTAAGATCTTGCAGAGCGGATTCTTCTGGCCCACAATGTTTAAAGACACTCACGCTTTTGTGAAGGGTTGCGATAGATGTCAACGGACCGGGAATATCTCCAAGCGCAATGAGATGCCGATGAGACCCATCCAGGAGATTGAGCTTTTTGATTGTTGGGGAGTAGACTTCATGGGGCCTTCTCCGTCGAGCAATGGCAACAAGTACATCCTATTGGCCGTTGACTATGTCTCCAAATGGGTTGAAGCTATTGCCACCCCTACTAATGATGCTAGGGTCGTCTCCAAATTCTTCAATCAAAATATCTTTCCGCGCTTTGGAGTGCCGCGTACCTTGATAAGCGACGGGGGAAGCCACTTCATAGAGAACAAGTTTGAAGCCATGCTAAAGAAGTACGGGGTAAATCATAGAGTTGGAATGGCTTATCACCCCCAGACAAGCGGCCAAGTAGAAGTCTCAAATAGAGAAATCAAGCAAATTCTCGAGAAAACCGTAGATCGGTCTAGAAAGGATTGGTCAATGACGATGCTCTATGGGCCTATCGCACGGCCTTTCGCACCCCCATCGGTACCACACCGTTCCGCCTAGTTTACGGGAAGGCTTGCCACTTGCCGGTAGAGTTGGAACACCGTGCATATTGGGCCATCAAGACCTTTAACTACGATTATAAGAGTGCGGCGGTGAGGCGACTCTTGGACATCAACGAACTTGATGAAATAAGGAGAGACGCCTATGAGAGCTCGAGAATTTACAAGGAAAGGACCAAGATTTTCCACGATGCCCGCATAACTGTCACGGACTTCAAGGTGGGAGACAAGGTCTTGCTCTACAATTCCCGACTCCGACTATTTCCCGGTAAGTTGAGGTCACGATGGTCGGGACCTTTCACCATTAAGCACATACAACCGGGAGGAGCTTTCGAGTTGGAAAGCAAGGATGGTACCACATTCAAAGTAAATGGTCAAAGGCTCAAGCACTATTCCGAGGGGATCCCGACGGGTGAAACCAATAGAGTATATTTGCTTAAAGAGCGGTCGCATGATCTCTCGGACCTCCTCGATGAGGTGATAGAGGAGGCGATTCCTCACTCAATTGGTGCCCTTTTTGATGAAGAATTTGATGAAGGCCCGGATTTAGGCCAAGATGAAAAGATTAAAGACGATTCCCCCGACTTCTCCGCTGATGAAGATGAAGGCGACGCTGATGTCGCGAGGATTCGAGAGCTCTGCAAGCTCTCGAAATTAAAGTCTCCAAAGAAAGCTCCGCCGGCACGGAAATCGGCGTCGCCGGTCAAGCCGTTGGCCGGGGCAAATGCTAGCTTGGGGGAGCCTCCCCCCAACACTATTCGAGATAGGAGACCACCGCGGGAGAACGCTACGCCGCCACGTTCGAATCCAAGCGCGCTCCCCGGAAAGTTTGACGGGTGCATCCCGTATGCACCCAACATCCCGCATTGATTGAAAATTATAGGGGGTCGAGCTCACGACCTTAAACGAGCGCTTTTCGGGAGGCAACCCGACGGTTTTTGCTTTATTTTTACTTTTTCTTTATTTTTGTTTTAGAAATTTTTAGTGTTTTGAGTCTATCGCCAAAAATTTTGTGATAACGGGTCCCATTTTTCTTGACAGGAGAGGAGATAGGTAGATCCATCATGAGGAGGATGAACGAGGCGACGAGGAGCGCCCAAAGAAGGCGTTCGACGCTTAGGAGGAGCATGAAATCGACTGGAGGAAGAAAGACGGAGTTTAGAGCCCAAACGAAGATAAACAGCAGAAATTAAGGCTCACTCGGCCGAGTATACTAGTCACTCGGCCGAGTCCATAAGTTCGTCCGGCCGAGCCGCTCACGAACGAGGGAAGTCTGCTGTACCCAACTCTCTGTCTATTTTTCTCATTTCATAAGAACTGCCACTCGGCCGAGTATATATATTCACTCGGCCGAGTAAATCGGATACCCTCCTAGGGCGAGTTATGCCGAGTAGCTTGAGTCACTCGGCCGAATGGACTTACTCCACTCGGCCGAGCCTGGCAAAGCCACTCGGCCGAAACGATATCGGGGAGAAATTTTTATTTGCCTCGCTCGGACGAGTGAGTAAAGTCACTCGGCCGAGTCGTAACTTTTTAATATAAATCCGAGGGGGGGGCGTAGTTTTCGAAAACGAAAAAACTCCTTCGCCCGCGCCCCCTCAGCTTTCCCTCGCCCGATCTCACCTCGCCCAACAGCCACTCGCCCGCGCGCGCCGCCGCTCGGCCTGCCATCGCCGGCCGACCATCGCCGGACCCCGCCCGAGTCGCCGCCGGCAGCCCCGCCTCCGATCACCTCCGGTTCGCTTATTTTCACCGTTTTCTCCTCTCCTCGTGTATTTTTTGAGGATCCATGTGCTAAACGCCCCCCTAACCCAAATCAATTCCTATATCTATCCATTGCACCCCTATTGCTCCATACATTTTGATTATTACTCGCTGATATCGCTTTTTCACGCGCAGGCTGCTTATTGGAGTTTAGGGGAGGCCAGGGGAGCTTCTACGGGCTGCTCCGGACTTCGTGGAGGCGCGGACTTCGCACGCTTCCACTACTTAGCACTCGCGGCGTGTTCAGGTATACTCTTTCCATTCTTTTTGCACACGCCGCACTTTTCACTTTTCGGCGCGCGTTCAGGGCCGACATGCCGCCCCGGACACGACCGAGGTCGACGAGAGCTTCCGCCAAGCGGAAGCGATCGGACGAGGCCGGCCCTGCTCACGAGGTGGAGGACTATCCTCCGCCTTCTCCCGCACACCCCGTCCACCCAGCACAGCCTGCAGGCCCCGCACACCCCGCACAGCCTGCAGCGCACCCACAGCCCGCACAGCCACTCCCCGCCGCTGCACAGCCACCACCACCGGCTCCACTGGTCGGGCCGCTCGGGATCACGTTCCGAGACGACGCACACCGCGCCGTCTTCGACCGTATCTCTCAGCGCTCGATCGTACCCTCCAGGTTTGCACACTTCGCTGACCTTGGACGCCTGGGGGTACTCGAGGGACTGCTCACGTTGTACGACAACGTGGGTTGGCGAGATTTTCTGCAGGTGTCGGCGGATACTTTTACCCGTCCGACACTTGAGGTTTTGAGTTCGATCGCCCGGACCGATGAGGGATGCTCATTCCGGTTCATGGATCGAGAGTGCCAGGTCACTCTCGATATGATGAGAGCGTTTTTCTCTTGGCCCGCAGTCCCCGGAGCCGATCACGGTTATGGCCCCACCCATATCCCCCCACCTTCTTTCGACGCCGGTGCCTTCTGGGCCCGGATTACAGGTCTTCACGCTACCTTTGACCCTAGTAGGGCCAAGGCCTCGGCCATAGTCCACCCCTGCCTACGCATTGCCCAGCGCCTCATGGCGACTACCTTTTTGGCCAGATATGAGCCGGGCACGATGTCTACGCCGGAGCTTTACATGCTCTACGCGATGACCCGTCCCAGAGCTCTATCTAGGGATGGAGATGAGCTTGTCCCTGCCGTCGTGATCGATATCGCGGCATGGTACTTAGACCGCATCATTGTATCGGTGGGCGCTCGCTCACCGATATGCTGCGGCGGCCTGATTACCCTGCTGGCTCTTATGACCGGCGAGGACTTCCCCGACGACTTGCGACGCGTCCCGGGCCCCACCTCTTTGTCGATAGATGTTATGGCCCGGATGAAGATGCTGCGTCCGCATGGTGAGCGTCACTGGGTCTGGTTGCACGGCCCTTTCGGTGCCGACTACATGATTCTCCCGAGCCCTGCTCGGACCCAGATTGCACCGGCCCACGTTGACTGGCTCCCAGATATGGATGTCCTCATCCCCGCCGCCTACGTGCTCGAGGCCGAGGAGGCCGAGCAGGCCCACGCTGCCCACGCTGCCCAGGCTGCCCCCGCAGACCCTGCTGCACGCCCTGCCGAGCCTGCTGCCGACCCTGTCGCCCCTGTGGCCCCTCAGCCCACACCTGTCGTTTCTGCTGCTCCTGACACTTCTGTCCTCACCTCTGCCAGTGTCGAGAGTACTCTTGCTGAGCCCACTTCCACCACTGTCACCACTTCCGAGGCTGTCACCACCACTCCCACTTCCGCCACTGGCCCCTTGTCTGTCGAGCCTCTTTCTTCTGCCTTCCCCGAGCGCCCGCCGACCGTAGTCGAGTACGGAGAGCCCTCGTTCGTTTCGGTCGTGGAGACCATGGTTAGCATGATCTCCGCTGGGGCTACACCTTTTGGACCACACACTTCTACCCCAGCGGGAGATTCCTCTGTCTCCACTGCCGCCGTCTTCTCCGAGAGTGTCGTGGCGTCTGTCCACACTTCTGTGCCACAGACCTCTTTGGCCACCTCGTTACCTCTTTTGCACGCTTCCTTTGCCGCCGCCGCCTCCACTTCTCGACAGCCGGTGTCCCGGCCTCGCACCGAGGCCAGGCCCACTTTTCCAGGCGCGGCACCTTTTGTCCCCTTCCCCGCTGAGCCCGTCACATACTCCACTCGCGTACGCCAGCCTCGCCCTGCGCAGCCTAGACCGGTGCGTCCCTCTGCACCACCCCCGCCCGACACTACACTGCAGAGCATACGTGCTCTTGAGTTGGCGGTGAGTGGTCTTAGAGGAGACCTTAGGACCCTGTCCTCCACCGTCTCTGCGATGGCTGGACGCTTCGACCTGATACCCCAGATCCACTACTGCCTTACACAGGTGCTGGAGCGTCTCCCTCGCGTACCCCAGCCCACCCAGCAGGTTCCCACACACACTTCCACACACACTAGACCTGCTTCCGCTTCCACCCCAGCTCAGCAGCCCACACCACCACCACCACCTCCTCCGCCTCAGGACGGAGACGGCGCGGCACCGCCTTCTTAGGCACTCTTGATGCCTTTATCCATTCCTGCCGTTGTGCTGCCCGTCTCTGCTGGGTCCTGATGCACTTTTGTCCACCCCCCCCCCCCCCTCCCCCTCACTATTTTTGGGATTATATTTTTGATCATATCTTTATGTGCATATCATATCATATCTACTTGGGATTCTCATTTTGATCGCATCTATATATATCTTTTTGGGAGAGAGGGAGCGTTTTTGGTACTGTATTTATTTTCATATCACTCCTGTTCGTGCATGCATCATGTCCGCATCATATTTTTTTCATTTCTTTCCTTTTTTTTCTCTTTCTTTTTATTTTCATTTTTCCATGCATGCATCCTCACTTGCCCCTCACACTTCTTGTCTCTCGGTGTCCCACACCTTGCACATTGAGGACACTGTGCCGTTTAGCTTGGGGGAGTGAGTCCTCACTTTCTTTTTTTCGTTTAGCCACCTTTATTTTCAGTTTTTCACACCGTTTTTCACTTTTGCACTTATTTTTCATTATTTTTCATTTATCTTGCCATGCATCACGTTTTTCTTATTTTCCTGTGTGCCGCATTGCATAGTTCTATTTTTCCTTTTATCTTTACTTCGTTTCTTTTTCATCTCATGCTAGAGATGAATTTTCTGTGATGATGTCTACGTGGAGTCAGCTTATTCTATATGCATGCTATATTTGTCATGTCTTAGGTTTTATATCTGATATCATATGCTATGACTTGCCTTGCATTTAGAAATGGTAACCCACACCTTTTTTTTCACATGAAAATGGATGAAGTTTTGTTATTAGCTGAGCCTGAATATTCATATGTATGCTATCTCAGAAAACACACCAAGATTCACGCATTGAATGCCTATATCTGGAGTACTGATTTCTTTTCCTTTATCACTTCTATAAGCATGAATTGTACACTTCACTTCAGGATGATTGAATGATGTTAGCTATGATATATCGGGATTAGTTAGCTTTTTGTGATCAAAACTGAGTAGATTAGATTACCCTGCTGAAGTTGTCGTGCATGTCTTATAGAGTGAGCCGAGAGTTATATATATTTCTTTCTCCACAAATCTTGAACATCATTTCTCTACTTTTAAAATCTTTGGTGAATCTCCCCTTAGTGATTCTATTTTATGGCATTTCCCCCGCTATTAATTCCTAGCTCCAAATCCCCTATTCTATTCCAAAAAAAAAAATGAATGAAAGGGAGAAAAACATACTTGCATATCATTATCTCTCTCTGAGTTGGGATCATTGTGAATATATTGCTTATTGAAAAAAAAAAAGAAAAAAAAGAAAAAAAAAGAGAGAGAAAAGAAAAGAGGAAAAATCCTCAATAAAAGATCCCATCTCACTTTCTTTCTCTCTTCTTTCTCTTCATTGATTTTGGAGCTATATGTATACATAAATGGGGATGTAAATATTTTTGTGCCACCACGCTTATAGATAAGCTTGGGGGAGGAGATCCATTGATGTGTGAGAGAGTGACTACTTGACATTGCACGACAACCTAGGCTAAGTAATATTCTATACTCGGTGAGATCGTTTCTAGCTCTACGAAATCCAGAAATCTAAGCCTAGCTTTCATTTCATGAAATCCATACTTTTCTATTCTCTCTATTCTATAGTGTGATATTCTTATACTCCAGATAGAAAGCGTTTGATTGAAAAGTGTGTGATCTGTGATTTGTATACCGCTTTAAATGATTCAGACGATGTTAATCTTAAAATTATTCCGTTCTTCATGATTACACCATTGTTCGTGGGTTTTCTATTTCTATTTGCACTATTATACTATGATATCAAAATAAAATTCTTTGACATGTATTTCACATTCGGTGCATGCTATATGAGTAAGTGAAACCCACGTCCTGAGAAAATGATCTAGCGCCCTACCTCTTCGCTTCCTTCTTTCTTCTTTATTTTCATTTCGTTTTCATTCTTCTTCGTTTTTCTTTTTTTTTTTTTCGTTTTTTCGCCGTTTTCGTTTTCCGAATCCACCGGGTTCGCCTTTTACTTATCTTCCTCGAGGACGAGTAAGAGGCAAGCTTGGGGGATTTTGATCACTCCTTATTTTACACCTTTTTTCCGCATGTTTGCATGCCATTTAGATCGCCCAAATCACGTCTTTTACGATTTATCGACGATATTGCGATGCTTTTCACGTTTTGTTGTTTTTGTCGCATTTCAGGTGATTTGGCGCGATTTGGAGTGATCTCGAGATACGCTTACGCTAGACGGCCACCAACGACCTCCCCGAGGAGTATTTTGCTGTTGGAGAGGAGCGGAAGAAGAATGGACGCCGCAGGAGCGACGGGGAGGCCAAATTAAGCAGTTTGGGCATTTTTTGTGTCCCACTCGGCCGAGTGGAGGAGCCACTCGGCCGACCAGCGAGACACCGCTCGGCCGACCCGTTCAGACACGTTTTCCATGTGTACTCGGTCGAGCGACAGAGACCACATCGACCGAGTGACTATACCACGTCCGCCCGAGTGGCGCCCAGACGAAGGCCCTCAAAAGTATCGAAGTTACTGTTTTTCGGCCACCTGAGCTTCAGAAGACCCACTCGGCCGAGTGGTAAATCCGTCCGCCCGAGTGAAGTAAAGCCATCGGCCGAGTGACGACAACTCACTCGGCCGAGCCACCTCCGAACTGAAGACCCCTGAAAGCCCCGACTTACTGGAAAATTACAGGGTTTTCACTCGGCCGAGCGACTTTTGTCACTCGGCCGAGTGCGATGCGCTGCCTGTAGCGAAATCTGCGGAAAACAGGCTGTGCAGGGGCGTTTTGGTCAGGATTTTTTGGACGATTTTTGGGGCTATTTAAGCCCTGTTTTTACCCTAGTTTGGGAGCCACCTCTCAGATTTTTTGCAGCTTTTTGAGTCTACTTTTTAGCTTTATTAATTGTGATTGGAGAAGAGAAAAACTTGGATTTTTGTTGGGTTGATTGAAGATCTACATTGGTTTGCACTTCTCTTCCCCAAAAACTCTATTTTTATTGTTTATATCATTGTTGTGATGAATTCCATTGTCTATTTCATTGCTAATTATTGTGCTATTGCTATGATTAGTGAGTAGTCTCCACGTCTTGGGGCGTGGGGATGAACCCTACAAGCCCAATTTCGTATTTGTGTTGAATTGGTAGAAATTGAGCTAGGATTGTTATTAGGGATTAGATTGGGATCGAATTACTACGGATAGCTAGGTATTCACATCAATTGGGATTTGCAAGAGATTGGATCCCAATTCGATAGGAAGCCCTAGAAATCAAAATTGGGTTGGAGTCGGATTTTCGAAGTATCGGTTTGCAAGAGATTGGACCGATGCTAGGATCTCCGGTTGCAATTCCGTGCCGATACCCGTTTGCAAGAGATTGGACGGGTAGGAACTATCCTAATCTAGATTGTGGACCGAGTTTGCAAGAGATTGGGCTCGGTGCGCAATTGGACGATGATGTTGATCCTAATGCTAGCTTCCCTAGGCTAGGGTTTGCAAGAGATTGGACCCAAACCTAGGATAGCTATAGACCGGCAACAGCGCGAGAGCGTGAGCTTGGTTCCACATTTAGTTGCAACTAGTTCATCCAAATTCTCATCCTAGCGATTTCGATACCGGCGAACCACATTTGTGAAATACGGTGAGTAGTGGGGATTCCCCATTCCCTAGGCGTTCTCTATTTGATTTGATATTTCGCACTTTTGTCTGACGATTGTGACAGGATCGCCCAAGGCAATTATCCCTCTAAATAGCCAGGTTGATTAGGAGCAAGCACGGTCATTCGTCCTCCATGTGTTCGATACCCGCTCGCCGCTATACCGTGCGCTTGCGGTAAAACTACAACCGTCGCCTCGGGACGTGTACGCCGGGGCGCGATCAATATGTCATGAGCTAGTTCTAGTCTATTGCTTAATGCATTGTTACTTTGTGCACAATGTGAGTTGGGTTTGGACATCCTACTGGGTCACGCTGTGACGTGTCCCATTGTTATTTTTCAGGTGTTGGAACTTGGAGTTGGACATCCTCGGGCCAAGTTGGTTGGCGTTGGTTGGAGTTGAGGGTTTTAAGAGAGTGTGAGAGTTTTGGGTGTGCGTTATTGTACTTTAGGAAGTTGTGGGTTCGTGTTATATATGAGACTTGTAATCGATGTTTTATTTGAACAGTTTATATATATGTTATACTGGTGTTTGAGTCGATGACTCTTTTGTATTTCTATGATGTCTGGAATGCTACAGGTACTATCCAGCAGTGCGCAGTGGGCATGCCTGTGTTTTGAAATTTGTATTCTTCTTCGTAGCACCCGCCTCTTCGGGCGTATCTGATATGGATTCGTGCTTATCGGGTATCCCGGGGAGCGGGGCGTTACATTTGGCGGCCTATGCAGGTCATCACACTGCGGCTGTGTATGGGTAGTGCATGTAGTGTTCTGAGGGGAATTTAGGCCTAAGGTGGGTAGAGTACAGCCTTGCGATAGGACCCGGATATCAGAATATTAAGGTGTAGAACACCTGAGGGTGGACATTAGAGTGTTGATTGAGTATGTCTATTTATGCATATGTATCTGTGTATGTATGTAGACTTATGTGTTGATAGCGATATAAGAATTGAATGGTCTGTCGAGCCTATTGAGACGATATACTCCTATGTGTAATTGTAATCGTATATGACTATGGTATGTGTATGAATGATTATATGGCTACGTGATGGCGTTTGAATTGTATGTGTTAAAAAAATGGTTAACATATGAGTGGTGTGAAAGAGTAAGTTATCTACTTGATTGAGGTGCATGTAGTGTATAGATTCATTGCATGGTGGTTATATACTGCATGTGATGTGCACATGTAGGGTGTGCAGATGCGTGAGTGGATCCCTGGGTTCCCCTCACGTAAGTGTGGATGTATCTTGATAGCAATCTTGCTATGAGTGGCTGTATGTGATAAGTATATGATACATGCATGGCTGTAGGCTAGTACGCTTACACCTGCCTTGGGGTGATTGTAGTTTTGTATGGGTATCTGTATATTGATTGATATTGCTATGTTAGACTCTGTGTGATGATGCATGTGCGAATGTTGGATGGATAGTTTGAGTATAGCGGTGCATGTGTTTAAGTGTTAATGCATGGTAGCCTACGAGTAATGTGTATCATGGAATTACATAATTGATTGATCTCTAGGCCGTCTATAGTTATAGTGTGATGGTTGTACTTGTATAATGTGGTGAATGTGTACATAGATATGGTGTGTTGTCTGTATGGATCCTTGTGTTTCACTCAGGTATGAGTGAGAATGTCCTGGGGGTGTTGGAGTTGTGTGTTTGATGTGTGTGTGTGTGTATGTGTGTGTGTGTGTGATGTATACAGTTGCATGTCTAGTGGTAAGAGGGTACGCTTAAACCGGTGTTAGGATGGATATAGTGATATCTGGGTGTCTTGATGTTGATGCGTAAGACCTTAAGTATGACATGTGTGTGTATATGTTTAAATGTGTATATGGTAACATAGATGGTTGTATGTCTCAGGATAGCAGTGCATGTGTGTATGTTTGAAGGTTATACTTGTGTGTATTTGAGCTGGTAAAAGTGTGGTATGTGAATGTGCTTTATCTAAATGATGGGGTAGAGTGACCCTATATATCTCTGTTCACACTCAGCTATGTCCTAAGTTAGAAAGTTCGAGGACGAACTTTATTTTAAGGTGGGTAGATTGTAATGATCGTATGTGTAAAATACGGGTTGTATAGGAATTTTGTTGTGCGTAAAGTAAGTTCATACCTGTAGGGCTATGAGGTGACTATGATAAGCTCGGATATGTGAGTGAATGCATGAGGATGGGTGGTAAATCAAAATTAATATTAGCATGCTAACAGTGTTTATTGGCGTGCTTGGCGTTTTTCGTTGGAGAGAGTGTAAAGTAAAACGGTATGTTCATGATAACTGGCGATGCTGCGATAGTTATTAATGGATTCCATTATTATTATTGATGCTTGGTTGTTATTTTTGGTGAAGTTGGTATTATTTTGGGTAGTAGTAGTTGTATTATTGGTGATGTTGATTGATATTATCATTCCTATTGTTAAGGCCTTAGTTAATTTTGGTAGCTAGAGCTGGGCTTGGATTATTGCCAACTATTATTGGTTGGGCTTTAATAATGGGCTTGGATTAGTAGGAAGAGAGGAGAGATGTTTAATAGAGTGGAAAACGTGTAAAACCCATTCTTATCCTTTTTTCTCCAAACTTCCTCTCCCCTCATTAGTTTATTTTTATTTCCCTCACCTTCACCCCGTTCTTCCCCCTACCTGGCCGGAAAAAAACAAGCACCCTAGCTACCGAAAATTTCTGGGAGGAAAAAGAATGGGAAAAAGAAGAAGAAAAGAAGAGGAAGAAGAGACGAAGTAACCCTAACCCATCCTCTCCTCCCACCCTTCATCTTCTTCAAGTTCTCTCCCCCCCCATGGCCGAAAATGCCCCCCTTGCTTGGCCGAATTCTGTTGTAGGCCGAAATTTCCAGGCAATGCCGAAATTTCCAAGCTATAGAGGAAGGAGGAAGAGAAGAGGAGAAAGCTAGGGTTTGGGAATTCTTGGGAGCTTGATGGAGATGGAAGAACTTCATGAAATTAAAAGAGAATTAGGGCTTGAGCTTGAGATTGATGGAGGATTTCATCTAATTGGGAGAGGTAGGAGTCCAATTTCAACTCTCATGTTGATTTCATTTCACTTTGTTAAGTAAAGTTGGCATTTTTAGGGTTTTAATTGAAACCCCTTGACCTGGTGCATTCTTGATGAATTCCTATGTTATGTTGAACTTATATGATGCTATGTTTATTTTGATGCATTCAAATGATTTGTTCTACTAATTCTTGGAAATTGCTCTCATTTTTAATGTTGATAGTTTGTTATTAAAATTTGCTTGTATGCAAAATGAGTTCATGAAGATGTGAGAATGGTCATGTAGATGTGATAAAATTTGGGGGCTTGAGACCACCCATGAATTTTGGCCTAGGGTCTTGAGAAGCCATAGTGCCATGGTGTTGTGTTGGTGAAGGAAAAAGATTAAAAGGGAATGAAATGTGATGAATTGGAATAGAGGACAAATTTGGTATGTTTAGGGTTTTTCAGGAAATCCCTCAACATGGTGCAATTGAGTTCGAATATATAGGGTATGTCGAAATATATGATGCCATGATCATGTCCATGTGGTTTGAATAGCTCGCTTCAATGATTTGGTGAAATTGCCCTCATTTTGATGGTGGTTAAATTAAGTCGTGAAATTTCTCCCCTTGTGATGTTGGAAACCTTATTTCATTTTCCCTTGTATGAAAATGCGAAGTATGTGATGTTGAGATGGAGTTGTGCAAATTGGCTATGAAGAGTTAATAAAATGAGTGATTGAATTTTATGATGGCGTTGAGATTATAAGATGCTATGTTATGAGTCGTGTTGTATTTCTTTGCATTGTTCATTAACCTTGTGGAATGACTCTCATTTAGCATGTTGGAAGTTATTATTGCTCTCATTGTGTTATATTGATTAAATGAAATTGTTCTCATTTTGTTACATTGATTAAATAAAAATTGCTCTCATTTTGGGTAGTTGGATGTTATTTGTTCAATTTAATTTGTATGAAATGAGAAACATGTGAAAATAACTTGAGTTGGGAAATTGGAAATATGATGCTGGAAACTTGCGGAATATGGAATGGGTGACATGGTGACATGGTCACGTTAGGACACGAGGTGGAGTGCACGAGCATGGACAAAGTGCCGCGGTAGGAGGCGGGTGAATACGCCGTTGGCCACCTCTTGATCCATTAGGTGGCTCCACGTTGATAACGGAGTAGAATTATTTGCACGTGCACGCCGGCTCACTCATGGGATCCCCATTGCATTGCATTGCATCGCATTGCTTGTGATTCATGTGCATCATGGCATCATTGAGCATTTGTGTCATTGGGGTGATATATATATGTGTGTGTGTGTGTGATTGTTGCTTTATGAGAATGAATGTTGCCATGAATGCATTATATGTTGAAATGGTTGTATGTTGGAAGTGGGGTTTTGGGTGGTTGCTAGAAGATGAATTTGGGTTGGAGTTGTGTCTCCTTCCCTTGAATTAAAATGTTGTTGTGGATGTTATGTTGTTGTTGAGGACGTTGTCGTAGTGGTTGTTGTTGTTAGTGTTATTATTGGCGTTGTTATTAATGTCTCAACTTAAGGCCAAGATAACATTATTCACCCCTCCCTTAGCCAAAGTGTCACGCCCTGCTTCCCATTGTACTTAGGAGCGAGGATGCGACGAAGGTCAGCATGTGCTTAAAGCAAGAAGGATGTACTTTTTCTTTTCTTCCTCCTTGGTTTAAACACATTACGCGTCTGTGTGATAACATCCTGCAGATTCTTGCATGCAACTCAAACAACACGGATAATTAATTTATTTACAATCTCGAATCTCAAGAGAGTTTACATTAATGAAAGAAGTAAAAGCGGAAGGAGGGTCATAAAGCCCATACAAGTCGTAGAAAAGAAAGTACAAGGATGCTGCGAAGGTACGAAGCTTCTCAGCAGGGAAAATACAACCGCAAGGCACTCCCGTCAACCTGCTTAGTCTCTAAGCAACTCCTCTGCAAACCTGTCTAATACCTGACGTATATTTCACAAGACAAGAAATATACGTCAGCGAGGGTCGCTCGGCAAGATTTAAAACATTAAGTATAAAAGACCCTCGGCAAGTTTTTCAAAACCATTTCATGATTTCAATAATTTAAACATAACAGCGTAAGAAGCAATGAGCATGACAAGTGTGGTGTACAAAGTAATGAACATGACAAGTGTAATGTTACAGCAATGAGCATGGCAGGTGTATGTGTGTACAGCAGTAAGCATGACAAGAGTGATGTGTACAACAAGTAGCGTAGCGAGTGTAATGGGTACAGCAGTTATCATGGCAATAGTGATGTGTACAGCAGTAACGTGACACGTGTAGTATGTACATCAATTAACATGGCAGTTCTAAGCAAGTTGAATTAAAGTAATGACTTGGCAATTCGTAATTTCACATCCATGGTTTCTATTCACTCCTAGGGTTCACGCCTGTAGGTCGTGATGAGAAGGTCGTTCCTCTCACGGGGCTTACAGTGATTGACGCTAACCCACCGCGTGCGGGTGGTGCTCTTGAGGAGAGTACCTTTCATACGCCTAGTGGCCGCTCAACCCTAACCCCACCCAAAAGTTTGCCGGAACACGGGCCAGCCTAATCGATCACACGAGTTCACAAATGCTAAACCGCCATATACTGGGACACGAGCCAGACTAGTCATCATGTGACCCTACTGGAACACGAGCCAGACTAGTCACATATGACCGACGGGAGTAGCCAATCAATAAGCACGATTTCATGATTTCAAGGTATTCCGTTCTGTCAATAAGTTCTATCAATACACATTCCATCCATAACCATTCAATCAAAAGTGTACAAGCATGACATGCAACGTGATATAAGGCAAAATTAGAAATTCTTGATTCAGCATTTAAATGTAACGATGTTAAAAACTGTAAATGCACACTTGCATGTTTCAGTCAAAACCGGGTGTCCACGTGATCACGATGGAAGGCGTATAAAATCTGCGTCAATGAATTTGATAAAACATCAAGTTGAGGAATTAACTAACCATTTTAACCCTAACTTATTATGTATATGTTGTAACTTCCAATAGTTTCTGACCCATTAATAAACTAACATGCATATAAGTTGTTATTGTTAGGGGATACATGTAAAATAATCATTAATTTCATACACTGTTATAAGTTAGGATATTGTTCATACAGGAACTAGCAGAATAGACTAAATTATTAAACTTAGTACATGCTGATTTAATATACAGGTAATAATAAGATTATACTAGCATGAGTGTTAGCAATTAACATATTATTTAGTAGTACAACTTACTAATCCTAGGTTGGAGGTAGATATATGCTGTCATAGCATTAAAACTGATTCGTCAATGATAATTAGGCTATCCTAGAAATCAAGTACTGTTTGCATAATAAAATCTTAACATTTATAACATGAACTTACAGTGTATATAATATAAGATTTAACACGTAACTAAGATTTTATAACATCAGTATTGATATATATCCTTATATGAGTAACAAGTTCAAGCAAAAACATGGGCAACTCTCAGTTTATGCATCACATAACAAAATTCCTATGTGATCGAGCTATTTTGACCGGGCCTGAACGGGCCGGGTCTGCTACGGCCTTGGGGCCCCTGCCCGAGGATCCTACGGGCGGGCCGCACTTCTCCCCCCAATACGAAGGCCTAAAAAGATTACCCACTTTCATAGTGGATGAAATGATGGCCCAACTTAACGGCCGTCATTTTAGCCATCATGGCTCGTAAGACATGGCAACCATCTTCATGGCCATAACTTGCCAATGATGGTCCGACTTAAATGGCCATCTAGCCATCAAGGCTCGACTTCATGGCCAGACTTAATGGCCATCACTCCCCTGCAATTATGGCAACCGCAATGCCCATTACTCCAGCCTTCATGGCCCGCCAATTATGGCAACCGCAATGCCCATTACTCCAGCCTTCATGGCCCGCCAATTATGGCAATCACTCATGGCCATGACGCCACCTTCATGGCGTCATCAAGTGGGCGCAATTAGAGGGGGTCAACACTTCCCCATTTGCACGACCCCATGAATGACGGCCATGATGTCACGTCATGGCACATTATGAGCATGATTCGTCTATATGAGGAGGGGGGCGGGCGTCATTTGAAAGGGACGGATCTTCGCGATCGAGAACGAGGGTTTGACATACAAACATTCTTACTCCTTCTTCCACCTCAATATTTCTCCTCCATAACTTGGCCCGGGGATCGGGTATCGGTCTCTCCGTGAGCCATACTCGCTCCCACCAAACCTTTACACAGATCCGTTCTGACTTAGGCATCGGAGGGGAATTGGTCGGAACCAAGGTCCGACCCCCCCCCCCCCTGACGAGCTCTCTCGTCTATTCAGGTCCAGGAGGTCCAGCGACGCCTAGGCTACCCCTTAGCGTCCTTCCAACCGGAGCCGAGCGCCCTCGTCCCCGAGCTCGTTCGTCTCCTCCACCACGAGGACGTCGCTCTACCGAGGCTACCCCTCGCCGAGCCGACGCAAGGATCCGCGCGTCCCGCAGCGAGCGACTCTGCCTTCAACCGATCCCGGAGGTTTTCATCTCACCGAGGCTACCCCTCGGCCCGCCAGAGAACGGAGCTGTGCCCTTCCGCTCGAGCGAACGCGCCGTCGGTCGACCCCACCGGTCATCTCCGTCTCAAGCAACAGCTACGACAACTCGGGGGTCCCGCGCGTCCCCCCTTTGACCGCGTTGACCATGCACCTTCCACA
Source organism: Scilla litardierei (assembly GCA_030789695.1). NCBI lineage: Eukaryota > Viridiplantae > Streptophyta > Magnoliopsida > Asparagales > Asparagaceae > Scilla > Scilla litardierei. The sequence continues at coordinate 88,923,905 of CM061137.1, forward strand.
CTATTAATGTGTTCTGCTAAAATTAGCAGAAACATTTGGCGCCGTCTGTGGGAACCGAGTTAACACTCACGTCATCAACCACATCGACAGTGACTCGTTCCATTAATCAAAAACCAAAAGGCTGATTGCGACCAGTGAAGGGGGAAACCCCCTTCGATTTGGTGAAGAATTAGTGTGGGGATTTTCTCGACGTCTTCGTCGGCTCCTCACTAATCTTCGACAGATCCGCCTCTCCAATCAACTTGTCCTTGGCTTAATATCACGAAACCAAGATCCAATCCACCTCACAAGATTTCAAATTGGAGGAATTCCTACCCGGAGCTGCCAAGACATCAAGGGCCTCTCCCAAGAGGCCGCATGATTCTCGGATCTGTGTGATCTGCCATCGCCGACCCCATCGATGCCAACACCACCGTGCCGACGGCTGCATCAGCATATACTCCGGCTAGGGGAAGACCGGTGTCGTCGAGCCGATCGGAGCGTATCATCTCAACTACCTTCGATTGAAGCTTTCGGAGGTCAAGGCCAAGGATCGAGCCCGGCTCCACCCACTGGTCGGCTCTTCGGCAAAGGCTAGATCAAGCCCATTTTCTATTCAAATCCCATCCTGCAATGGTGATTTCGACCCAGCCCGATGTGAAGTCGAGCCTCCATCTACTCGTTGCTTTTAGGAATCCAGTCTTGAGGCCGAGGAGTCCATCTATCAATAGAGCTCGCCACTGTGACACTGTCAGAGATCTGGAGATCGGACGGCTCCGACCAAGTGGACATGAAACAAGCTTCAGGCTCTGACGTTGGGCCATCCATCACGCCACGCCAAGCGCAGATCTACGACCACTGCCTCCGGATCTCATCAGATCTCGACCCTGATTGTCTAACCTCGGTCGAGGATCAATGGCGAGTTCGTACTCAACTGGGATCTCCGATCGTCTGAGCCCACTCGATCGCCGAATGCAAGGCCGAGTTCGAAATCTTCGCAGACTGAGCCCCAGCGAGGCCGCTACCAATCGGCAGATACACTGTCGAAACAAACTCGAGAAGTACGCCGACCCCTCGATCTTCCGCCTGATCCTCGACCAGTACAACGACATGCTCGTTCGCATTCTCATCATCACCGTCGTCGTCTCCTTGGTCGGGGAGGCTGGGATTACGACCTTCGTCGAGCCCTTGATCATTTTCTTGATCCCAATCGTGAACCCGATTGTTGGAGTTTGGCAGGAGAACAACATAGAGAAAGCGCTGGAGGCTCTGTGGGAGATCCAGTTAGAGCATGCAGCGGTGGGGAGGGACTGCGAGTTGATCCCCCACTTGCCGGCAAAGGAGCTCGTGCCGGGAGACATCGTGGTGCCCAGGGTCGGTGATAAGATCCTTGCCGACAGGAGGATTCTTTCTTCGATCCATTCGACTCTACGAATGGGGCAGGGGTCACTCACCGACGAGAGCTTCATCGTCAACCGAACCCACCGGCGTGTCATGATGGCTGACCCCACCTCAACCGCTCCATGCGCCTTCCTCGAACTGCTCGGCCCCGATTCCACATCAGGGAATGTAAACAAGTCATCCTCGTCATTGTCCACATGTGTACTGAACACCTTGCTTGGTGTTTTGGGGAGGACAAGAGGATAAAGAAGGAAGAGACATGAGGAGGGACGCTGATGCTTTCTTTGAAGATCAAGAAGAAGCAAATATTATTGAGATCAATAGAGGAGGGATGCGATATTTTCTACAGTGGTTAATAGAGGAATACTATCTAACAGATAAGTCAACCCTCCTTTTAGCTCCCTCCTCCTAAATGTTACTTCTTTGGTTGTTTGTTAGCTATTTTCGGATCGTAATCGTTAATTAACGAAATCGACAGGAATATAGAATCACATCACCCGATCACCCAATTGATCGTCACCGGGTCCGAGAGCTCAGTCAATGCATAAACCCTCAATACGCCAAGCTTCAAAAGGCATCCTAGCAAGCTACAAGGAGTTCATACCAACGGAAAACCACTTCGACGATCCCCAAAGGTACGCTCCCAACGGTCCCTGTCTTCTTCGAAACATGGCAAAGGTTGACGTCTGGAGGCTCGGCTCGTCTGCCCATACCGTTGCCGAGCAGACCCTTGGAACCTCGGCCATACTCCACCAAATAGAGTCCCCCATGCTCGAGCCATTCTTCATCGATCCTCCGAGCAAATCTTTGGGGAGCCTGGCTCGGCTCCGTCGAGCAAATCTTTGAAGATCGACTGACCTCCTCCGAGCAAACCTCGAGGATCTCGGCACGTCTCCTCCAGAAGCTGGGGCGAATCTTTGGAGATCGACTGACCTCCTTCAAGCGAACCTCGAGGATCTCGATAAGCCCCCACCGAATACTGGGGTGAATCTTTGGAGATCAGATGGCCAACTCCGAGCAAACTTTGGGAGCTCGGCACGGCTCAGTATGCCGAGCCTATTCTCAGAGCTCGACCTACTTCTAACCACCACGAGGGATTCTCGAAGCTCTGCTTGCCCCTACCGAGCAGAATTTGCAGAAGCGTAACCCACCTCGGCTGAACAAAATTTTGGAAGCCCGGACTACCTCTTCCGAGCGAATTCTAGGGAACTCAGACCTATCTCAAGACCTATCTCAAGAAATCATTGTGCTTTACTACTACACGAGCTTAAACCCTGTCGGTTACCGCTCTTGTACCCACTTCATCTTTGACTCTGCTGGTCAAATCACTGCTCCTCGTCGCGGCCTGGATACTGGGGGATTCTGAGGATGGGATGCAATGTGTCGTCGGCCTCCACATTAAATGCATCGACATGTGGCCCCATTCGCACACAACCGGCCTCCTGCGCCAACCATACCAAAGCAGACAAGACGAGGTCGACCAGCCAAGGCACTCCCTGCTTTATCCCCTAGGGCGATCTTCCGACCAGACGAGGTCGATCTACGAGAGGAGGTCGATCCATGCAACTGATTAGCGTCGACATAATCTCCAACGACTCGAGTTCGTCGTCACCCTAGGCGAACCCGAGACATGGAAGGGGGCATGGAATGACGTGCACAGGAGGACCCTACTACCTTCGCCTTCCAAGCTCGCCCGAAGCACACTCCAGCATCAAACACTTCAAGGGGCATTTCGGCTCCAAGGTCGCCTGGTCGGAGAGATGTCCACCGCCACTCATCTCCAAGAACAAACCTGATCGAAGGAGATCCCTCGTCGCCTGAACGAGGGAAGTTTTCGGGTCCGGGCACCCGTTCGATCCAGCATCATCCGAGTACTCAAGCAGCTTCTCCAACCGTGGCCGAGCCGATCTGGTCGAAACACCACCGTCCAAGTTCGAGCGTCCAGACCAATCCTCCAACCATGCTGCTGGGTCCCCGCTTGCTGAAGCGCTCCTGCATCCACCCAAGCTGGACAAAGTAGTGGCAGAGCGCCACCATGGAATCTTTGAAAGTATTTACAAGGTCCTCACTTCTTCGTCGGCCGTAAGTCGAGGGGCAACTCCCCTCGCCACCGAACGAACGGATCGGACGAAGGACCGGGGCAACTCCCCCGGTTAGCCGACCGAACGAATCTCCTTCGTCGACCGTAAGTCGAGGGGCAACTCCCCTCGCCACCGAACGAATCTCCTTCGTCGGCCGTAAGTCGAGGGGCAACTCCCCTCGCCACCGAACGAATCTCCTTCGTCAGCCGTAAGTCGAGGGGCAACTCCCCTCGCCACCGAACGAATCTCCTTCGTCGGCTGTAAGTCGAGGGGCAACGCCCCTCGCCACCGAACGAATCTCCTTCATCGGCCGTAAGTCGAGGGGCAACCCCCCTCGCCACCGAACGAATCTACTTCGTCGGCTGTAAGTCGAGGGGCAACCCCCCTCACCACCGAACGAATCTCCTTCGTCGGCCATAAGTCGAGGGGCAACTCCCTTCGCAACCGAACGAACAGATCGGTCAAAGGGCTGGCCGATCACTCCTTCGCCGGCCGTAAGCCGAGGGGCGACTCCCCTCGCCACCGAGCGGATCTCCTTCGCCGGCCGTAAGCCGAGGGGCGACTCCCCTCGCCACCGAGCAGATCTCCTTCGCCGGCCGTAAGCCGAGGGGCAGCTCCCCTCGCCACCGAGCGGATCTCCTTCGTCGGCCGTAAGCCGAGGGGCAACTCCCCTCGCCGCCGAGCGGATCTCCTTTGTCGGCCGTAAGCCGAGGGGAAACTCCCCTAGCCACCGAGCGGATCTCCTTCGGTGGCCGTAAGTCGAGGGGAAACTCCCCTAGCCACCGAGCGGATCTCCTTCGCCGGCCGTAAGCCGAGGGGCAACTCACCTCGCCACCGAGCGGATCTCCTTCGTCGGCCGTAAGCCGAGGGGCAACTCCCCTCGCCACCGAACGAATTTCCTTCGTCGGTCGTAAGCCGAGGGGCAACTCACCTCGCCACCGAACAAATCGCAACAACTTATTGTCACTAGTCGGCTCAGCAAGCCGGACCGATTTTACAAAAGGAGCATCTTCTCCCCCCTTATACTACATCTCCCGACCTCCACCTTAACAATGGTAGAGCTCAGAAGATGGGGGCAATTGATCGGGCTATTTTGACCGGGCCTGAACGGGCCGGGTCTGCTACAGCCTTGGGGCCCCTGCCCGAGGATCCTACGGGCGGGCCGCACTTCTCCCCCCAATACGAAGGCCCAAAAAGATTACCCACTTTCATAGTGGATGAAATGATGGCCCAACTTAACGGCCATCATTTTAGCCATCATGGCTCGTAAGACATGGCAACCATCTTCATGGCCATAACTTGCCAATGATGGTCCGACTTAAATGGCCATCTAGCCATCAAGGCTCGACTTCATGGCCAGACTTAATGGCCATCACTCCCCTGCCATTATGGCCCGCCAATTATGGCAACCGCAATGCCCATTACTCCAGCCTTCATGGCCCGCCAATTATGGCAATCACTCATGGCCATGACGCCACCTTCATGGCGTCATCAAGTGGGCGCAATTAGAGGGGGGTCAACACTTCCCCATTTGCACGACCCCATGAATGACGGCCATGATGTCACGTCATGGCACATTATGAGCATGATTCGTCTATATGAGGAGGGGGGCGGGCGTCATTTGAAAGGGCCGGATCTTCGCGATCGAGAACGAGGGTTTGACATACAAACATTCTTACTCCTTCTTCCACCTCAATATTTCTCCTCCATAACTTGGCCCGGGGATCGGGTATCGGTCTCTCCGTGAGCCATACTCGCTCCCACCAAACCTTTACATAGATCCGTTCTGACTTAGGCATCGGAGGGGAATTGGTCGGAACCAAGGTCCGACCCCCCTGACGAGCTCTCTCGTCTATTCAGGTCCAGGAGGTCCAGCGACGCCTAGGCTACCCCTTAGCGTCCTTCCAACCGGAGCCGAGCGCCCTCGTCCCCGAGCTCGTTCGTCTCCTCCACCACGAGGACGTCGCTCTGCCGAGGCTACCCCTCGCCGAGCCGACGCAAGGATCCGCGCGTCCCGCAGCGAGCGACTCTGCCTTCAACCGATCCCGGAGGTTGTCATCTCGCCGAGGCTACCCCTCGGCCCGCCAGAGAACGGAGCTGCGCCCTTCCGCTCGAGCGAACGCGCCGTCGGTCGACCCCACCGGTCATCTCCGTCTCAAGCGACAGCTACGACAACTCGGGGGTCCCGCGCGTCCCCCCTTTGACCGCGTTGACCACGCACCTTCCACACTATTAATGTGTTCTGCTAAAATTAGCAGAAACACTATGGAAAGACTTACTGTTGTTTTGTGATGGTTCACGTGTGCATGTAGGTGACGGTGACGGAGGGGTGTTGAGGGTCGGAGTGCTGTGCGGACTCGCGGAGAACAAACGCGGCTTGCGGGAGGTCGGAGCGGCGACTGGACTTGGGGTGTTGCGAAGTGGCTGAGGGGAGATGACCGTGACGGGTTTGCAGGCGGGTCTTCGGCGGGAGGTGGGAGGTTAGGATTGCCGAAGTGCTGGCCTTGGAGGGGTGTTGGAGGAAGGCGGTAGCGCAGTGTTGAGGTTGGGAGTGGTGGCGCCGCCCAGACACCGTGGCAGGGAGGAGATAGGCGGCGGCGGTCTTGTGGCCAGGGGTTGATGGGAGGCCGAAGGGTGATGGCGAGGTTGCGTTGAAGGGGAGGTGGGGTTAGTGATCGGAGGGGCATGGTCTGAGGGCGGAGCTGGGTGTTGTTGCCAGAGGTGGCAGAGACACGGACTTGGGGCGAAGGCTGCCGCGGTTGTGTGGGGGTGAAGGTCGACGGATCTGAGTCGGGTTCGACGCCTTGACGGAGTGGGATGCGGTGATTGTGTCGACTGGCTCGTCGGAGCGCCGACGACGCGGTAAACTCGAGGGCGAAGGAGGGTTCGAGCGGTGGGCTGGGTTTGTGCGGTGAGGTCGCTGGACGATGAGAGGGGCGGACGGCGGTTCTCTGACTCCGGCGATGAGGGAAGGCGGTGTCAAGGGCGAGTGTGCGAAGGCAGGGGGTGAAGGTCGACGAGCGAGCTCGGAGCGGTGTTGGGCGGATAGTTGGTCGGAGCGCCGGAGATCGGCGTTCTCTGGAAGCAGGGTCGAACAGGACCGAGTGAGGGTTGCGAAGGGCGTTGGACGGAGTGGGTCGGAGGTGGAGGTGATCGGGCGGGTCGGGGTGTTTGGCTTCCGGCTTTTGGGCGGCTGTCGACGAGATCGCCAGGGTATGAGGTGGAGGCCTGGGGTGTTGCGAGATAGGGGAAAAGGCTATTAGAGGGCTGCGGCTGTGGGGTGCTTGCGGGATAGGGGAAGAAGCTCGGCCTGTGGAGGAAGAAGGAGGCTGGCCTTGTGATGTTTGCCTGCGTGGAGGAGATGCTTAACAGTGGCGGCTGGCTTTAGGTGTCTAGGGTTGAAAAAGAGATAGCCTGGGCGTTTTCCTCAGCTCACGTGAGTGCCTTCTAATAATTTTCTTTTGTTTAATCCTATAGGCTAGTTGCTAGGGAGAGAATAGCAGACCTAGGCTTTAGAATAGGTGAAGACTACATACACCCCCATGCATAGGGGTGTATGTAATCATTATAGGCCAAAAACGGGAAAAATGAATGGAGGGAGAGTGTGAATGGCTTGGGATTTGAAATAATTTGCTTTTTTAGCATATAATGATTACATACACCCCTAAGTATAGGGGTGTATTTATCAATTCTCTTAGAATATGAAGTTGGGTGGGATATTGAAATGTACAGCTTGTTGAAGTGTTAGACTATGGGTTCGGCCTCTAGGGTTTTCGAGTGGAGGTGGGCTGCGGCTGTACATAACTAGGTTTCTAGTAGGAATGAGCCTAGTCTAGGTGGTTGCGTGACTGATAGGTTAGGTTATTCATCCCTTTTTTTGTTATTAATATTATGTAAGTTTAGGTTGCTGGGCTCGTTTCCTATATAGCTTAGGTTTATAAGGTTATGATTATAATAATATTTAATACGTAACCACTATCAGAACTTCAAAACATAAAATAATATATTAATAATTAATATGTATCATATATATATATATCTAAACTAATATAATAACGATAAGGGATTATTACAAATTTGTGCCCCGACATCCAAAAATTAAAAAGAAAGTATCGGGGCGATCGCGCCTCGGAGAGGATCATGGCTATGGGATCCGATAAGATGTTTTGATCGGGATCAGATTGGATGATCGATTCGGTTAAGGTATTCTCTTGATTGGTAAGATCCGTTTGGCTAGAACAATTAGACGATCACGATATTAAAACTATTAGAATTTGGTCTGTTAGGATTTTATTCGTATAAAAGATACGATTTGTTAAGATATTAGGAATGTTGGTTTGATCAAGTTTTGATTATAAAGGAGCAAGTTTAGGATTTAGTAAGATCTTTTAAGATTTGATCGCTCTTGATTTGGAAATCGATCCGGTTAAGATCGACATCAATAAGATGTTTAGATTTGGTTTGAATGATTCGTCAAGATATTTGATTTTTGGAAAATTGAGTTGATTAACCCGATTAAGATTGGGTTAGGGGAGTTCGATGTGATCAACTTATTATTACGGTATATAGTTGGTACATATTGTTGTTTAAGATATTTAGAGTTAAGATTTGGAGATCAGATAGAATCAATTGTTAGGATTCGTTAGGTCACTTGGGTTAAGATTTGATCGATTTATGAAACATATTAAGATTTGGATTAGAAAATCGATATACGTTAAGATATTTAGACCTGGTCTAGTTTTGAATAAGATGAGATTTGAGGAATCATCTGATTGGGATAATCGGATCATTATGATCCCACCTCTACAATCGACATCAACCAACTTAAAGGAGATATTATCGCGGTCGTTAAGTTGCGTTCTCGAACTATGAAAATAATAATAATAATAATAATATAAATTAACACTCTAATAAATCACCATCCTAATTGAATATACGTATATACAGAAACAGGCCGTTACACAAAGCTAACTCCTTCCTAAGTGATTTGGATCGTTAAGTTACTAGTAGCCTCAATTGTTGAGGAATTGTCATTTTGCTTAATACCCTAATGCAAGCTTCCATCCTTCTTAAGTCCATGTTGTAGTTGTGATAAGGTGGTGTCTTTAAGGGCCTTGCTAACTAAAGTAGGCATCTTTAGTGCTTGGTGATGATAAGATTGCCCTTGCTAAATTATTAAGGATTGTTATTCAAGAAGTTAATTCGAGTGGAAACCCATGTGCGAATTTGGCACCCTTGCGTAGTTAGTCCCCTTCATTGGCTAAATTCAATGGGAACATGGAGAGCTTTATTGAATTATATACAAATTGCCCTCTTTTTCATGTAAATAGTGATCTTTACCAAAGTTTGATGCACTCTTGTCATTTGAATGAAATAGTCATGCTATAGTTAGTCATTTATTCTAGGATTATGTTCAAGTTACTAACTTCTTGGCAACTTGTGTAAATGAGAGTAGAGCGACGTACTCTCCATTTTACGTGAAAGAATGGTTGCTAATTAAACTTGCCCATGAGTTGTTGGAATATGAGTTTTGCTTGGTATTGTTGGGAAAATTGTGAAGTATGTTGAATGTTACATTTTTACATCAAGATCTTAAAGTGGGTTATGTTGTTAATGCAAGTCCATTCCTTCAAGGCACTTCCCTTATGATTCTTGAACATTGGTATATTTTTCTTATGAATAAAGCAGGGTTCTTTACATATTCTTTATGTTGTATTTGGAAAAGTTTGAAAAATACAAAAGTTTGAAAAATACAAGCGAAAATCTGTTGGAATTTTTATGAGCATTTCCACAACATCCTAAGCATTAGAAACTTGAAATACAACACAAAATGCCACTTGCTAGCCCCCTTACACTTCCACGCCAAAATGAACACCCATTTGGAAAATTAGTATAAAAGAAAAGTGGGTAAGAGGATTTTGAAAATCTTCAAGTTGGAAGCTTTAAAGAGTGTAGGACCCTAATTATCACCACCTACAAGCAGCCTTTATGCAAACTTTGATTTCCGAATCCATTTGGTTCCATTTCAATAGGAAAGAGTGTTTCCATTAACTTAATAAAGAAGTCTTGTGAACATGCCAAGTTAAATGAGAAGTGTAGTTTTCCTAACTATGAGTAAGTTCAAGTTTACCTAGGAACTACTACATGAAGCATTTTAAGAACTCTTGAAAAACCTAAGTTTCATAACAAAACCGAATTGGTAATATGTTATGCCATGCACACCCCCCCCCCATTGGAGGAAGTTGCTAGGTAGCTACTCAATGGGTCTCATTTAAGTTTGCCCTTCCTTGGATCCAATAGCAAGGTTACTTGGGATGAATGCTGTAATGCTAGAGTTCAGTTTCTTGATATTGCAGATCACTCCCCTATCTGTAGTACTCACTTGTTTTGCAAGATTACCTCCCACCGCAGGTATGCAGTTTGTTATTAATGTCATTTGCATTTCCTTATGAATTTGCCAAGATATGTCATGAGCTAGTTCTAGTTTATTGCTTAATGCATTGTTACTTTGTGCACCATGTGAGTTGGGTTTGGACATCCTACTGGGTCACGCTGTGACGTGTCCCGTTGTTATTTTTCAGGGGTTGGAACTTGGAGTTGGACGCCGTCGGGTTAAGTTGGTTGGCGTTGGTTGGAGTTGAGGGTTTTAAAAGAGTGTGAGAGTTTTGGGTGTGTGTTATTGTACTTTAGGAAGTTGTGGGTTCATGTTGTATATGAGACTTGTAATCGATGTTTTATTTGAACAGTTTATATATATGTTATACCGGTGTTTGAGTCGGTGGCTCTTTTGTATTTCTGTGATGTCTGGAATGCTACAGGTACTATCCAGCAGTGCGTAGTGGGCCTGCCTGTGTTTTGAAATTTGTATTCTTCTTCGTAGCACCCCCCTCTTTGGGCGTATCTGATACGGATTCGTACTTATTGGGTATCCCGGAGAGCGGGGCGTTACATTAGCGAAGAAAGGTGATGTAATGACCCCAAAATTCATATACGTGTATTAATACGTATTCTTGGACGTATATATATGCGTATAAATTTTTGGGAGTCCTTGTGTATTTTATTTAATTTTGTCACGCTAAAATAATTATTTTTAAATAATTTGTTTGACATGATTTTATTAAATGAAATATATGGGTGGAATACTAATGTATTGCATGTGTATTAAATGTGTATAATTATTTTCCTAAAAGACAAATCCTAATTTTACCTAAGTGACACCTCACCCTTTGATGTGTCAATAGCTCCTTGATCCTTACCTAACCCAAGGCTTGGTGGCATGCTTAGAGGATTTTAGGGAGATGAGGTGGCTACTCTAGGAATTAGAGAGAATGTTTTATTCACTCACTCTCTTCCCAAAGATCAGACCGAATTCATCTCTTCCCGTTGCACTCTCTTAGACATTAGGGGGACTGAGCACCCATAGGGCTACGTCGCCCTCACTCTGCATACTCCTGTAGCATCCATGTCATCATTTGGGTTCTGTTGCTCATTCTGGGAGCTTGTGAAGGAGAAGAGAAGGAGAAGGAGAAGGATTTGAAGAAGGAGGAGCCATAGGGATTTGGGCTACCCCCTTGTCTCTCATCACCCCTAAGGTAGGATTCCATCTCCAACTAGTATTAGAGTTGCATGCTTAGTTTCATGGTTGTTGTTGTTGTGGTTTTACCTTTTCTTATGTTAATCCTGAGTTTTGTATGGTTGTGTGCGGTAAGCAATCCTGAGTTTTGTTTGGTTATGCGCGGTGAGTAATCCTGAGATTTGTATGGTTGTGCGCGGTGAGCAATTCTGAGATTTGTATGGTTGTGCGCGGTGAGCAATCCTGAGATTTGTATGGTTGTGTGCGGTGAGCAATCCTGAGTTTTGGGTGGTTTTGTGCGGTGAGCAATTCTGGACAGATTTACATGCTGATTATTTTGCTTAGTCCTCCCATTTGAGTTTGCTCTGAAATTTTTATGGCTTAAATATTGGACTGTTATCTATAACTTTTATGTTGTGACCTTTTACCAATTCGAACTGGAAATATGAGTAAAAATTCCATCTTTACAACATGTCGGCATTTCATCCAGTCTGGACACAGTTTGGCAAAACGTAGATCAGTCCCTACACACTCCATAGAAATTGATGAACTTGGTCTCGTTGAAAAGATAACACCTTTTTCTACAACTTTTACTGAGTGCACATTTTTGAGATTCTAACTGAAACATGTCTTAAACTAGCAATCTTTACAGCCTTTAGAATCTGTCTGAAAAACAGATTCGACAGGTCTTACCAAACAATTCACCATAAATCATCCAGTTCATATTTCTACCTGAAAATTTATAGGTGAATCCAGCACAGCTATATCTACAACTTTCATTTGTATTGTATATGCATGTTTGATACAAAATTATGGAGAAATGTGCTTCTTAATCTGACTGTTCTGTTTTTTCCAGCAAGCTGAAAGATTTGAATGTTGTTTTAAGCTCTTTTTTTAAGGTTAAACTTGCCATCAATGTTTTTGATTATTTCTGTTACATGGTGATATGTGGTTTATGTTCTTGGCACATGCAAAATGATGATGTGAATATGGTTATATGTTTCATGTATATTATGAGAAATGAGAAAGGGAATGCACAAGGCGATGCATGTCCCAAATATATGATGAACTGTGGAAAGAAAGAAATGGAATGTGTTATGTTTCATGAAAATGATTAAGTCCTCCTAAAGGAGGGTGACATGTGGTTTGGGGGAAACACGGTTAAATTAAAGGAGTTAAGGAGCGGACAGATGATATGAATTCTCACCCGCTGTATCACTCCCGGAAGGGCGAGTTGAAAGGGTTGGAGAGGCCGCTGGTGTACCCGTGATGCACCATGACGGTAATTGATGGTTTACTCCGTTTGTCCGACAGAAAAACCGAGCAGGTCTCGCTCTAGTGCCTTGTCCCGTTCGGGCATAGAGTTGCGAGAGGCCCCCTCTGGTGCCCGTGTTGCTGGTTGGCGTACCACGTTTCACCCACCCTGGGTGAAGTCCGGCTCCTTAAGGTCCTAAGATTTATCCGGGTTTCAAAATGCTAACCAATGAATTAATTGTTAACCCTCATTATTCTCGTAGCAATGGTAAATGTATGTGTTGTTTAATTGTTTTTCTTTACTATTGTTCTTTTATGTTGTATATCATTGTTGTACGCCTTACCTGTTCCACGTGCACGCTTTCACATGTTCATAAGTATAGTTGTTACTTCCTTTATTATAGTAGATGTTTATGCCATGACATACACACTGCCTGCTCACGTGCACCATTTCCACACTTCATGTAAGGACTAGTTGAGATATGGAATTCCTACTGGGTCACGCGTGTAATGCCCTACAAGCTACAACACAAGTACTAGAGGGGGGGTGAATAGTACTTTAAAAATAACAAGGAGTATAATTCCTAATTATCGTGCAAACAACTACCAAATCAATTTGCGGAAGCTTAAATTGAAGACAACAACAAAATAGACAATGCTAACAATAGATATTACTGGGTTCGGATCCACCCAAGTCTTTCCGACTTGTTCCCGGTGATCCTACATCCCAACCACCCGGATCCCCTCCGGATACTTGAGTTAGAAACCCTAACTCAAGATTTCCACTATGAAATACTTGTGAAAAACCTCCACAAGTCAAATCATACAAAAGGTAATTTGTGACTCCCACAACCCGGGATCACAACCACACTCTCACAACCGTGAGTGAAACTTACAATATGAAATTGAAATGAAATAAGAAACTTCTTACCGATAAAATACCTATGCCTTGAGTAATGCTTACGAATTAGGGCAAAGATGATTTTGAGGAAGAAGAGGTGGCACCAAACCCTAGCTCCAAGATGTAGATCAGCGATGGAGAGCTATGGGGATGTTGGTGACCTAGAATCAAGCACTTGGCTTGGAAGGCTTCACACTCAATGAATCTCTCTTTGGAAGTAAGAGTGAGGAGAGATTATTGAATGGAATGAAAGAGCTTTGAATGAGCTTGGAATTGATTTCTCTTGATCTCTAAACTTGCAATAATATCAGCCTTGAGTGCAATGAATGCAGCTCAACAAGTATATATAGGATAGAGGAGAGAGAGAGAGAGAGAAAGAAAAACGTTTTAATTAATGCACCAACGGCTCTTTTCTGAACCCAATTAGTCGAACAAAGAACAACTACCGACCGACTAGTTCATCAACTAGTCGGTCGGTCACATAACATATACCGACTAATGAGTGACAGAGAAAAGATCAAAGCACAGACAAAAGGAACTGGTCGGTCCAAGAAGAGTCGCTGACCGACTAGTTTCACAACTAGTCGGTCGGTTACTCACCTGAGACCGACTAACAGATAAAACTGAAGTCTGAGCACAAATTGACTTAGTCGGTCCAAGAACAAATGTTGACCGACTAATTCACCAACTAGTCGGTCTCCAAATGAGCATAGACCGACTAACAATAAACAGTAAGTTAGGTGAAAAATTGGCATGTACAGTAAAACTAAACTAGTTGGTCCAAGAAGGAAAGTTGACCGACTAGTTCATCAACTAGTCGGTCGATCAATGAACACAGACCGACTAATGATAAACAGTAGCTCAGGCTCAAATGTGCATGTACAGGGAAAGCTCAACTAGTCGGTCACAGAAGCATCACTGACCGACTAGTTCACAAACTAGTCGGTCGGCGAGTCAACTTAGACCGACTAACTGTAAACAGTAAAGAGCTTGGAAATGACTGACTAAAACTAGTCGGTCCAAGAAGCTTTGCCGACCGACTAGATCACCATCTAGTCGGTCAGTTCTGCTTCTTGAACCAACTAACATGCACAAGAAGTTGCGAATCGAAGCGCGAAGCTTCGGGAAGAATTGTATGGACTTCAACTAAGATCCTAGAGCTAAGATATGAGCGTTATGGAGATTTAAACCGTAAGACCTACTCAAGGCTTAACATTCTACAAAAGAAGCTTAAAGTCTATAAATAAAACTTGACGATACCGTCTTCAATAGCTTCAATCGAATCTTCATGACTTCTAAAATGGTCCATAAGCTTCAACGAAGCTTTAGGCATACGATCACGTGCTTTGAGAAGTCTTGAGACGTCGTAATTGATATTCATATGAATTTGGCGACGATCTCCATAACTGCGGTCACAAAGTGTTAGTTCACGATATATTTATGTTTGTTCATCATCCAAAACCAAATCTGGAGAGTCCAATATCCAACATTCTCCCCCTTTTTGGTGATGACAAACCAACATAAATAATAATCAAAAATAATAATTCAAATGAAATTTACTTACTCCCCCTGCATTGATGACACGTTAATTCCAAATTAAACAATAATAATTCGCATCAAGCAGACGAGTAAAGTATATAAATGAGAATCGATTATTGAATTATCGAGTACCAAAGGTAGGTTATTGAAATATCGGATTTGAAAATCCATTTATATATCTTAACTCCCCCTGAATCTAACATATCAAATTAGATTCTTGGAGTAGTGCTCTAAATTTTCATTTAGCACATTGATATTATTATATCTCTCCCCCTTTGGCATTAGCAAAAAGAGCGGGAGGAGATCAACGACAACAACAATGGCTTCAAATAAAAGCACGGGAGTCGTAGAAAACGACGACGGTTCAATTGACACCAAAGTAAAATACGAATAGAATCAAGGCGTGTCAATGAAACCATAGTCGAAAATCGTAATACGAAATCATCAAAACTCAAATCAATTTTACGGATTGAGTTATGGAATATACTCTCCAATATCAATATTCTTGGTTAATTTAGTGCATGGAAAACAATTCTATGTTTCCATAGAAGAAATTTCTATTTAACCAAGTTAGTATCGTCGAGCGACGAAATCAAACATCAGAGACATATAATAAATTATAAATTGTGCACAATAGAATGAAATGTCAACTGCGATGTATATATATATAAAATATGAACCAGAGTACATCAAAAATGAACATCACTGACATACAAAACATCGATCCACTGATCGGGGCACAAAATACATCATCATATCACAGATATCGGAGTGTCATAAAACATAAAACATCATCAAAATATATCAAAATACATAGCCACCCACACTATCCTACCCAACATCTCTCATAACTAGATATATCATCCAATGAGTATCGGGAGAGGCCTCAAAGAAACTCAAGAGGCAGCGGGAGGATCAGAAGCAACTGCAGGCTCAGCAGGAGCGGAGGTGGCAACTGGATCAGTAGGAAGGTCAATTGGAGCGACGGCAGAAGTCTCAGGCACGGCAGAAGAGACAAACTCAGGAGCATCGACGGTAGTGGCCTCGGGAGCACCAGTGGTAGTATCCACCGCAGGAGTGGTGGCAACAGGTGTGCTCTCGGGATCAGCAGTAGTCGAAGCACCAGTAGCATCACCAGAAGTGCCCTCGGGGGCACGAGTAGAAGCACGACAAAGCTCCTCAACGTCCTCCTCATCTAACTCCTCATCCTCAGAAACAGGAGGAGGAAGCTGAATACCCATCAAACTAGCCATGCGGCACACAACCTCCTCGGTACGAGCCAAACGAGACTCGTGACGATGAAGTAAGCGAACGACATCATCTAGTGTGGTGGAGGAAGCAGCAGAGGCAGAGGCAGAGGCAGACGCTGAAGGTGTCGTCCTCTGAACGTGACGGAGCGCCGCAAGAGATTTCTTGACGGCCGTCGCGTTCAGGGGAGGACCAAGTGGACGCTCATCGTCACGAGGCAAAGTGACACGGAAGTGACGGAAAACAAGGGTCAATAAGCACGGAAAGGGGATGTGAGCCGATTTCGTGGTCTTGCGAATACACTCGAAAGAGTCAATCTTATCGAGTATAATGCGAGCCCAGTTAATCGAGCTCCCCATGAAAATGGCATAAATCAGCTTCAGAAAAGGCTGGGACGGAAGAGATGAGGAGCCGTACTTGGGAAGCAAGCACGACTTCAGAATCAAATTCAGGACCCATGCATTTGGCTTGAAGGACTTGGAGGGTACGCCAATCATGGCGGGAGGGATCTGATGGAAAATCTGAGATAGGATGGTCTGATCGAGAGAAGAAATATCATCAACAGAAATGTTTGAGGGGAGGAGGCCAGACGAGGAGATACCCAAAATCTCGCCTAAGATTTCTGCCATGAGGACTATAGGAGTCCCCAAAACAGTCGTCTCAACAGAGTGGGTATCATCGTACTGACCCCGGAACCTATTGGTGTAGAATAATTTTACTAGGCGAGGGTAGGGGTGAGGGTTCGCCTTCGGGTCGTATCGAAGATAATCGAGTAGACCGGAGGACGAAAGAAGATCGGCGAGGCCTAGGAAGTCGCTAAACTGGACGAAATGCTCCAGAAGCAACAGGCAATGCTCGATACGGTTGTAAGCCGCGAGACACAAAGGGTCGTCGCGACACAACGAGATATCGACACCGTCAACCGGCATCGGAGCCTTTCCCTTAGGCTTACGGGTAGATGTACGTGGTCGGGAGCTAAACTCAGGCTGGGTAGGAGGAGTGGGTTCCTTATGAGTCTCAGGCTCGGGGCGATACTCGGTATCGGAATCGGAATCGGTAGGAGTATGGAAAGAAGATCGAGAGGCAAGTTCCTTAGGCTTGGGCTTAGGCTTGGGTTGGGCTCTAGGCTTGGCGGTCGTCGTCCTCTTCCTCTTGAGAGGAGGCGAAGACGACGATGGTTGGGTGGTCTTAGCTCGGCGTTTAGGAGGGGTTCGCTTAGGTTGATCGGGATCCGTAGGGGTAGGTTCTACGGTCAACGGCAAGGGGCTAGATGGAGTGATCGGGATACCTGTACTAGCCATAATCACGGCACGACACGACACATGAGATCGAATCGAAGAAACCCTAGCACAACCCTAGGAAATCCGAAACCAATAGAAACCCTAACTGAAAATGAGCTAACCCTAACCCTAGGAACATGAAACAAACCCTAGATAGGAGAGGGAGAGAGGGGGGTTACCCTAGGTTGGAAGTCGACGGCCGGCGACGGCGGGATTGGTCGGAGAATGGCCGGAGATCGACGGAAAGGGAGGAGGGAAGTCGAAGGGTCGAGGATATTTTCGATTTGGAGTGAGAGAGAGACCGACTAAAATGAAAATGAGTCGATTAGATTGATTTTAAGTCGGTCGAGAGCTCAAAAGACCAAACAGTCCCTGGCACAACTAGTCGGTCACAGTTCAAGCACTGACCGACTAGATCACGATCTAGTCGGTCGGTCAATGAGCTTGAACCGACTAGTTGCAAACAGTGGCTGAACCCAATTTTACCTACAAGAATTAGTCGGTCTGTGTTCATTTACTGACCGACTAGATATCAATCTAGTCGGTCGGTCATTGAACATGAACCGACTAAAGAGGTCCAAAAATTGAAAATAAATGAAATTTGATTTCTCTCCTAATCACACTTGGATGAAACATCAAAAATACTCTCATTAATCATTAAACTACCCCATTAAACATCGAAAAATAGAAATTTGACGATTACGCACAAATCGAGCGAAAATTCCGAAAATTCAACAAAAATCCAGAAAATTTCAATACTTCAAGCATGAGCAAATATAACGAATAGTATAGCATGCAAGAATATTGAATAAAAATGAATCCTATATCTCGGATTCACCCATAATCCCCAATTCTCGACGTAACCGCACAAAGGAGTCCTCCTTTAGGGGTTTCGTGAAAATATCGGCGATTTGCTTCTGGGTTTCAACGTACACTAATATGATGTCCTTTTTAGCAACATGATCATCTAAGAAATGGTGTCGGACATCTATGTGTTTCGAACGGGAATGGTGTACCGGGTTCTTGGAAAGACATATTGCACTTTGGTTGTCAACCATGATAGGGCAAGTATCACAGTTTATACCAAAGTCTTTAAGTGTGTGTCTCATCCAAAGAACTTGAGCACACGCGGCACCGGCGACAATGTATTCCGCCTCGGTGGTTGAGAGTGATACGGAATTTTGCTTCTTGGAAAACCAAGAGACAAGGGAATTTCATATAAAATGGCAAGTGCCACTAGTACTTTTCCTGTCGGATTTGCATCCCGCATAATCGGCATCACTATATGAGATTAACTCATACGTGCTAGATTTCGGATAAAGTAATCCAAAATCTAAAGTGTAACTTAGATAGCAAAAAATACGTTTTACCGCTACTAAGTGAGACTCCTTAGGTTGAGACTGATAACGAGCACATACGCATACGGCAAACATAATATCGGGCCTACTTGCGGTAAGATAAAGTAAACTACCTATCATACCTGATATAGACGAATGTCTACATCCTTACCGCCCGTATCCTTATCAAGATGCGTAGTCGTGCTCATTGGAGTCTTTTTCTCGGAGGCACTCTCCATTCCAAATCGCTTAAGCAACTCCACCGTATACTTCGTTTGGTGGATGAAGATTGCATCGTCCATTTGGCGAATTTGGAGAACTAAGAAATATTTGAGCTCACCCATGTGGCTCATCTCAAATTGATCCTTCATCACATTAGAAAACTCTTCGCAAAGAGTAAAGTTAGTAGCACCGAAAATGATATCATCAACATATATTTGAACTAAAATTATATCATTATTCGAATACTTAAAAAATAATGTGGAATCAACTTCTCCCATTTTAAAACCCAAATCCAAAAGAAAATTCTTTAAACGATCATACCAAGCTCGAGGAGCTTGTCTCAAACCGTAAAGCGCTTTCTTTAGTTTAAAAACATGATTTGGAAATTTTTAATCAATAAAACCCGGAGGTTGAGAAACGTAAACTTCCTCAACAACATCTCCGTTTAAAAATGCACTTTTAACATCCATTTGAAATAACTTAAAATCCTTATGGCATGCAAAAGACAATAATAATCTAATTGATTCTAATCTAGCTACCGGAGCGAAGGATTCTTCGAAATCAATACCTTCCTCTTGACGGTAGCCTTGAGCAACTAACCGAGCCTTGTTCCGGACGACGACTTGGTTCTCGTCGGTTTTGTTCTTGAAGATCCACTTTGTCCCTATGACGGTGTGGTTCTTCGATGGCAATGGAACAAGCTCCCTAACTTCATTCCTCTCGAATTGAATGAGTTCCTCCTCCATGGCTAAGATCCAAGCGCTATCTTCGCATGCTTCATTAACATTCTTTGGCTCTATCGAGGAGGCAAAGGCACAATGAGCGAAGTAGTTCACTTGCGATCTCGTCTTGACACTATCATGGATATTGCCAATGACTTGCTCATGAGGATGGTCACGAACGGTATGAAGCCGTTTGGGAATACCTTGATCACTAGGAACATTCTCAACAACTTCATTAGTCGGGTTAGTCTCAATAGAATCAATAGAATCATTAGAGTTAGAATTACCAATTGAATCACATAAGACATCCATAGAGTCATCATCATTAGTAATTCTAGTTGGAACAAATCCTTCATTAAATGACACATGAAGCGACTCATTTATAATGTCCATTTCTCATTAAATCACATAAGACATCCATAGAGTCATCATCATTGTCCATTTCTCAAAGTCTTCTTCGGTGGGCTCAACGTATTCCTTCATTGTGGTCCTCCAGAGAGATGCACTCCGGAGGAAAGTTTCCATCCGGCATTTCCAGTACCCGTAGTTGGTACCGTTGAAGAATGGAGGCCTCGTTGAGGAATATCCTTCCATCACCAAAGATGCTCCTTCACGGTTCCTGAAGGTGCCATAGTCGGAAGGTGGACGCACGGTCTTGTTGTCGTTGGCAGACATAGCTAAGTATCTGGCTTTGATACCAAATGTAATGCCCTACAAGCTACTGCACAAGTACTAGAGGGGGGGTGAATAGTACTTTAAAAATAACAAGGAGTATAATTCCTAATTATCGTGTAAACAACTACCAAATCAATTTGCGGAAGCTTAAATTGAAGACAACAACAAAATTAACAATGCTAACAATAGATGTTACTGGGTTCGGATCCACCCAAGTCTCTCCGACTTGTTCCCGGTGATCCTACGTCCCAACCACCCGGATCCCCTCCGGATACTTGAGTTAGAAACCCTAACTCAAGATTTCCACTATGAAATACTTGTGAAAAACCTTCACAAGTCAAATCATACAAAAGGTAATTTGTGACTCCCACAACCCGGGAACACAACCACACTCTTACAACCGAGAGTGAAACATACAATATGAAATTGAAATGAAATAAGAAACTTCTTACCGACAAAATACCTATGCCTTGAGTAATGCTTACGAATTAGGGCAAGGATGATTTTGAGGAAGAAGAGATGGCACCAAACCCTAGCTCCAAGATGTAGATCAGCGATGGAGAGCTATGGGGATGTTGGTGACCTAGAATCAAGCACTTGGCTTGGAAGGCTTCACACTCAATGAATCTCTCTTTGGAAGTAAGAGTGGGGAGAGATATTGAATGAAATGAAAGAGCTTTGAATGAGCTTGGAATGATTTCTCTTGATCTCTAAACTTGCAATAATATCAGCCTTGAGTGCAATGAATGCAGCTCATCAAGTATATATAGGTTAGAGGAGAGAGAGAGAGAAAAACGTTTCAATTAATGCTCCAACGGCTCTTTTCTGAACTCAACTAGTCGGTCCAAGAACAACTACCGACCGACTAGTTCATCAACTAGTCGGTCGGTCACATAACGTATACCGACTAATGAGTGAACAGATAAAAGGTTAAAGCACAGACATAAGGAACTAGTCGGTCCAAGAAGAGTCGCTGACCGACTAGTTTCACAACTAGTCGGTCGGTTACTCAACTGAGACCGACTAACAGATAAAACTGAAGTCTGAGCACAAATTGACTTAGTCAGTCCAAGAACAAAAGTTGACCGACTAATTCACTAACTAGTCGGTCACCAAATGAGCATAGACCGACTAACGATAAACAGTAAGTTAGGTGAAAAATTGGCATGTACAGTAAAACTAAACTAGTCGGTCCAAGAAGGAAAGTTGACCGACAAGTTCATCAACTAGTCGGTGGATCAATGAACACAGACCGACTAATGAAAAACAGTAGCTCATGCTCAACTAGTCGGTCACAGAAGCATCACTGACCGACTAGTTCACAAACTAGTCGGTCGGTGAGTCAACTTAGACCGACTAACTGTAAACATTAAAGAGCTTGGAAATGACTGACTGAAACTAGTCGGTCCAAGAAGCTTTGCCGACCGACTAGATCACCATCTAGTCGGCCAGTTCTTCTTCTTGAACCAACTAACATGCACAAGAAGTCGCGAATCGAAGCGCGAAGCTTCGGGAAGAATTGTATAGACTTCAACTAAGATCCTAGAGCTAAGATATGAGCGTTATGAAGATTTAAACCGTAAGACCTACTCAAGGCTTAACATTCTACGAAAGAAGCTTAAAGACTATAAATAAAACTTGACGATACTGTCTTCAATAGCTTCAATCGAATCTTCATGACTTCTAAAATGGTCCATAAGCTTCAACGAAGCTTTAGGCATACGATCACGTGCTTTGAGAAGTCTTGAGACGTCGTAATTGATATTCATATGAATTTGGCGACGATCTCCATAATTGCGCTCACAAAGTGTTAGTTCACGATATATTTATGTTTGTTCATCATTCAAAACCAAATCCGGGAAGTCCAATATCCAACATTCTCCCCCTTTTTGGTGATGACAAACCAACATAAATAATAATCAAAAATAATAATTCAAATGAAATTTACTTACTCCCCCTGCATTGATGACACGTTAATTCCAAATTAAACAATAATAATACGCTCAAGCAGACGAGTAAAGTATATAAATGAGAATCGATTATTGAATTATCGAGTACCAAAGGTAGGTTATTGAAATATCGGATTTGAAAATCCATTTATATATCTTAACTCCCCCTGAATCTAACATATCAAATTAGATTCTTGGAATAATGCTTTAAATTTTCATGTAGCACATCGTTATTATTATATCTCTCCCCCTTTGGCATAAGGAAAAAGAGCGGGAGGATTAACAACGACAACAACAATGGCCTCAAATAAAAAAGCACGGGAGTCGTAGAATACGATGACGGTTCAAGTGACACCAAAAGAAATACGAACAAAATCAAGGCGTGTCAATGAAACCGTAGTCGATAATCGTAAAACGAAATCATCAAAACTCAAATCAATTTTACAGATTGAGTTATGGAATATACTCTCCAATATCAACATTCTTGGTTAATTTAGTGCATGGAAAACAATTCTATGTTTCCATAGAAGAAATTTCTATTAAACCAAGTTAGAATCGTCAAGCGACGAAATCAAACATCAGAGACATTAAAAAAATATACATTGTGCACAATAGAATGAAATGTCAACTGCGATGTATATATATATAAATATGAACCAGAGTACATCAAAAATGAACATCACTGACATACAAAACATTGATCCACTGATCGAGGCACAAAATACATCATCATATCACATATATCGGAGTGTCATAAAACAGACAACATCATCAAAATACATCATCAAAAAGATCCAAAACCCCACTCTATCCTAACCAAACTCTCTCACACTAGATGTATCATCTAAGGAGCATCGGAGAGTCCTCAAAGAAGCTCAAGAGGAATCGGCAGGATCTGCAGCAGCAGCGGGCTCTGCAGGAGAAGTGGTGGAAACTGGATCAGCAGGAACGTCAACTGGAGCGACGGTAGAAGTCTCAGGCATGGCAGAAGAGACAAACTCAGGAGCATCGACGGAAGTGGCCTCGGGAGCACCAGTGGTAGTATCCACCGCAGGTGTGGTGGCAACAGGTGTACTCTCGGGATCACCAGCAGTCGAAGCACCAGCAGCGTCACCAGAAGTGCCCTCGGGGGCACGAGTAGAAGCACGACAAAGCTCCTCAACGTCCTCCTCGTCCAACTCCTCATCCTCAGAAACAGGATGAGGAAGCTGAACACCCATCAAGCTAGCCATGCGGCACATAACCTCCTCAGTACGAGCCAAACGAGACTCGTGACGACGAAGTAACCGAACGACATCATCTAGTGTGGCGGGGGAAGCAGCAGAGGCAGACGCTAAAGGTGTCGTCCTCTGAACGTGACGGAGCGTCGTAAGAGACTTCTTGACGGCCGTCGCGTTCAGGGGAGGACCAAGTGGACGCTCATCGCCACGAGGCAAAGTGACACGGAAGTGACGGAAAACAAGGGTCAACAAGCACGGAAAGGGGATATGAGCCGATTTCGAGGACTTGCGAATACACTCGAAAGAGTCAATCTTATCGAGTATAATGCGAGCCCAGTTGATCGAGCTCCCCATGAAAATGGCATAAATCAGCTTCAGAAAAGGCTGGGACGGAAGAGATGAGGAGCCGTACTTGGGAAGCAAGCACGACTTCAGAATCAAGTTTAGGACCCATGAATTTGGCTTGAAGGATTTTGAAGGTACGCCAATCATGGCGGGAGGAATCTGATGGAAAATCTGAGAGAGGACGACCTGATAGAGGGAGGTGATATCATCAACAGAAATGTCTGAGTGGAGGAGGCCAGACGAGGAGATACCCAAAATCTCGCCTAAGATTTCTGCCGTGAGGACTATAGGAGTCCCCAAAACAGTCGTCTCAACAGAGTGGGTCTCATCGTACTGACCCCGGATCCTATTGGCGTAGAATAATTTTACTAGGCGAGGGTAGGGGTGAGGGTTCGCCTTCGGGTCATATCGAAGATAATCGAGTAGACCAGAGGACGAAAGAAGATCGGCGAGGCCTAGGAAGTCGCTAAACTACACGAAATGCTCCAGAAGCAACGGGCAATGTTCGATACGGTTGTAAGCCGCGAGACACATAGGGTCGTCGCGACACAACGAGATATTGACACCGCCCACCGGCATCGGAGCCTTTCCCTTAGGCTTACGGGTAGATGTACGAGGTCGGGAGCTAGACTCAGGCTGGGTAGGAGGAGTGGGTTCCCTATGAGTCTCAGGCTCGGGGCGATACTCGGTATCGGAATCAGAATCGGTAGGAGTATGGAAAGAGGATCGAGAGGCAAGTTCCTTAGGCTTGGGTTTAGGCTTAGGTCGGGCTCGGGGTTTTGCAGTCGTCGTCCTCTTACGCTTAAGAGGAGGCGAAGACGAAGAGGGTTGGGTGGTTTTCGAACGACGTCTAGGAGGGGTTCGCGAAGGTTGATCGGGGTCCGTAGGGGTAGGTTCTACGGTCATCGGCGAGGGGCTAGATGGAGTGATCGAGATACGTGTACGAGCCATAATCGCAGTACGACACGACGCAAGAGAGATCAAAGCGAAGAAACCCTAGCCGGATTCAAGAAGCCCTATTCGAAACCCTAGAAGATGAAAATTAGAGAAATACCTAACCTTAAGCTGAAAATGAACCCTAGACAGGAGAGGGAGTGAGAGGGGGGTTACCCTAGGAGGAAGACGATGGCTGGCGACGGAGAGGATGGCCGGGAAATGGCCGGAAGTCGACGGAAGACGAAAAGACACGAGGGAGGTTCGGGGGTTTTCGAGCTAGAGAAAGGATGGAGACCGACTAAAATGAAAAAAAATCGAATAGATTAGGATATAGTCGGTCAAGAGCTCAAAAGACCAAACAGTCCCTGGCACAACTAGTCGGTCACAGTTCAAGCACTGACCGACTAGATCACGATCTAGTCGGTCGGTCAATGAGCTTGAACCGACTAGTTGCAAACAGTGGCTGAACCCAATTTTACTGACAAGAATTAGACGGTCTGTGATCATTTACTGACCGACTAGATCTCAATCTAGTCGGTCGGTCACTGAACATGAACCGACTAAAGAGGTCCAAAAATTGAAAATCAATGAAATTTGATTTCTCTCCTAATCACACTTGGATGAAACATCAAAATACTCTCATTTATCATTATACTACCCCATTAAACATCGAAAATCTGAAATTTGACGATTACGCACAAATCGAGCGAAAATTCCGAAAATTCAACAAAAATCCAGAAAATTTCAATACTTCAAGCACGAGCAAATATAACGAACAGAATAGCATGCAAGAATATTGAATAAAAATGAATCATATATCTCGGATTCACCCATAATCCCCAATTCTCGACGTAACCGCACAAAGGAGTCCTCCTTTAGGGGTTTCGTGAAAATATCGGCGATTTGCTTCTGGGTTTCAACGTACACTAATATGATGTCCTTTTTAGCAACATGATCATCTAAGAAGTGGTGTCGGACATCTATGTGTTTCCAACGGGAATGGTGTACCGGGTTCTAGGAAAGACATATTGCACTTTGGTTGTCAACCATGATAGGGCAAGTATCACAGTTTATACCAAAGTCTTTAAGTGTGTGTCTCATCCAAAGAACTTGAGCACACGCGGCACCGGCGGAAATGTATTCCGCCTCGGTGGTTGAGAGTGATACGGAATTTTGCTTCTTGGAAAACCAAGAGACAAGGGAATTTCCTAAAAAAGGCAAGTGCCACTAGTACTTTTCCTGTCGGATTTGCATCCCGCATAATCGGCATCACTATATGAGATTAACTCATACGTGCTAGATTTCGGATAAAGTAATCCAAAATCTAAAGTGTAACTTAGATAGCGAAAAATACGTTTTACCGCTACTAAGTGAGACTCCTTAGGTTGAGACTGATAACGAGCACATACGCATACGGCAAACATAATATCGGGCCTACTTGCGGTAAGATAAAGTAAACTACCTATCATACCTCGATATAGACGAATGTCTACATCCTTACCGCCCGTATCCTTATCAAGATGCGTAGTCGTGCTCATTGGAGTCTTTTTTCCCGGAGGCACTCTCCATTCCAAATCGCTTTAGCAACTCCACCGTATACTTCGTTTGGTGGATGAAGATTGCATCGTTCATTTGGAGAATTTGGAGACTTAAGAAATATTTGAGCTCACCCATGTGGCCCATCTCAAATTGATCCTTCATCACATTAGAAAACTCTTCGCAAAGAGTAAAGTTAGTAGCACCGAAAATGATATCATCAACATATATTTGAACTAAAATTATATCATTATTCGAATACTTAACAAACAATGTGGAATCAACTTCTCCCATTTTAAAACCCAAATCCAAAAGAAAATTCTTTAAACGATCATACCAAGCTCGAGGAGCTTGTCTCAAACCGTAAAGCGCTTTCTTTAGTTTAAAAACATGATTTGGAAATTTGTCATTAATAAAACCCGGAGGTTGAGAAACGTAAACTTCCTCAACAACATCTCCGTTTAAAAATGCACTTTTAACATCCATTTGAAATAATTTAAAATCCTTATGGCATGCAAAAGACAATAATAATCTAATTGATTCTAATCTAGCTACCGGAGCGAAGGACTCTTCGAAATCAATACCTTCCTCTTGACGGTAGCCTTGAACAACTAACCGAGCTTTGTTCCGGACACCGACTTGGTTTTCGTCGGTTTTGTTCTTGAAGATCCACTTTGTCCCTATGACGGTGTGGTTCTTCGATGGCAATGGAACAAGCTCCCTAACTTCATTCCTCTCGAATTGAATAAGTTCCTCCTCCATGGCTAAGATCCAAGCGCTATCTTCGCATGCTTCATTAACATTCTTTGGCTCTATCGAGGAGGCAAAGGCATAATGAGCGAAGTAGTTCACTTGCGATCTCGTCTTGACACTATCATGGATATTGCCAATGACTTGCTCATGAGGATGGTCACGAACGGTATGAAGCCGTTTGGGAATACCTTGATCACTAGGAACATTCTCAACAACTTCATTAGTCGGGTTAGTCTTAATAGAATCAATAGAATCATTAGAGTTAGAATTACCAATTGAATCACATAAGACATCCATAGAGTCATCATCATTAGTAATTCTAGTTGGAACAAATCCTTCATTAAATGACACATGAAGCGACTCCTCGATCGTTGAGGTTCGTTTGTTGAATATCCGGTAGGCTTTGCTATGCGAAGAATATCCAACAAAAATCCCCTCATCGGATCTTGGATCGAATTTGTCCAAACTACCATACATGTTCTTAATAAAACATTTCGAACCAAAAACACGAAAATGTTTAACTTGAGACAACCTACCAAACAACAATTCATAACAAGTTTGTTTAGTGCCGGGCCTCAAAAGTATTCTATTAAACACATAGCAAGCGGTATGTACCGCTTCCGCCCAAAATTGATGGCCAAGTTGGCTATCATCAAGCATAGTGCGAGCACATTCCACTAGTGTCCTATTCTTTCTCTCAACTACACCATTTTGAGGAGGTGTGCGAGGGAATGAAAAGGTGTGAGTAATACCAACTTCATCACAAAATGTCTCAAAAGACTCATTCTCAAATTCACCTCCATGATCACTACGAATAGTGACAATGGTGGTTCCGATGAGATTTTGTACTTTCTTAACAAAAATTGTGAAGTTTTCAAAAGCTTCATTTTTATTACATAATGAAAATACCCATGTAAATCTCGAATAATCATCTACGATGACAAGTCCATATCTTGCATTTCCTAAGGAAGCAACTCTAGTTGGCCCAAATAAGTCTAGATGTAATAGCTCTAGTGGCCGTTTAGTAGAAATGCTTTTCTTAGGTTTAAATGAAGATTTAGGAAGCTTGCCACGTTGACAAGAATCACAAAAACTTTTCTTTTCAAAAACGAGCTTCGGAAAACCTTTAATGGAATTTAATTTTGAAAGCTTATAAAGTGTTCCAAAGTTCACATGTCCAAAGCGTCGATGCCACAAGTGTTGTTCACTTGTGTTGGCAACGAGACATTGTTCATAAGACTTAGGAAGATCCAAAATATAAATATCTTTATGACGAGTGCCGGAAAATAATAAATTATTATTATCACTCAAAATATGACACAATCCTTTCGCAAAGCTAACTTTGTAACCTTTGTCACAAAGTTGGCTTATTGAAATAAGATTATGACTTAAGCCATTAACTAGATAAACATCACTAATTAAGGGTTTAGATGGGTTACCTACTATACCAACACCGACGATGGTTCCGCTCTCGTTGCCTCCAAAGACTACCCGGTTCCCATTAGCAATGGGCACCACTCCGGAAAGCAATTGAGCATCGCCCGTCATGTGTTTTGAACACCCGCTATCGAGTATCCAATTCCCCTTGGAGCTAAATTTAAATTTGTTGCTTCTTTTCTTTTTCTTTTCCTTGAGTACCTAAAGATAGAAAATTTCATATCATGGTACCCAAGGTCATTTGGTCCAAAAGATTAGACCTTTGGAAGCCAAGTCCAATTGGACTTAGACTTCCCCACATAATTTCTACTATGCACAACATCCGACAAATAAGCATTCATATAAACTTGTTTTTCATCCATGCTTGTGTCCTTTAGGCTCCAAATAGTGAAAATCTTGGGAGCCCTCATCCTATTAGGTGCATGCATGCGTTGTTGGTTTCTACGTGATGCATGTCGTGGATAGGCATAAGGAACATGATGGAATGGTGCATGCGGATAATTATTCATATGATGTTGTGGGTGAACATATGCATGTGAGAGAACACGTGCATGAGGGTGTCTCACATTGTGTGCACGTGCCCGTGAACGTGTAGCATAGAAATCATCATTTGTGTGAGTCGGTGGAGTAGGACGTGTGTTCCTACGTGGCATGGTATTTGTGTACATATAAGCATGCCCCTTCTTTGGAGGTCCACCCAAAGTGGGTTTCTTTCCGAAAGAGGGTGTGGACGAGGTGGAAGCACCATTGGTAGATGAACTACCAATATAGTGTTTGCTACCACTCGTTGAGTCACCGGAAGTTGGCCTAACAAAAGTAGTGGCCGATTTGGATGAACTTCCCATCGTATACCCCAAGCCAATGTGGTGATTGGCCGGAAGTAAGTCACTTAAGATTTTATCCAAATGGTACTTACCCTTATTGAATTTATTAATTCGGCCTAATGTGTTCTCATATTTCTCGGTGAGAGAATGCATAGAAGTATCCAAAGTGGATACTTGCGATGTGAGCACATAAACACGAGATTTAAGACTTTCATTCTCAATACTCAAAGTCAAGTTTTGAGAAGTCAAATCCTCTATCTTATGTTCTTCCGGATCCTCAATGCTAACATGTTCAAGTTTAGATTTGAGATTAACGATCTCATTTCTTAACTCTTCAACAACGGTGTCGTTGTTGGTGATGATAGTCTTAGGCGAGGTTTGAATGCAAGCTAGGTCATCTTTTACCTTAGTATATCTATTTACTAATTTAGTGTATTTAGACCATAATTGAGAATTAGCATTCCTAAGGACATCCATGGTTACCTCATCGCCTTCGTTGTCGCTATCATCGGAAGAGGAGGATTCTTGATCATGCTCCTCTCTTGCCATGAAGCACATGTGCGCTTGCTCCACTTTCTCATCGTCCGACTCTCCGCTTGAGGAATCCTCGGAGTCGGTGAATGTTGCTCCGACAAGTCCCTTTTTGTACCCCTTTTTGTACTTCTTGGACTTATCGAATTTCGGCGCCTTCCACTTCTCCTTTTGCTTATTTAGAGGACACTCCGCTTTCATGTGTCCTGGCTTATTGCACTTGAAACACAAAGGAGAGGAAGAGGCGTTAGAAGAACCAAATTTAGCTTTGTTCTTATAGTTACCTTTTCGGAAGAAACGGTTGAACTTCTTGGCCATGAGTGCCATGGACTCCAAGTCCAACTCGTTTTCCGAGTCTTCATCATCGGTTGATGTGGATGTGGATGGAGCGGCCTTAAAAGCAATAGCCTTCTTCTTTGGCTCGTTTTGCTTTAGGTAGGACTTCATCTTTTCCTGCAATTTTAGCTTGCTATCCTTGCGTACCTCGTATGACATTAAAGTACCCATTAGTTGAACTACGGTGTACTTATTCATATCATTACCTTCCTCGATGGCGAAGGTACACTTTTCCCAAGAGGATGGAAGTCCTTCGATAAGCTTCGAACACTTCTCCTTTTGGGTGTAGGTTTTGCCGAAAGCCTCCAACTCGTTTATGATGTCGACGAAGCGATCTTAATACTCCTTCATCTTCTCACCCTGTTGCATATGAAACATTTCGTAATCTTTGTTAACAACTACGAGTTTAGAGTCTCTTACCCTACTCGTCCCTTCTTGAAGTATGAGGAGGGAGTTCCAAATTTGATATGCACTCTTACATGTGCATATCTTATTAAAGTCCTCGGGCTCCAATGCGCATTGCAAGGCGTTCATTGCCTTGGCATTGCTTACCTCCGCGGCGACCTCCGCGGTTGTCCATTTCTCAAAGTCTTCTTCGGTGGGCTCAACGTATTCCTTCATTGTGGTCCTCCATAGAGATGCACTCCGGAGGAAAGTTTCCATCCGGCATTTCCAGTACCCGTAGTTGGTACCGTTGAAGAATGGAGGCCTCGTTAAGGAATGTCCTTCCATCACCGAAGATGCTCCTTCACGGTTCCTGAAGGTGCCATAGTCGGAAGGTGGACGCACGGTCTTGTTGTCGTTGGCAGACATAGCTAAGTATCTGGCTTTGATACCAAATGTAATGCCCTACAAGCTATTGCATAAGTACTAGAGGGGGGGTGAATAGTACTTTAAAAATAACAAGGAGTATAATTCCTAATTATCGTGCAAACAACTACCAAATCAATTTGCGGAAGCTTAAATTGAAGACAACAACAAAATTAACAATGCTAACAATAGATGTTACTGGGTTCGGATCCACCCAAGTCTCTCCGACTTGTTCCCGGTGATCCTACGTCCCAACCACCCGGATCCCCTCCGGATACTTGAGTTAGAAACCCTAACTCAAGATTTCCACTATGAAATACTTGTGAAAAACCTTCACAAGTCAAATCATACAAAAGGTAATTTGTTACTCCCACAACCCAGGATCACAACCACACTCTTACAACCGAGAGTGAAACATACAATATGAAATTGAAATGAAATAAGAAACTTCTTACCGACAAAATACCTATGCCTTGAGTAATGCTTACGAATTAGGGCAAGGATGATTTTGAGGAAGAAGAGATGGCACCAAACCCTAGCTCCAAGATGTAGATCAGCGATGGAGAGCTATGGGGATGTTGGTGACCTAGAATCAAGCACTTGGCTTGGAAGGCTTCACACTCAATGAATCTCTCTTTGGAAGTAAGAGTGGGGAGAGATAATTGAATGGAATGAAAGAGCTTTGAATGAGCTTGGAATGATTTCTCTTGATCTCTAAACTTGCAATAATATCAGCCTTGAGTGCAATGAATGCAGCTCATCAAGTATATATAGGTTAGAGGAGAGAGAGAGAGAAAAACGTTTCAATTAATGCTCCAACGGCTCTTTTCTGAACTCAACTAGTCGGTCCAAGAACAACTACCGACCGACTAGTTCATCAACTAGTCGGTCGGTCACATAACGTATACCGACTAATGAGTGAACAGAGAAAAGGTTAAAGCACAGACATAAGGAACTAGTCGGTCCAAGAAGAGTCGCTGACCGACTAGTTTCACAACTAGTCGGTCGGTTACTCAACTGAGACCGACTAACAGATAAAACTGAAATCTGAGCACAAATAGGCTTAGTCGGTCCAAGAACAAAAGTTGACCGACTAATTCACCAACTAGTCGGTCACCAAATGAGCATAGACCGACTAACGATAAACAGTAAGTTAGGTGAAAAATTGGCATGTACAGTAAAACTAAACTAGTCGGTCCAAGAAGGAAAGTTGACCGACTAGTTCATCAACTAGTCGGTCGATCAATGAACACAGACCGACTAATGAAAAACAGTAGCTCAGGCTCAAATGTGCATGTACATGGAAAGCTCAACTAGTCGGTCATAGAAGCATCACTGACCGACTAGTTCACAAACTAGTCGGTCGGTGAGTCAACTTAGACCGACTAACTGTAAACAGTAAAGAGTTTGGAAATGACTGACTGAAACTAGTCGGTCCAAGAAGCTTTGCCGACCGACTAGATCACCATCTAGTCGGTCAGTACTTCTTCTTGAACCAACTAACATGCACAAGAAGTCGCGAATCGAAGCGCGAAGCTTCGGGAAGAATTGTATGGACTTCAACTAAGATCCTAGAGCTAAGATATAAGCGTTATGAAGATTTTGTAACGACCACTTTTCGTTGTGCGTTGTTCGTGCACGTGCTTTTGGCCGTGCACGTGTTTGTTTTAGACGTTGTTCGTTTGTGAACACTTTCGTGTGATAGGCCGTTGTGAACGTCTCTGGGAGTATTAAATAGTGGCACTAATTTGGAACGACGTTTCTCGAGTCGTTTTCCCACAATTAAATCTTACTCGATAAGACGTGGCGATTCTCACTCTTGACGGGAGACGTTTCTATTTTTAGTTTCGTCGCCCGACGTCGAATTTGAGATCCGTCTTCTTAGTTAGCTCACATTCGTCGTCACGATCACCCCGATATTTATTTTATAATTTTTGAAGTTTATTTGACTACTTTTATAATTTTTACAAGTTTTATATTATTTTTAATAATTTATTTATAAATTATTTTCGGCCAAATAAAATTTATTTGAGTTTTAAACGTTTTAAAGAATTTTTGAGCCAATTTCCAGCTCATTTGGACCAAGTCAAAGCTTTGGTTGAGTTGGAGTTGGTTAGATTTCAAATTTTAAATTATTTTAAACTCCTAATCTCATTAGGATTAGCCCTAGACCTAGTCAACCCATCTACACTATATAAACAACCCATAGGAAGACCTATTTTCGCAAGAAATTAACCCTAGCCTCTCCCAAAACTCAGATTTGACGTTGCGACGATTCGTCGCAATGTTACGACGAACGGCTGCCGCACGACCGACGGAATCAGCTCCGTTCCCCCGCTCCGACTGGTAGCCCGCTCCGCACCAAGCCCCGTCCACACCCCGTGCTGCCGCTCGCTCCGCATCACCGCACCGACCGAGAGACTCTCTCGGTCAGACTGAGAGATCTCGCCGCTCCGCCCGCCCGCACCGCACCGCACCGCACCAAGCCCTGCTCCTGTCGCCCGCTCCGCACCGTGCCCGACCGAAGCCCCCGCCTGCACCGACCGACGCCGCTTCGTTGCAACGTTGCAAACGTTGCAACGTGCCCGCCAAGCGCCCGACCGGCGCTATCTCCCGCTCCGACCGATGGACCTCTCCGCACCAAGGCTCGCGACCGACCCCCGCAGCTGCACAGCCCGTTCCCTAGTGCCCGACCGATGGAATTCCCCGCATTGGCTGGGTACGACCGAGAGCCACTCGTCGCAACCCCGCATCCGTCGCACCGCTTACCACCGTGGGCCCCCCAAGTTCTCCAGAGTTATTGTGGGTCCCCCAAAGGTCCCTAGGACTACTGTGGGCCCTACCTAGGTTCTTGCCCTTCGAGGATTCGTCGCGTACGACGTCGTAGGCTGTCGTCGCACGTACGA
Organism: Scilla litardierei; assembly: GCA_030789695.1. NCBI lineage: Eukaryota > Viridiplantae > Streptophyta > Magnoliopsida > Asparagales > Asparagaceae > Scilla > Scilla litardierei. The sequence goes on from CM061137.1 coordinate 88,957,700, forward strand.
GCTTTGGAATCTGGAATCGTCGCCCGAGTTGATTGCTCTGAAATTTCCAGCGAGGAATCAAATTGGAATCTGGACTTGGAGCGCGATCTTTTATTCCAACCCCCGGCGTCGCTACCCGACGCCGGTGTAGCTTTCGCGTCGTGTTGAGGTAACGCTTTGCACCCCTAGGACCCCCAACCCAATTGCATGCTAATCAAGACTAAAATCAGTATTTTCAAAGTATTTTAAATGTTTTAAATTCACTAATCAAGATTAATAATATGGACTTTAGGCCGGTGGACTTGTGCACGTAGGATAATTGTGATTCTTGGACTCATTGGACGGTGTGCTCAGACGTCGTACTTGCAGGCAAGTGAAACTTGCCAACTCTTGTGTAGGGCCATGTTTTAGGCCACTTCCTTGTTCCTAGCGTAAAAGAGACTAGTCAGTGAAATGATAGCTGGCTAGACGCCTACTTGATCTAGTTTGACAACGAAACTAGATCCGTCACCTAATTGATCTAGCTTGACAACGAAGCTAGATCCAACCCTTTAAACTTGTTGTTCATGCATACTAAACTGTCACGTTTACTTTTCTTATCTGTACGCACTTTTAACTGCCATGCATTGCATTCTACATGTCATCCAAGTTGATTGTTGCATTCGTAGCACACGCTACAATACTTGTACTCGTACTACTTGTCCGGCTAGGTGCACCCCTACGCCATACTTGTTTACACACTTCCTGGCTCGTGGTCCAGAAGCGAGCATTCCGTGTTCGGGGGTAAGGCCCTGGCTCGATACACGTGGAGGGGTAGGGATAAACGGTTACTTGAGCTTAGGAGTGGCCTGATCCACCCTCTAGCCAAAGGACGGAATCTCTGTACACGAGGTGCTTACTTTCCTTGTCTTGTACTTGTCTTGTGAATGCCATGTCATGCTCGTACTTTACTTTACTTTACTTTACATGTTGCACTCATACTTTAAACTGCCATGTCATTGCATTCATGTTAGAACTGCTAGGTTGCTTTACCTACTTTCAGTTTCCTTGCACAAGTCTCTTGTAGACTTGCTGACATGTGCCCCTTGCTCTTTTGGGTGTCACATGTTAGACCTGAGCCAGAGACCGTTGCTGAGTACGTGAGGTTTTGCTGACGCTGAGTCTGAGTCCATGGCTGCCCAGGAGGATTTTGGTGGACACCGGTGACCATGCTTTGAGTTTTTGTTGAGCTTTATGTTGTTTTAGGCCTTTTGTTAGTTGTTGGTGCGTAGCACCGTTGTTTTGTACTTTGTACTTTTGTTGGCCATGTTTGGGCCTTTAGTCTCTTTTCTTTTAGCCTGGTGGTTTTTCTGCGATGTTGGAAACTTATTTTATGGATATTCTGAGATGTTTCTCTTGTCTCATTTCATTATTATTATCTTTGTTTCGTTTGCGTTGCAAGGACCTGCAGTTTTAAATTTGATCGACGCTTATCGGACTTGCAGCTGTGCAGCTTCAAGTCTGAGCGGACCTTCTCACGCTTCGCCTCCATATTTTTGGGAAGCGGGGCGTGACAGGTTTTGTTGGTGGCCCATGCAGGTCCTATCTTGCAATTGCGAATTAACGGAACAACGATAATAACAGAATGTCCATTAAATAAATTGCAACATCCGAGTCAGAAGCCCTGAGTTTAGTCGTTTTTAGGACACTAGGTGATGAGAAGACTTAGTTAGACGTCCGTGCTTGCTATTTAGAGGCCCCTGATTGATAGTTAGACCCCCTTCTAGCAATTGATCGCCGTTGGAGTTACCTTAGTGGTCCTTGCCTAACCCTGACCATATTAGACTTCTAGATTTTCCTTCGGTCGTTCGCTTTTGGGTTCAACGATTTCGGACCAAGCTGAACGCATTTCTTTACCGTCTAACCTTTAGAAGTCTTAGCGCCTAGTTCCTAATCTTTAGTTGGTCGACCGTAGGAGTTTCTCCGTAGCCTCTTCTGATTCATATCCTAGGCGTATGTATGTTTGGATCACCTGACCAATTTCCTTGCCTCGATTCACGAGATCGCCCCATGACGATCGTCGTCAATTTTCAAATCTTTCCGTTACAATCTTGAATCTTCCAAAAGTATCTTTCGATTTCCTCTTTCCCTAGGTTTAAATTTGTTCAAAATTTTAATATGCTTATACTTCATACTTCTTCATTGATTTAAATTCTTAAAACGTTTGTCGGAATTTTGAACTCTAGCTTATAATATTTTTCCCAGCCTATGTTTTCGTACTCATGTCGTCTTTTCATATATTAATTTTATTCTGAACCGTACTTTTATTTTGCTCAGTTCGATTTATAATTTTCCCTCTTATTTATGCCATTTGAATAATACTTCATGTTTACTTTTAATATACTTTTCAAGTCACATGGAATTTCAGGTTCCCGCAAGTTGGTTTTGCTCGTCGTTCTCACTATTTCAGATTTTTGCAAAATTACTATTTTCATAACCTCTTCCTGCTTTAGACCCTCCCTGATTTGATTTTAAAGATTTGTTATTCGATCCTGATAATTCTTATGCTAAGTTACTACTATTTTCTTTCCGCTCACCATACACGTTTTTAGAAAAATTTCTAAACCAAATTGAATTTCAACTATTTTTATAACCGTGCCAGACTTGTTGTGCTCATATATTAAGAACCTTGTGTAAATCGGTTTTTTTTTTCATTTTCGGCAACCCTGGTTCTCTAAAAGTAGTTTCGATTGAGTATTTTAAATTTTCCATAGCCTAAAAGTTTTGAAAACATTTAACATGAGTTTAAATCTTTCCGTGACTTGATTTCATTCTTGACTTTCCAAAACTTTTTGACAACATTTTATTAAATTACTGACGTTTAGAATTTTCTAAACCATGTCCTTAATATTCGTGTAAATGATTTTACTTCCTTTTACATTGATTTTATATAAACCAATAAAACATTTTCTCTTATTATGAATATTCGACTCAAACTTATTTCAACTCGCTTTATCGATCTTCAAATATTTTATACAGATGAGGAATTCCAATTTTTTTGAAGTACAACAGTTTTCAGATTTCGCGTATTTTAGCTTGTGCTACTTACCCCATTTTCTTTTTCCCCCTATATAAGCATCACTACATCTCCTTTTTCCCTCAACCTAAACATCACCATTGAGTCAATGTTTCGCCTAACCAAGCTGTCTCCTTGTATTCGTCCTATCTGAACTCGTGCTTATCGATCCTTCCCTCGTCACGCTCTTGACCTCGAACACTCTTTATTGCTTAGACTTAAGTGCCGTCAACGTCTGTGTCAACTCTTAGTTGTTAGTAAACCCTTGGACCGTTGTGAGGTGTCGTAGTGCACGTACCTAAGTGGTGTACGTGGGCTTGAATGAGTATGCCCCCCATAGTATATTGATGTTTGCATACTGTGTAATATATATGTACTCGGAGTTATTCGTGATAGTATGAAGTTGTTGTGTGTTAGTATCTATAGATTTGGGTATGGTTAGCTATACTATACTAGGGATGCTTGTGTATACTTGAATTAGCGTTGGAATATCTATTGGAGTGTATGTAGTTGGTGATACTTATAATGGTTGAAATAAAATGATTGGTAAAGCTATGTATATGCTAGGTGTGACGATAATAGGTGTACATATAGATAAGTAAGTAGGCCTATTGTGTGACCCATATATTATTACGTATGAGTATGTGCTCGTAGGTAGATATGTATTGTGCTTAGACGTAAGTAGTTATGTTTTGTTGCCTGAGTTTATAAGTGATATACATATGGTAGTAGGGTTACAATTTTGATTGGTATTGTTTGCGTTCGCAGGATGTTGCATGCGTGCATACCGTGAGGTATACACGACTATTGCACATCTTAATTATATATGTGTGGATGTGTTAGTATACTAATTATAGGTAGTAGGCTATGGTGTGAATATATGTTACATGTGTGTGACTATACGATGAATGCAAATGTATTAGGGAGTGTATTATAGTTATACGTGTGCTGATGTCTGTATTATTATTATGGTATATAGATTGATTTAACCATATGAGTATTACCTGACTAGATATTAGGTGAATGACTTATGGTATGTATATGGTTGTATTGGTAGAT